>VXBQ01002989.1:242654-500224 GCA_013400175.1 Phainopepla nitens
TTGGGTGAAGAGTAAATGAGTTTTCTTTTTTAAATAGTAATCCTGCCCAAGCAAAACGAATGGCAATAGCAGGGCATAGTTCAAGTACTGAGAAAGAATGCTTTGAGTTTTAAAATTATAAAGAATAGCTGAAAATCAGTTTTCTTTACAGAAATGCCTAACTCATTGGTGATTTGGATTACTGTGTATATCAGGGTCCCATTTTTCAGTGGTACTTGCTTGACAACTCGGCTACTTTTTGGCCAGAAATCAACCAAGAAATTCAACTGATGCAAAACTTCCATGTTCTTGCTGTTCCCCGAGTGACATAAGCTCTGTGAAGAACATAGCACTATTGGTTACATCTTATCACTAATCTTCAGCTTTAAGATACAGGTGCCAGGTTACTGGTCTTGAAAGATTACACTGTTGCACTAAGGTAAGAGGTCACTTAAATATTGCTAGTTTGTGCTCTTCTGACATAAGTAGTTATGGACATGTGCTTTACTTGCATCTTTCTTCATATCCTCTGTTTTTCACCACCTCATTCCCTAAACGTTCTCTGAGTTTTCATGCCATACTTTCCTATCCTGCTTCTCCATCTAGCCCCATTTCAGTACATCAGAAATTTCATTTCCTTTCTGATGGTCCTCTGGTAGATAACATTTCCCATCTGTGGAGGCTTCATATCCAAGTGGTCTCATTTCCACTTGCACATGTTTTATTTGCAGCAGGGCAATCTGCGACTTTGGACTTGTTACTAGACCTAAGAGATACTTCTGGCTTAGGTACCTGTACGTATCTGAAATCAACAAAACCTGGTCTCTCTCGTACTCCTTTTCTTCTCCCAAACAGAAAAAAAAACTTTCCACAATAAAGATTTGCATTGAAATCACAGGGCTTGGCATCAGTGGAAGCTGGTTCTCCATCTGCTCAGTGCTTCTTCCTAAACTGTTCCTAACATTACAGAAATTCATCTTTTTTTTTTTTTCTTCTAATCAGACAAGCCAAGCTGTCTTTTTTTTCTTTTTTTTTTTGTCTGAACTAAAAATAAGGCATGCCAGATTTTAAGTATTAATTACATTTTCTTGATAAATGTGTTTTCCTGTAATAGGTAGTCTGTGCTCATTATACATGTTTTCATATCTGTGTCTTTTTCCCTCGTAAGTGTTATCTAAAATATAACCAAAACTTTGTTTGAGGTGTAGAAGTATAATGTGACTCCATGATTTGAATATAAATGTAGGATAACATGTCTTCATTTTACCATTCTGATATCTTAGAATTATGTGGCTTTAAGTATCAGTGGTAGTACTGTATAATTACTGGTAAGTAATTAAAAAAATCTGAAAGGTTTCAGTATTTCAGAGAAATTTGTATGCTTTATGATTTAGAATTGAATAGAATAAGATTCACAGACTAAAGGGGTTAAATTTTGTTCCCATTAAAATCAGTGTGATAAACTTCTCCCAATTCTTTTAATTTTTCACATCTTGAGTGCAATAATTTATTTGTGAAGTTCCAGATTACTGGATTTAAAAGGTTTTCTGACCAATATCCTTCTCTAACGCTGGGTCCTTATCTTTGCTGCTACTTTATGTTGATGGTGATTCTGCTGAATTGTGTTGAAGTATGTTTTGGTTATGAAATCACAAATCAGTAAATTTATATGTGGAGCAGTTTGTCCTTATTCCTGTCCTGCTGTTGTCATGCCCACTACTTGAATTTGTAGGCTTGAGACCTAGATAAGTGTCTATTCACCTGATTGACTCTCTCTAGTTTAATAATGTCCTTTGTTTTTGTAATGCCCCTAAAACTTTTCTGCCTGCCTAGGCCTCATCTTGGTCATCTGTGTTTCTACGACATCATCTCTGACATTTCTGCCACTGAGATCCCCTAACTAAAACTGAATGACTCTGACTCTTGTACTCAGATGGTACATTTCTTATTCCAGTATTCATTTTCGAAGTTCAGTGTGTTATTGGAATGACATTCTTGTTCACTTTCTCCTACTTTTACTGCTTTTTATGTATTTTATTCCATTCCATACTTTGAATTTTTCTAAAACTTTTTGATTTCATTATTGCTGCATATTACTTTTGATTGATTTTTTTTTCTTTTGGTTTCCTTTTTACACTTTTGATTTTGTTAAAGTCTGACCACTGTTAAATCACCTTAATTAGATTGTAAATTTTTAGAGCAGAGACATTCTTTTGCTTATTGATAAAATACTGGCTCTTTTCCAATAATGACATTAATAGATATCACTTCTGTAGTAATACTAAAAGATGTTGATTGATTTGGAGGGGCTGTGTTGTTTTAATTGTAATATTTTTGTTCAATCTCTCAGCAGCTTACATTAGAGAAATAAACAAAATAGAAACATGACTTCTACAAAGTTTTGTAAAACTAGAAGTTTTTGTTTGTGGTAAAGATGATAAGGCTATCAGATGTAGCAGATTGGTTTAATTGTAGAAACCGGACTGCATTTGCTGTTCTATTTCTCGTAAGTGTACATTTACTCCTAATATATGTTAACAAAATAACTGTTGTAGGAATGTTTCAATGGTTCCTTGTTCATTGATACATGTTCCAAAGAAGTGTTGTGATCAGCCTGCCTGTGAACCACCATGAGAAGAGACTATGAAACATATTCTTGCAATAGTCTCAGAAATTCATTTGCAAGAAAGAGTGCTGTTTCTAAGCATCAGTTTTGGAGTGAAAGAAGGGCTGTGTAGTAGACAGTGCTCTAAAGGATATGGAGTGCCTCTTCCTTCCTTAATCTCATTTACAGCTCCTCCTTTCTTCTTATTCCATTTGTGATCCTGAAATTTCTCCTCAAATCTAGTCTTGATGGCTTGGGCTCTCCTTGTTCTGCTCTTCTTTTACTGCTTTTGGTTTTAGTATGCTTTCGCCACACCTATTAATTTTGAGGTTGTTCTTTCCTTGGTCTCATCCTAATGCTCAAGAATTCCTGGTTCTTACATCCAGCTTCCAGTCTGGGCTTTCTCTTGACCCTTCCCCTGCCTCGTATTTTTGTCCAAATCACTTGTTGGTTTCTCATCTGTTCTATGTTCTCTTGCCTATCATTCACTCTCAGCTCATCAAGGAAGTGGCATCTTTGGCATTTCTTGGTTTTGTATAGGAAGCTGTCTCTTCTGAACACTTTAAAGATTTTTTTTTTTCTGCAACAGCTTATTTTTTGTGTAGATTTGAGTAATTTTCCTCAAGAACATCAAAGGCATGTTGAGCCTTGCCAAAGCTTGTTTCAAAACAAGAGTTGTATTAACTGTCTATTCCAGCCTCAAGAGAATTCTTTGTATCCCATTGTCCTTTCTTGCAAAACAAGCTCTTGCTTGTGTAAAATTGTGAACTAAAAACTCTTTTAATAAAAGTCACGTTTGAGGGTCAGAATAGGGTGCAAATGGGGAAGAATTATATTTTCTTTGATTCTGACTAATTTTCAACCTTTACTGGAATGTGAATCAGATGACCTTCCTTTGACAGTACACGCTCATTGTCTGAGTTTATAAAGCGTGGTATTTCTGAATACCCTGCAGATAATTTGGATTGTGAAAGTGATCATACTCTCTTTGCTTCTTTTTATACTGTTGACTGGAAACAGTCTGTGATAATATGGTTTTCTTTGACCGAGTATATGCATGTGCTTCAATATGTGTCACTGAAAATTGTGTATCAGCTTGCTACAAAATAAGAGGGGGCAACGTGAAAGAACTATGTCAAGATGGGAATGATTTAAAATCATTATATAATTCTAGTGATTTTTTGTGTCATAAAGGCTAGAGACCATAATTGCAGATATTTATAGCAATGAAATTTTCATTCAGGACCCTTGGTTAATCTCCTGATGGGAAAACGCTGGCAGAATAGAAGCTTTGGAAAGCCAAGTGTTATAAATTGACAATTCATTGGTAACAGGAGGTAATCTGAGCTAGATCCTTTGAATAAATAAAGTGCTAGGGGTGGAAGAGTAACAGTTCCAGAAAGATAGTCTATACAATTTGTAATGTTCAGGGAAAGATACTTTTTGCAGTGTTCACTGTAGCCTTTCCAATGCCCAAGGAAATATACCAGAGTGGTTCTAATGGAAAAAGAGCACTTTTCCCCCTGACTTCCTAACAATGGACCCTTGTTAGTATTGGTTGTTTTTTTTCTTCTAGTGCTTAATGTTTCAAAAGTTGAGAGAAGATAGAATTTGGCATGGCAGAATTTGAAATTACTTTATATTTTGCTTCTGCCTTTGATAATAAATTAAGATCACCTCCCCTCTTCTGAAGAAAAAGGTTTGAAAGACACTTCAGTGGTATTATGGATTTGGCCCATCACCAGATATGGATCTCATTGCTTGATTTGACTACATGAATGGTGCAAAAGAGTTGGCAGGAACATGAAAGGGAACAGCTGGTGAGAAGGGAAAGATCTTGCAGAATCAGTAAAATACTGGAATTGCTACTGATAATAGTAAGGGTGGTAACATGCATGTGTACTGGGTTAAATTGGATTAAGTCCAGATGCCTGCTTCTGATTCATCTTAATGTACATTTGCAGTTAGAATATTGACAACAAGTAAATTTTCTAAGGCAAATAAGAGTCTACAGACTTTCGTGCTTTAAATTTTCTTTTGTGTAACTCTACATGATTCTGTCTGCCCCTTCTTTTATGTTTATTCTCTTATTCATTTCATAATGCCTTATTAAGTGTTCCCTTACTCTTGGTTTTATACATCCTCTTTCTGTCCCACAGACAACTTTATTTCTCTGAGTCGTATTTGATTATGAAAAAAGAAGGAGGAGGAGTAGAAATCTCCAGGAAGAATAATCTAGCCTCTTAGAGGAAAATTGCCTACAAATATGAGATGACTAAATTAACTTGTAGAAATGTGATCTGAAAGCATCATATCTCACACCTTTACCTTACAAGCATAGTTAGCTGTCAAAGAAAATTGGTCTTTATAAATATCTCTGTGTAAAGTAACATTTAACTAGAGACAAAGCATTTTAAAGTGTCTAAAGTGTTTGATTTGGTGATGTTATCTTTTTGTTTAAAAAACCCCATCTCAACAAAAAAACCCCATCTCAACAAAAAAACCCATCTCAATGACAAAAAAACCCCTAGTGATTATTTGTGTTTAGTGCCTGTACTTCAGAATAGTTTATCTGTATCAGTGCATGTGAACCTTCTTTTGTCTGTTCATTTATTAATAGAAGAGTCTTTTGTTCTTTTGGGGGTTTCTATTTGCAATTTTTTCTACATTAAAGTAGAAATTTTAGCATTTTAGCATACTACCGTTTTCTACTGCTGCAGTGACTATTACAAACCTGAGGAAGTGAACCGTAGAACCCGTTTGGGAAGCAAAATTGGGAGTATGAATTAAAGACCTGTTTTTACAAACCTGCTCAGTAGAGGAGAAGAATATTTATGGTCTAAATTTTAGCACGAATTAAAAAAAAAACTAGGAAGACATTTTTTTCATTAAAAAAGAACTACAGAGGGATGTAATAATTTTACCTCTCAATTGTATATGATTTATGGTGGTGACAGGGGCTATAGGCAATGTGTTTTTCTAATTATCTAGAATAAAATAATATGAGCACTATTCCTGAAATCTGTCACTCTCCCACACTGATAGTAAATAGAAATTATTTCATTCAAAAAGGCTATTGAAATAGTTTGTTCTGTTACAGAAATAATGCACTGAACGAGCTATACTGTATGATAAAAAGCTGTAATGCATTTTTGAAAACTGAAGCGTTGAACAACCACACTGGCAAATGTAACCTCATGTGGCTGGAATTCATTTAATCATGAAAGGAAAGCACATTTAATCATGAAAGGAAAGTAGATTAATCCAAGGACTCTATAACATGGACAGGATATAATTTGGTGACAAGTGATAGTATACACCTACAATACAAGTCAGGAAGAGATGATGTCCACATAATGGCATTAGAGACAATTTATCTGATTTACATTACAATACATAAAAGTGTTCTTGAGTATCCTAATAAGAAGAGTATGTGTTGGTGTTTAAGACACCTTAGGTGTTTTTCTTGAGTCTATAATTGAGTTCTGACAGCTGGGCACAGCTAAACTTAGAAATTATTCCATTTCCTCCTCTCCTTGCAAGATGTTTTTAAAACATATATAATTTTATTGTTAAATAAGTTAATATTTGCCATTATTTGCTTTTAGATGTTACAGATAAAATGCTACCAAGAAACATGAAGTATAGTTCCTTCATTTTTTTAACTTGCAAAACACCGTGAAGTAGCAAGCATAATTAAAAAAAAAGAAGTTTCAATAAAGTTTGGGACAAATCTGAGGAAGGGAAATTTACTGTTGTTTCTTTCACTGACTCAAATTCCTTACTGACTTGAAAGATAGTGTGCAAGGTTCTCTCTAATTGTACATGAAAGGCTAACCCCAGCATAGCCAGTAAAATTCATGGATTACAAAGCCAAGGAAACCCTTTGTGATTGGGTGAACTTTTCTGAATAACATGAGCAGTCATCAGAGCAAGTTGAGGACTAGTTAGTGTTTGATTTAAGGCATGTCTCTTAGTACAGCTACTGTCAAAAGCTCTTGTCAGTCTTGATTTAAACATGTCTGCTTTGACTTTGACATGGCTTTTGACGTGTGTCCCATAACATCCTCAGAGTTAAGTTCAGGAAATGCAAGCTGGATGAGATAATGGAGAGGTGGATTGAGAACTGGCAGGATGGCAGAGCTTGGAGGGTTGTGAGCAGTGCCACAGGGTCTAGTTAGAGGGCTGTAGCTGGCATTGCGTCTCAGGGCTCTGTACCGGGTCTTTTCGAACTTAGAGATCAATGGCTGCATGGAGGGACAGAGTACCAAGCTGTGAGGAGTGGCCAGTGCCCCAGAGTTCTGTGCTGCCATCCAGTGTGACCTGGACAGGCTTGAGAGTTGGGCAGAGAGGAACCTAATGAATTTCAACGAATGTAAGTGTAAGATCCTGCAGCAGGGGAAGAACAACCCCACAGACCAGCACAGACTGGGGGCTGAGCTGCTGGGAAGCAGCTCTGTGGAGAAGGGCCTGGAGGTGCTGGTGGACAACAAACTGTCCCTGAGCCAGCAGTGCCCTGGTGGCCAAGAAGGCCAAAGGGGTCCTGGGCTGCATTAGGAGGAGCATGGCCAGCAGGTCCAGGGAGGGGATCCTGCCCCTCTGCTCAGCCCTGCTGAGCCTGACCTGGAGTGCTGTGTCCAGTTCTGGGCTCCTCAGGGCCAGAGAGACAGGGAGCTCCTGTCCAGTGACAAGACAAGGGGCAACAGGCATAAACTGAAATGCAGGAAGTTTCATCTGAATATGAAAAAAACTATTTTGAGGGTGCCAGAACACTGGAACAATTGCCTAGAAAGATGATGGAGCCTCCTTCTCTGGAGATATTCAAAACGTGCCTGGATCAGTTCTTGTGAAACCCATTTTAAGTGAATCTTGTTTAGCAGGAGGGTGCACTAGGTGATCTCCAGAGCTCCTTTCCAAACCCAGCTATTCTCTGATTCTGTGAATTTCAGTGGCGGAGAATCACCTACAGCTCTTGGATTGATCTGATGTGTTGTTACCTTCACTTTTAAAAGTGTGTATCTCGTTTCTCATAGCTGAGAAATGCAGAGTTGTAGAAAAAAAACCACAGAAATTACCTAATAAATTCTCTGCAGATGAAGATTATGTGAAGTACAGTGTGTGTGTGTGCATGTAAACAGTCCCTATACATTTAAAGTCATCTGAGATGATTGTTACTCCTCCCTAGTTGAAAGCAAGTGAACTACAGCAATTGGGAAAAGTATCGAGAAGAAAACAGAAAATACATCAAGGTGTTACTGTATAAATCAGTGACACAGGCATATTGTGTAGCTTTTTGCACTTCAGATCCAAGAAGCTCCACAAGAAAACAGTAGTATTGAAAAGATACAGCAAAGGCCAGCAGGACAACCTACATTATCAAAGAATTTATGTATAAGACATGGCTAAGGATGGTATGAGTAGAGTAAAATAGAGGTCTTAACTGCAAAGACAGATGAGAACAGTGTGCCATAGCCCTCTGTGAAATCTGTATTAATCTGAAGGATTAATACAATAAATAAGAAATTATTATTGTCTCTGCTAGTGGAAGAAGTAGGGAATATTGAGTGAAACTGTCTGGCAGCAAATTCAAAGCAAAGGTATTTTTTGATGTAACTTATAATTAAATATGGAAATTTGTCACAGGATCTTGTGGAAAATGAAATTTTTTGCAGGTTCAAAAACAACTAGAAAAATACTTTGAGAGTTATCTTATAAATAAGATATTATCTCAGGCTCAAAAAAATCCCTGAACTGCAAATAGCTAGAGGCAGGCAGAATAATTCTGAGGAAGTAGCCCTGTGTGTGTGTGTGTGCCCTGCTTTCAGTCATCCCTAGACTCATGCTCTTGGTTAGTGTTGTGCAGAATTTGGGGCTGTAGGAAGCTTGTGATGGATATGGTGTGACCTTTCCCAAGTGATGTGCTTCTTCCCTGTTTCTAAGCTGCAGAATCACTAAATCAATATTTAAAGTTTGAGATGGTGTCAGTTCAAAATAGTTGGAAGGTATTGAGGTCCTATTGAAAAGAAAATAATTCACTTTTCTTTAATTTTAAGATTTTTTTAACATTCTTTCTGGCTTCACCACTGGTGGATATATAAGTATATAGCAGAGGAATGGCAAGTTGAATTCCTTGTAAAGCATCAATACTGCTCGTTGAGGCAGACTATGTAAATGGGTATTTTTCATGTCTCATAGTTTCAGGAATATTGAAGAACACTAGCAAATGTCTTTCTAGAAGTGAAAAAATGCTATCAAATGGAACTATTTAGGTAACTGTAGGTCCATGAATTTGATATGAGTTCTGGGAGAAAAAAAAAAACAATGGAAAAGCTGATACCAGCTTTGGTTAATTGAGATTTAAAGTGTAGAGGCAGCCCTTGTGGGACCTAAAAGTTGGTCAAGGACCAGGTATCACAAACAAAGAGAGGACTGAGATGAGCAGAGGTCTGTCGAGGCTGTTGGGCTGCAGGTTTTGAGTTGCCAGGAGCACACAGTTGCATCTGCTGTAACAAAGCTTCCTTCTATGAGATGCTGCTTTGCCATGTCCGATCCTTCCCAAAGCAGTTTATATCTGCCATAAATATGTGTAAGCCTTTGTGCTTCTGTTTTAAGTCAGTTTGTACTGATAGAAACCTGAATGTCTGCCCTGCACATTGTCACCTGTAGCCATAAGCTGGTTTTGTGTGAACTGGCTTGTTTAGTCAAAAAAAAACCCCAAACAAAGAAAAATGACCACCAAACCAACTCTTTATATATTAATATACATGAAATAAATATATATCAATGTAGATGAAACAAATGTATGTATGGATATAACCAATATCAATCTGGTTTGCTTTTTGAAAGATAGCTCTTTCCACTTGGTCGGCAATACTGCATAATATTACCCTCATATATTTTTAGTGCAAATGGTTTGAAGTGGTTTAGTGCTTCTTTTCTCATTACAGTAGTTTTTGGAGGCAGGGCATTATTTAATGAAGGGCTTGAGAAAGATATAAATGACCACGGTGAATTTTGTGTCCATTGTGACTCAAGGTGAAATGCATCACTGGTTTAACTATAGGAGCATAACTTCTGGATTTTGCTCCTTACTTTCTATTAGCTTATATAAATCCTTTTAATAAAAGGATGAAAGCATAAAAGTATCTTATGTTTTACCTGTAACATAGTAGTCTTGATAGATGTAAAAGTGAATGCAGAATGTGGGCCAACAGCTCAGCAATATGTCCACCTCCAAGTCTGTGCTCCTATTTGTGGATTTCTTTCAGATGATAACTGCCCAGAATGGGCAGTTGACACTTTTGATTTGTGTCTAATCTGCATAATTTTTAAAAGATTTATTAAACCATATCTTACTACTTTCATATTTGTTACTTGCTGAGTTAGTTGGGAAGGGGTTCCCAAATGTTTGGACCACATGTGCCGTTTTGCTACGCAGATGTACTCTCATTGGGCAATTGTCTGTTGGTGTTTTGTGATGGGGTTTATTCACCTCACATATACAAACAACTCAATGCAGAGTGGAAATGAGAATATATCCTTGTCAGATGCTTCCTGATCCTTAAACAACTGATTATGATAAAGGTGGAAAAATAAATATTGACTTACTGCTTTCAGGTGATATGATTTTATATAATAATACATTTTGGAAAACACTTGATGGCTCTTGGGTAGCCAGTGTAATTCTTGGGGATGGTACAGGGCAAGTAGTTGGACTCAATGATCCTTGTGGGTTCCTTCCAACTCAGCATATTCTGTGATTCTTGGATACTTATTTCTGGTTGCAAGGAAGGTTAGGTTTCGGAACTAATAAGAAGCTATTCATTTAGTTAATACATCTGAATTCTTTGAGGCTGAGTGAGAGAAATAATGTACTTAAAATAAAAATAACATTTATCTTGATGACTTAAGATTATTAATGAATACATCTGAAAAAATCCACCTTTTTTCAATATTACATATTGAAAAAATATTATTTGTATCTGTTCTTCTTCCTGCAAGTAAGCTTCCCACTTGTTCTTAGCCTTCTCATATTTTCAATTGAGCTTAAAAAGCCTTAACTGAACTTCTCAGTTCAGAAGTTTTAACACAGAATTTTGAGTAAGCCTTTTGAGATCTTCTTTGAATAACCACCTGATTTTTCTTAAGGGTGTTGGTTAGCAGGCATATTTAGAGTTTGGAGTGGTGGGCTTTTTCTTGGGGGGGGAGGGCTTGTTTGGTTTGTTTTGTTTTTAAGCCATGATAAGTAGTATCTTTTGTAAAAGAGAAGGCAAAAAACTCAGAAAACATTTAAGTAAAACAAAATGTCTAGTGTGTGAACAGTATTTGGATTGGAAAGGTTGAATTCCAATACCTATTTTTCTCTCTTTTTTTAATATCCAACTGTGAACCACATCTAGCAAATACAAAGCTGTCTTCTGAAATCAGCTGACAAAAGCTGTATTGCATTTGCTGCTTGTTGCAAATATTATTGGGTTGTAGTAGGTTTGATGGTTCAAGTTATGGAAATCATGAATTGATGCTATTGAATCTTGCAACCATATTATTTTAGTTTATATTGTACAGAACCTGCTTCCTCCCTTATGAATTTTTCCTGGTGTGTTGGATATGAGACAAAGTCTCAGTGCATGTTGTATAGGAGCTGTGAGGAGGCAGGAAGAATTCTTACTGGATCAGGGTTATATGTGGAGTGAGACATGGGAAAAAATGATTGAGAGAGATAAAAGGACAGAAACTGGGGAAATATAGAGAGTGCTGGAACCTGTCAACAGCAAAATGGCTGAGTTACGGGTGCACTAGCAAAAATTCCATCCAGTTCTCATTAAATAGAGCAAATGGGAAAGTGGAAAATGGTTAGAATTAGAGAAATGTCTTTGCCTGTATTAAGCAGAAGACTTAAGTGCGAGTGTTTAGAGAAATGGGTTTTTCCCTGCTGTGGCAGTGAAAAGTGTGACTAGTAGAACAAGTTTCAGATGTATAACGTATGCCACAGTAATATGCATGAGATGACCCCTTTCTTGCAGAAGTTGTTTCACATATCCTGCCATTATTTTGGGAGTATGTTGTTGACTCCTTATCCTACAACGAGCCTTGTCTCATATCAACTTCAGTTTCTTAGTGCTGTACTATTCTTCCAGTCTTTGGCCAGTAAGTTCAGTTTTCTAGCACTTGATAGAATTCTTAAATGCTTTGTGCATAAGTGAAGGGTTCATAAGGGGTATTTGTGAATGGCAAATTAGTCTGCCTTTAGCAAGCATCAGGCAAGAGAGTTATTATTTTAGTAAGTTAGCAAAACATAAAAAGAAAAAGACCAGAAAGAACTGAAGGTTATATTAAATAAAAATATCATATAATCAGATGTGCTGAATAGAAACAAGGGAAGTGATACAGAGAGAAGTAGAGGAGATACTTAAAAGAATGCTAGAAGAAGAAATATTGCATATTAATACATAGAAAAAATTGTGCGACAACAGTAAAAGACAGTAGCAGCAAAGATGTAGTTTTTCAAAGCTGCTATTGAATAAAAAAATTGACCAGTGTGATAATGTAAATGGTATATTAGATGATATATAAAATTCTTAATGCTTTTTTAATTTCAAGAGTTGTGGGAGGTTTTTGTATCTGAGCAAATGTATCTTTCTCTACGACTTCTAAGTGTACCTTTTGGTTAAAAGGTATAGTGTTTATTTTTCAAGCCCTGTTAGATGGTAGAATCTCATTCTGAAATGTTTTGCATGCTGTTTTCATGTAAAATTCATGTCAATGTGACTCATGTGAATGCTCTAAATGAGTGAAAAAAATAAGATGACCTGCACCTTCTTTTTTATAGTATAACTAGGGGACGGATGTCCAGTCTTCTTATTGACACTCTGTACACAGTACCTTGGGGTGCATTAACATGCTGCTGTTTCCTTACTGTGCTGTAGTTTACCTTTCATAAATAACTGATCAACACTTCTAGCTTTATTTAATATTCTTTTATATAAACAGAGCTTTAATATTCTGTAATAAAGGATATCCTCTTACATCTGCTGCTGTGGTACAAAATGTTATTTGGTTTGCTAGATTAAATAGATAATGAAGTGCAGTAAATGTTTTGTGATACTATTAACAGAAGCATGGCTTTTAAAAAAATTCTTTCTTAAACAGCCATGCAGTATGTATTAAAACATTTTGAAAGATTTAAATTGTTGGAAATATTTCACTCCGGTATAAGTCAAGAGATCATTTAAGAGTTTTTCCTTTGAATAACCTTAATATCAAAAGAGAGATGTTATTTTTGCAGTACAGGAAATCTAACATCAAATATCTGTCATTGAAGAATTTAAACTTCAATGTTAGTATAAAGAATTTTAAATCAATTGAATTATTTTTATTACCTCAAAGTATATGTTGATGTGATAAACAATCAAAGCAGTATATGAAATAAAAACTTACCTAGGAGATACTTGATTGAAGCTTTGTCTGTGCTCTGTCAGAATACACTGAGACTCACTCAGCAGATAGGAAGCTTTTTTCTATTTGAAATGCATTGTGCACGCTCGTCTTGTGATTTCTTTTCCACAGCGTCTTCTTGTTCACTGCTGCTTTGCTCTTGTGGTATTGGTTGTTTCCAGTTTATTTCCAGGTATCTTCAGCATCTGTGTTCTTCCACATTCAGGATTTTTGTTAATTCTGCCCTGATAAGGTAACAGAAAGGACCTGTGAACTTTGCATCTTTCCCTCCCCACCAAAAAAATGTAAAAAAAAGGGCAAATGCACTGACCCCAGTTAACTCAAGTATTCAGCGCTCGTTTAAAAAAATCATTTAAATATTTGATATCCAGTAAATTCCGTCTGTTTTCTGGTGCTATTCCAATACTGCAAAGTTATTGCCCTACACATTTTGGTAGCCTCCACATTTTAGATTTTTGTAGGAAATATACAGGATCAGTAGACATCCATATTAACTTTTAATCCATGCAATATTGTTCTGTGAAGGATGATAAAGGTCTGCCTCTCTCAGCTCCTCATGCTTCTGTCAGACACAGATGTGAAATGCTGGTTTAGAGAGAGGGGAAGAAGATCCTAAAGGGTGTAGTGTTTTGTCATCTCTCAGGACAGTGAGCAGGCATGGCATCAATGAGTGGCAGATATGAGCTATTCAAGCCAGTCGCTGAACTGACAGGATGACGCTTTCATACATAATAGAACCATTAATTATTTCTCCTGATGGACGGCAGTGTGTACTAGAAGAAAAAAGCAGCAGATGATAATACTAGGTTTGATAGGGTCTCTGTGTTTTAACAGCTTGTCATTAAGAAACAAACCAGGAAAAAAACTGCTGGTTTAGAGTATGATCAGGTAAAACAGACCAGAGTTGTTTTGACAGGGTGGATGTCATTCATAGGGTTAAAAACTCCAGTCAGGTTAAGGTCTGTTCACAGCTAGCTTTTTATAAAAAGGATGTTCTAACACATCTGCTTTAAAAATCATGGTTTGTGTTTTGCTTCATGTAGCGTTTCATTTGGGAAGCCTGGCTGTTGTCTTGTGGGTTTTCATTTATAACTTAATTTATAGATTAAACCCACACATTTCTTTTTTTTCCCCTGCAAAAGGAAACCTTAACATTTGAAAAAAATGTTTTTCAAATGACTCGCTATATAAAGATTATGTTCAAACCCATTACACATTTTGTATCATAGATGCTCACAAATCCATTTCTAATTCATTTAGAAATTTAAATTGTCTGATTTAATGTTGAGGAACTGCTCTCTCCGGGTTAATATGGAAAAAATAATGTATTTTGAAGAACTCACTCCAGTGTAGCATAAGCCTTCATAAATATAAAATATTTATAATAAAATCTTCATTCACAGTATCAGTGTTGTTAAGGGCAATGTATGATGATTGTGGGGAAAATAATGCGATGTTTAGAACTTTTCTTTAAAATAGTGGGGTTTTTTCCTCTCAGAATCTTCTTTAGTGTAACTTTTCTTTTTAAATTTATTGACAAGAAAATGTTTATAATCAATTTATTTATTTTTTTGCCCTCTGTACCTTGAAGGTGACAAAGAAATAAGATGATGACTACTTTAAAACCAGGGTGAAATAAACCCCACCAAAAAGGTGATGGGAGAAAGGGCTACTTCTGCTGGTTTGTACTTGTGTACTCTTAAGTATGAAGAACCTCTCTCATCATTGAAGAAGAAAACTTACTTTCATCTCCCTTGTTATGAAATGATGGAGAGCATCTGGATAAGGCTTTTTCTAGTTTATCCAGTCAAAAATCGTGAGCCCGGTTATGCCCTTATATCACATAAAATAACTTTTGGAATATCTTTGGTCTCTAGCTTGCATTCTATCTAGCTCCAGATCAATCCACGCCTAGAAGTATACGATGTCTGTAACTTTAAATCTAAGTTGTCAGTTTTGTCTCTTTAGATAACAAGTCGAGTTGCCAAGGATACAATGGGTACATGATATAAAGTCCATGCTGAAAGTACTGGAATGAGGCATACTTTCTGAAAGGATATTAACACTTTCTCTCTCGTGACTTCAGTCTTCACATATACAATCCATGCCTGTAGTTGGTGCCCAAGCTGAACTGAAAGTGTCCTAAATTTATTAGCATATTTCATAAAAGTCATCTCTTCATATGAAAACGTTCCAAGTAATTGGAATCTTACAAGGCACAACCTTTGTATTCTTAGATAATCTTTTGGGAAACAAACACTGGGCTGGTCTGCTTCCCCCTTTGCAAATCCCAAAACAGAGGGCTCAAATATCTACTCTGTGATTGTCCCCTGAAGAAGTCCTGAAGCACAAAATAATTTTTATATATATACATACATATATATGTATATATCCCACTTTTTCCGCTCTTCAGGACAAGGTCAACTGAGCTATGTGTGTGTTACTATCAAAAGTATTCTGCTCTCTCAAACGAGAGATGAGGATAACTCAGATACAGCAGCGTGTTAAAATTTAGGGGATGACAGTAATTCTGACGTCTTGACTTGTAACTTCAGTCTGAGATAAGACATGATTGGTGTTAAGAATTCAAACACTGAATGTGAAGGTGGTTAAAATTTTCAACCTTGAATACAACACAAAGAATTGTATTTTCAGCATGATGTTCTGAAAATCTTTTCTCTTTGGTCAATCTGCAACAGGAATAAGTTATATATAAGCTGCATGACTAAAGTGGATATATAACATCTGTGGTGGAGGATGTTGCTGGTATGACTGAAGTAGCAAAAGCTTCAAGCACGCGCCACTGAGCACTCCAAGGGACTATAGTCCATCTTGTGACTGGATATATTCTGCGTGATAGTCAGTGGTGCCCCAAGGGGACTGCTTCCTTGAAGGATTAACATGAAGTTCTCACACCTCTGAGCCAGCAGAAGGGAATCACAGGGGACTGGCTACATCCCTCTATTTTGTTTCATTTGGATCATAGGCATGTTGTCTTCTGCATAGCTTTGTGACAGCAGAAAAGCTAACTTTGTAGTGAGGCAAAAGTCCTGTATTGGGCAGGCTTCTGTTTCAGTTGCTCCTTTTTTGAGTGGTCTTATGCACAAAAACGTGCTATGTAGCTTCAGTTGACAATGGGTTGAAACTCTACCTGAAAATTTGATCTAGGGTGAATAATGGACTTACCTGCTTTAAAAAGAGTGCTTTTTAAAAGTTGCATAAATGAGCAGAATGCTTTCTTAAAGACATTTTGTATTTTATGTGTGTGAGCATTTGATTTTAAAGCTCACTTGAAATTTCATTGCAATGTCACAGTGATATTTAATATTTATAGTATCAAAGCTGGTAGCTTTGCAAACAGTATTAAGCCATGTATTGTCTGTGTTAGTCCATTCATGATTAATAATTATGGATTCTTCAAGTCCTAAAGGTCAAGTATTACGCCCACTGTATGAAAGTAATTTGTCAAGTATATTGGAAAAAACATTTTTCTAGTAAGACTGAGTGATCAATAAAGCTGTATCTCAAAGAACCATTTCTACAAGTTATAAAATGCATGATAATCACTAACGTTAGCATTGCAAATGAATTTGAAAAAACCCTGAAAGAAGACATAGTGTTAGAGAACACTTCTAAGCATTTTCCTTTTTGAGAATTTTATCAAGTATTTACCATTTATCTAACAAACAGCTATGCACATGGAAATCCTGCTTTTACCTTTTTTCTGAATATTGTCATTCAGCTTTTAGAGAGCTGTAAGATTACCTGTTTCAAGCAAGTTGATAACCAGTGGTTGCTTTTCAGAGAAAAGCAGTGTATTTATCAGAATTTTAAAATTGCTGAAGAACTGATGTTCTGAAGAGAATGTCATCATTATTTCTGCTTTTGTTGCCTAGAAGTATTTCTTGCCTTTGGGAACAAATTATTCTTTTGCCCTTTTTTTTTTTAGAGGGGGTGTTTTTGTGTATTTGTTGTGATGTCATATCAATATTTATTGATTATTGCAGACTAAATCATATTCTTTTGTCAATGGAATATTTGATTATTTCCCAGGTAAATGAAGTTCATCTGCAAAACTGTATTTTTCAGTGTTTAATATAGAATACATTGTGTCTGAAAAAAAAAAAACAGTCTTCAAAGTTATAAAATTTTGAAATCAACTGGATAATTAACACTGAATAATTTTTAACTTAAGAACCATGTCAACCTGAATCCTAAAATTATTTTTAATTTAACAGCAATATCTGCTAGCTCTCAGTGAAAGTAGATACTTAGACATTTATTAAAATTGATTCTTGTATCATTAAATGGGTATTTCCTATAATCTGGAAAATGGTATAGATCAACAAGCTCAAAAGAGAAATGGAACGAGATAGCTTAGAAGAAAAGGTGTTTTTGTTACCTCGGAAATGAGTGAGTAAAAGTACATAGCACAACTCTTACCAGTCAGACATCTGAGGGCTTTTGTGTTTCCTAGAATTTAGTTATGGCAGTAAAGCTAGACTTGAGACAAAGTGGCTTTAATATTAAATTCTTTGAAAAGACTGACAAATAGTTTGTTTTCTTCTTTTCTAGTCAAAGTGTTTCTAGTAGATGAATTTGGACAGAATACTGTAATAAAAATGAAAACCACTGCTCTTAATTACGATAATTAACATTATTTCTAGTGCTGTTGGTTGCTACTAACATTTTGTTGAAAATTTTATTCAGTGACATTTTGCACTTTCAATTAAACTTTTTTTTTTTTGAGAAAGGTGACTAGTGACACATATTCTAATGAATTTGTTTTAGAAGTCATACTTTGAGCAGTTTTGTGTATTAAAATTTGACTGCCTTGATAAGTTTTTTCTCCCATTATTTCAGTATTAGAAACAGCCAAGGATTTCTGCTTTTGTTTAACACAGTATTAGGAAGGGTAAGTAGTGACTGTTTCACAAATATATGAGCTTCAATTATATTTTTAATCACATTTTAATTAATGGATCAGTATTTGTGAATGTGCTGTCTCTTTGATTCAGCCAAATTACAGCAGGTTGCTGTTAGTAAACTCTTCAAATTGGTAACAAATTATGGAACTGTTTTGAAGACTGAACAGTTTTGCATAATTGTTGTTTGTTAACTTGTGATATCTGATGTATATGTGCTCACCAGATGCTGACCAGATATCTTTCAGCTAACTCTATTTTTTAGACTGTTCATGAACAAAATGGCTTATGACCTTGGATTTGTTTTGGATTTTACACTGTTTTGGCAGCTCTACCCCTCATCTGTGTTAAAGGCAAGCTTTGCAGGTTTTTTGGGGTTGGTTTTTTTTGTAAAGGTAAGGAGCAATAACAATGTGGCCACAAATTATGGAAGAGTTTGTGGGGGGTGGTGTCAAAGATTTTTAAGTTTTGCTTATGAATATTCTTCCTTTCTCTCTCAATTTGATCTTTCTAGTTGCCATAACAACTTCATAATAGCAGCGCATTGACTGCTGTAGTTAAGGTTGTGTCAGCACTTCCATTATAAGCTACTGTTTTCAGGAATTTCTAATTTATTCACAGGCTTAAAAATGGCATACAGTAAGTCTATGTAATTGGTTTTAATGTATGGTAGCAACTTTTTGAAAGCTGCTGTTTTCTGAGCTCTGATGGCATGTATAAAATAGCATATTGTTCCAAGTGGGTTTTTTTCTTTTCTTTTTTTACTGAGAAGGAGCAAAACATTTTTAGTCTAAAATTAATTTTGACTGGTTCCCATCTGCCAGAGGTATGAGAATCAACATGTTCTTCTGCTCTACCACAATGCCCCATTACGCCTGTATCCAGTTAGACCCATCTGTTCCTGTTAGTTAAAAGGTTAGTGTGAACATAGCGCTTTTCTGGGAAGCAGGAAAATTATAACCTTTTTAATAACAGAGTTTCATATCTCATTAAGTGTTTGACATCTTCAATACTTTTATAATTATTTTTATATTAAAAAAAGACTAACAATGTTAAATGGTGGATGATTTTTGAAAGGCAAGAAGTAGAGGTTGAGTCTGTTTCTAGTATTGAAAAAAGTCAGTTATTCATTGTAGATGCAGTTCCTCTTATAGAGTTTTAGCAAGGAATTGTGCATAACTACAATACAATTTTCTGAAATCTGGAAATTGTTTAATCTGGGAAACGTGTCAAAGCAGTTACATAATTTGCTGAAGGTGCTCTGTAATGCCTTGAGTGATTCCACTAGGCCTGTGATAAAGGGGTTGTTTAAAGACTTTATTTCACTCAAATAGATTTTGAGGGTTTTATTTAAACAGCTGTATTTCAAGCAAATTTACAAGGCACAGAACAAACTTGCTGCCCTGAATAATTATGAATTATATACTTGTGAGGATTCGTGGGATTTTTGTTTGCATATTTTTTTACCTATCTTATTGCCAAGTGTATTGCAAGACATTTGCCCCTAAAACAAAACTATGTGGTTTTGGTGTAGGAAACAGTTTAACAATATGTTATAAGAAAGCCCTAAAACTTTCATATTCTTTTTAATCCCTAATTGTTTTTATTTTACTTTGAATTGAAGTCTTCACTTATATAAAATGACTTAAATTTGAATTCTGTTCTTTTTTTTTCTTTAGTTAATCTATGGTTCCACTTCTCTGTAATAAAATATAGTGGCAGCTGTTTAGACATTTGTATCTCCTTGGCTGATATTTGTAAAACTTCAGCAACAACGTGTAACTTTAAAAGAAAGACTAATTTGATTTGAATGGTCTGTAGTGATTACAGCTGTTTATATCAAAGGCAAATTTCTTTGATTTTTACTTTTAAGGAAAAATATATCTGATTTAATCATCCTAGTTAGAAAGGATTTGTTTAAGTATATTTTATTCTGAAGAAAGATTGGAGGTACTTCTGAACTGAGAAATATAAATAGTTTTTTAAAAGCTCATTGATGCCTTCAGCACAGACTTCCTGTTTGATTCTAGACAGGTGAAATATTCAGCCTTGATATCCTATGTTCAAACACTTATTTGCCCTTTTATTGCTTCACTTCTTAATGTGTTTTCCCCTTCCCTGCCAGAATTGGTTTAATTGTTAGCCATTTTCTATAGCATGGCTTTGAAATTATATTCCCAAAATTGCTTTTGAGAGTTTTTTCCCAACTGAGTATAAGACTTAACAGCCAAAACCCTATAAATGTTGCAAGAAAACCCACTTAACTGCTCCATAAAGAATTTGTTTTGAAGGTGCTACATTGTTATGGTATTTGCAAATGACATTTCTTTTCCTAGGTTTTACAGAAGTCTGCATTTGTTCTTCTATAATCTTTCGTTAGTTTCTTCTTTTACTTCCTCCCCATTCCCTGAATTCATGGAGCTTTGATTTTCTGAGGGTTCTTGGATCTGGAGGATTAATTTTAAATTTAAGCATGAAGGGTTAGTTGCTTTCTAGGTTCCATGTCCTGTTGTGATTCTCATTGTAAAAGATTTTGTCCTTTCTGTGATAAGTAAGAATTAATGGAAAATTTTGCGTCCTTTGCAGACTTCATAGCTGTGAGAAGTTACTTTGTCTAATCTCTGCAACTGTCTTCATGGGAGTAAATATCTGAACAGAATCCTAGCTTGGTGCTGTTCTTTAATAGTAAACTTCAGATGAGAGGAATCATGGAAAGAAGTTGTTTAATGTTGCAGACTTTGGGTAAACTGTAGTCTGTCTACATTTACTTCGAAATCTGTAAGGCCGTTCTCAGGAGCTGTTGAACTTAAAAAGGTTTTGCTAGAAATCCTCTGAAAGATCTCCCTTTTTATCAGTGACAATTGGGGTAAAAGATAAGGTTTGATGTCAGTTGCATTTCAACAGCAGTATAAAACTAATAGTATTAATATAGTCTGGGTTGTTGGGATAACTTGTTGTGAAAGCTTTCTTTTTTCCAAGGCAGGTGCTATGTTGCTCTTCAGTGTATTAGAGATTATGTAGGGGAAGTATATGTTTATGAAGGGAAGATTTAAATAGAAATACAGATCAGGGTTTGCATTTTGTTTAAAGCCCATGGTTTGCAAATTGTGTAAGCTATTCTCTGTAAGTGCCTAGGTACAGCTTGTTTCCAGAAAGCCATCAGCAATAGGTCCCCTTTCTTCTTATTTCATGTCTTATATAATTTTGAAAACAGTTCCCTTAAAAAATATTATGTGGCTGCAGAATGACGGAAATTGAAAAAGCTTTTTGGACATTCACTAATATAAAATTTTGTGTCTTTTTTTCTAATAGATAAACATTAATTTCACTGAAATTCTATTGTTTAGCCTTCAGTTGAGCTACGGTTCAAATTTGGAGTTTCAACTTACCTGAAAGGTTATTAGTTTTCTGTAGGTTTTTTCCTAGGTTGACTGATGTTGTTAGCGATGTTGTATGTAGATGTCACTCAGCGGATATCATGTGTCGAGGAACACATGCCTGTAATTCAGGTGGTTTCACAGTGATGATGTGTGCTTCATTCTCTGTCTTGTATGCAAGAAATGAGCTTGATGTTTGTATTCTGCAGAAGGGCAGAACCATCCCACAAAAGACACAAAACTTGCTAGTTTCCCAGTAACAGAGGAATGATCTCTGAAGTCTTCCAGGAGAGGTAGAAAAACAGGTCTTGTTCAAAAACCTCAATAATCTTCCTGCTGTATCTCTGCTTTCATCATGTATTATTCAGGAAAAGGAAGTCCTTTCTTCCTGCTTTTAGATTGTGTGCAGGTTTATCTAAAGACTCATTTTATAAGCTTGGCAGTTTTGAAGTGAAATCTATACACAAAAAAATATGATTTGAACTTGCCTAATTAGGACACAATGACTACTCCAGGGGTACAGTTTAAAATCTATCCCATTAAGTAACAAATTCATAATATTAAAGATACTGGAATTGTAGTTTGGTCTTCCAAATCCTGTATGTCACTGTCCAGTCTATTAAGTAACTTTTAATGGTTTATGCATTTTAATCCTATAATTTACCAGTTTAAAAACATCTAGTGGAGCCTTTGCCACAACTAAGAATTAATGAAGTAGTGAATTCACTTTTGGAGGCTACTTAAAAGCTAGTTCGAACAATAGATCAGGAAGTCTAAAGGAGAAAGGAATGCAGTTCTCATTTGGAAGGGATATATCAGTGAATGAGGCACCACTGAGAGTGTACACTGGAAGGCCAAAAAATCAGGAAAGATGAGAAACTTACACGTCTCTGCATCATGAGTACATTATCTTGCTTTTTATATAGATGTAGGGGCATTCTTTGTTGAGATTCATTTTGCATTTTAGTCAGCACTTCACTATTCAATTAAAGAATCCTGGGAGCTGAAGTTTCTCTGCCCACTTGTGGAGCAGGGACTGGAATTGTGTCTCAGAAGGAAGATGTTCTATTTTGGTGTTTGGTTAAGGGTTTTTTTATCTCCTGAGGATTTACTGCTGCAGCATTGGAAACTGGGAGGAAACCTCAGTAGAACACCTTTATAATTATTTGTGACAGATTCCACTTAACTCTCCTTCCTTTTAAAATTATTTTAGAATTATGAGAAAGATTGTATTTTTATACCTCATGTTTCTTTTACAATTTCAAGGATGCTATTTTTGCAGAATAAACTAATCTAAATGTAAAGCAATACTTATCTGTTTGCATGCTGAGTGTTTTAGTTATGCTCAGTTATAATTTCTTAAATTATACATTTCTTACATTTTTAAAAGTTTGTCAAGTAAACATGTCCTAGGAGGGAATTAGCCTCTTGTTGAGTAGTGCTGGGGTAATGCAGATAGCATCTTCAAACACCTATTTGGGCATGCAGTTCTGGTTTTGTTACTGAAACTACAGGTCAAAAAGCGCACCCTTACATCTTAGTGTCCAATGCTTCTTTCTACATCTGGAGTAGGAATGTACAGTAGGAAAGATCCAATAAGTTTTAATAATTATCTAGTTATTTAAATAGTACTTTTAATGCAATGATATTCCATTTTCATTCAGCTGGGAATTATGCAAATATATACTTTGTCTTTTCATTATGTGCTTTTTTGAGTGACTCAATGCATGAATGCATTTGTCAGCTGGATTATGAGTATCATGCTTTATGCCTTATCTCAGCCGTATTTTTAAGGAATCTCTGTCTTCCAATCACACAGACATCAAGTCTCAGAGGGGAGCACAAGACTCATGCTTCTGTGATTCATCACAGGATCTCCTGCCACACTGCAGGCATCCTGCATAATGGCAGCAAAAGACTCCTTATCTCAGTACCCTTCTGTCAGCCCACGTGTAGAGCGTGCTTGGGTAGAAGAGGAAAAATTTGCAGACCAAAGAAGCCTGGCCATCAAGAGCTGGGTGAGAGGCAACAGGGCTGTGCAGAAGCACAGAGGATGCCTCTGGCCCTATCTTGCTGTTGTGGTACCTGCAGGACGGACATGTGTCTCACATGAGCAGATACAGATATATGTCTGCATCATCAGTGAAAAGGACTGCCCATTCCCATTCCCATTGTTGTGCTTAATGCATACAACTTTTGCATTTGATTCTAGTATACTTCAGGGAACTGCTTTTTAGGAAAGCCTGTCTTGTTGGTTGCCAGTTCAAAATAGAGACTAACATTAAAATTCGGTGCTTGCAAAAGAAAGCATCTGTGCAGTTAAAATATTTCTTATGGAGACATGACCACTTGTGTGATGGGAAGAAACAGGAAGTTAAGCTGTGGTTCTGTTCATCCAGAGACTTTAAGTATCTTCAGAAATGTCAGGCTTTGCTTCCTGCTGGGTATTTGAATGGAGCAGTAGTCCATGAAATCTACCCTCAGATGGAATAGGCTGTATATGCACAGGGAAGTTGTTCTGTCCATTGTCTTTCTAGGAGATTTGTTTGACCTGCCTCTTGAGTAATAGCATATCTTCCTGGTCGCCTGTTTTCCACAATTTGAATCCATTTTTTGTGGTAACCATCAAGGACCACTTTCTCCCTTTCCCCTGCTGGGAGTGGGGAGTGGGAAGGGTATTGTCTGCAAAAATCATATTTGTTACCTATGTGCAGCAAACCAATAATCACCTATCAAAAATCTTTACTATTTTTTCATTTTAGCAAACTAAGGAATTAGTGTTTGTTGGCTACAACTTGCATAGTTCTCTTATTTATTAGTATTCTATCTTCTATTGGTTAATGATTCTCTCATTTCCCTTGCTGATTATTCCACATGATCAAGCTTTCTCTTTTTTGAGTTGGTGTGTTTCACAGCTCAGCACAGTTACTGAGTTGGGTTTATTGGTTTTTTCCTTATCTTGGGAGCTCTGCCAGGTGCTCTATAAATTCTGCATTCTTTGTGTCCACTTTCAGTGAGCATCCTACTTCCCAAGCCTTGTTAACCTCCCCCTAGGTCTGGATTGCTGAAGCATGTCCAGCTCTGTACCTTAACATGGCAATTCTAGCAACAAGTAATTTGAGTTTCTAACTCATGGACATCACTTGGAGCTTGCTTGTTTGCTGCTCTCTGTTTCACGGATTAAATCTCCCTTCTTGTTGCTTAGGCTTGAAAGCTTAATACAAAATCAAACATCAAAGAACATCCTTTCTTAAAAAGATTTTTACATAGTTCATATTTTGCAACATTGTTGGACTATCATGTTTAACAAAGAGACGTAAAAATAAGAAATTAAATCTTAGAATATAGAAGTTAACTGTTATCTGTGTGCTTCAGCTCTTATTTAACTGGTCCAGGATATGTAAAAAATCACCCTCTAGATGCAAATGGGATCTGTGAAACAGCTGTGTGCCTTTAAGTAGCTTTAGGAACAATGAGCAATGAGAGCAATTTCATGCACTTTATCAATCAGTGAGATTTTAGAAATATTTGAGACTATTTTGTGTATTAGTTGTGACAGTTAACCAACATTCAGTGCCCTTTTTTTCTTTTTTTTTTAAAATATCATTCATTGGATGTATGGATAGATATTTGTGCTTCAGAAACTTCCTTTTTCATCATCCACTTTCCTGTTATCTCAGTAAAAACTCTTGGAAAAAATGTCTTAAATGTTTTAAAAAGTATCTTGAAAATACGACTGACAGCATTTTCTGCCTAGGAGAAAAGAAGTGCTGTTTGTTTAATGAATTAAAGATAACATTTACCTCCAACAGCCAAAGAGATGATGCTATCTGTAGAAACACCTTGGTTAGCAATCTTGAATTTGAAACTGGTCCAAATGCGCATGGCTGAATACAGAATGTGCCCTCTATTATAAAACATGTTTTCTTTTGATCAGGTGATCTACTTCTGAAAGTAAAAGAGATGATGAATGTTCTGTTGGTATAACAGAAAATAGTTGTGTAATTGTAATGAGGCTCATTATAAAAGTATGTTGAGCATGTTGATTTAGATGTATAATTTCTTCTGTGCAGACCATGCTCTTAGCACAACTTCAAGATTTATTGAGCATTTTGAGGTAATCCATAGTAATAAATTCAAAAATTGTATCTCAGTTAGAGTGGATACTATATATGCCCATTTGGAAGTTCTTTATTTGATGTTCTTGAAGTAAGCAAGCACCTTCTTTGGTGAAACCAATGTTCAGAGCAGCGACATTGGAGTAATCAAACTTAGAAGGTTAGTCTCAGGTAAGCCTTGATTTTGTATTACTTATAGTGACTTTGAAATAATATTGCATGTAAATTTTATAGTTTATACTTTTATAATACTTGTAGTGGATGTGAGGGCTGCTTCTCTAGTGAATAATGATGAATGATGATATTTATTGATAGTAATGGATGGTATTTTATGAAAATAATGGAATATAAAGAAGAAATGTATTGAAAGTAAACATAGAATTTTGAACTTAGTCCTTGTCTTGAAGTTGCTGGATTTTTCTATTTCTTAAACAAATCGAGATTTTAATGAAGCTTTGTTTTATGACATTCAGTAAGAAAAACTTTAGTGGCAGAGTTTCAGGTGGCTTGCTGCTTGGAATTCTTTGAATGAGATGTTGCCTAGATTTATTTTTTGATCATGTTCTTAAATAGAAGTATTGTTGCCACTAGTGCAATTTACTAAGAAAACCAGATTTTAAAAAATTAGTTCATTTATACTATTTTTTAATAAAAATAAGACATTAAATAATCGGAAACTAATATTTCTTCTGTAAGTATGAAAGGCACAATTCTTTTCTGGTGGAACTGATTGCATTTTAACAGCAGTAATACCCATCTGCTTCTTAGGGTTTCTTGGCAACTTGAGTGCACTAGAAATTATAAATGCTTTAAATGATACTGCAAGTTGTATAATTTTGTTTTACTGAAGCCCTTATTGGAACACAGTGTTCTAACAAAGTGTGACTAGATATAATATGTATTTATACTTTTTTTGGTGAGTTTGGCGTGAAATTTTTTCAACATTTATGATTAAATAAATCTCTTAGAAGCTCTGGCACTCGACACAGAAAAGTGAGCTGTCGTAGAATGCATATATTAAATTGAAAAGTATTATTTCTTTAGGGTTGTGTCATTAAATATTGGATGGATTAATTTATTGTCTAGGTAGACGCTAATGGTAATTCTGTTTATCCTGATGAAAAACTAGATGACAGAGGGTTTTTGCCACAATTATTCTGATCTTCCCATTTTTGTTTTACTGATCCATAACTGTCATTTTGGTGGAAAACACAGGAAAATAATCTAAAAGAGTTAAGATTGGAGAAAAATAGGGAAATAAAATTAACACTTCAAACTAAAAAAAATCCCCAAAACCAAACTGCAGAAAATCTGAACTTGGCCTGAGAAAGAGATTACCCAGCAGTTCGTTAACACTGTATGTGTGTGTTTGATACTTCTGATAAGGGTCAAAGAAATTAGATGATTCTCATGTCATGAAGGAACAGAATAAAGAGTCCACTGTGGTAACAAAAAAGCAGAGTGGAAGCATGCAGTCTAGTATAAGAATAATTGAAGATTACATTATTTTCTAATTATCTCTGCTACTAGTTGTGTTGTAGGTTTTTGAATAGAAATGAGCAAAGGAATTGCCCTGCTACTGAGCAGAGAGGAAAGTTGCTAATAGGTGAAAGCAGGAAAATGAAAGCTTTGAATATTTTCTTTTTTGCATAAATTCACACTAGCTAGATCCTCTCTGACTGGATAGCTAACATATTTTTGACAGCATTTGGAAGTGGGTTTTATTAGAGAATTCTGGAAATGTTATCAGTTTCAAATTTGCACTTAGTTGAAGTAATATTAGGGAGGAGAGAGTACCCTTCCTCTGTTGTTTCACTTTGCCTTAGGCAACTACTTGTCACACATTATGGAGGTGAGATACTGTGTGATCCACCATCAGTCTGAATAAGTGTCTTTCTTATGTTGTAAAGAAAAAAATATTAAATAGTGGATCTAGCCTTGCTATGTTTGACTGTCTCCACAGGTTTAATGTTTAGACACCTGGAAGAATTTCTTCATGAAGAGGTTTGTTAAGCATTGGAGCAGACTGCCCAGGGAGGTGGTCAGGAGATGACTGGACCTGGCACTTAGTGCTGTGGTCTAGTTGACAAGGTGGTGATCGGTCAAAAGTTGGACTTCATAATCTTGGAGGTCTTTTCCAAAATGATTCTGTGATTCTGAGAAGCTCTGTGGCTGTTATAGGTTCACATGATAATTCAGGTTGTCAGACTCTTCAGAAGGTCTCTAGTCCATCCTCTTGAGCAAAACAAGGTCAGCTGTGGTCAGAGTGTTGTGCAGGGCTTTATCCAATAGTAGTCCCAAAGGTTGGCATTGGCATAACCTGCTCCACTGCCTGACCCATGGTGAAAGTGTTTTTCCTTATATCCAGTCTGAACCTCTCATTTCAACTTATTTCAGTTGTTTCTTGTCCTTCCCTCCATGCACATTGAGTATCCTGGCTCAACCATTCTGATAATGTCCCCATAGGTACTGGCAGGCTGCTGTTAGGTCTCCCCCAAAGTCATCTCCTGCACAGGCTGAACAAGTCACATTCCCTCAGCCTTTCCTCACAGGTAAGTGCTCCAGCCCCTACCCATCCTAGTAGCTCTGCTGAACTTGCTGCTGTTTACTGGTGTCTGTTCTGGGGCCCAAACCAGTGCAGTATTCCAGATGTGATCTGAGCACCTCTGAGGAAGCACTGCTGGCTCCCCAGGAGCTTCCTGCCTGGCAAGAGCCCTGCTGCAGCCTGGATACATCTTCATGGTGTAGATAAAAAGTGACGTAGCATGTACATTGCAGAGAGATAGGGTTTATATTAAATGTGTAAAAAAATAATACTTATCTGAGAACAGCCAAATATTTTGAGTAAATTCACTAAAGACATTAGAGAGTCTCTCTGTCACTGAAGATCTTCTACAACAAGTTAGAAAAACATCTTCCAGGAATGATATAGGAGTAGGTGAACCTGCTTGGGAAGGAAAAACTCTAGATGTTCATGTGAGACCTGTTCAAGTTCTGTGATTTTACAATAGTTAAAACAGGAACAAAAGATACCAACAATTTCCTTCTAAATATTATTAACTGAAATAATTATCTTTATATGAATGAACATAGCTCTACATACCATAAGCTGTAGAAGTGAAAACAGAGGAAAATATCTGAGCATATGTGTCACCATTTCTGTTGTATATTCCATTTCAATCTGAATTATTAAAGTTCAGCACTTAAGCAAGGCTCACTTAGTGATATCATTTTTTATTTCTCACAGTTAATGATAGTGTTTTCATCTTTTCTTTGATTATTATGTTGTTCTCAAAACAGTGTTCTTTTCTTGTGACATATGAAGTGTTACTGTACAGTTGGAAGAGGAAATGTCTGAGGCAACTTGCTATCCTAGAATTGAACACTTGTTCTTTTTTTTTACTGTTTCTTTTCATGGCTTACTTTTTAAAGACTTATTTCAGACTCAGATTGATTATATTGTCATTTTATTAAATCTTCTTTGAGTTAATAACCTGTAATGCAGTGAGCATTATTTAAATTGTATCCTGATTGTAATAAAGAGTACAAGTATCATGTTGATCAAATAAAATCAAATTATATACTGACCTTCTTGATGACTGTGCGATTACCATATTTTAAAACTTTTATTACAAAGCTATAAGTATAATATAGTGAAATTTTTATTAGAAATTAGGAGCAATACCTCTTGTCATTTGTGTCCATTGAAGTGATTTGCTTTAGATTTAGCACCAATGTTTGTATCAAAAATAGAATGTATTCTATGTAAGAATGAAAATTCATGGAGTTTACCTCTGAAGAAGCAGAAATTTACCCTGGAAAGGTTTCTTTTCCTCCTCATGGCTCCAACCACAAGTCAAATCAAGGCTTGTGTCTTTCTGTGTGTATGTGTTCTGGTGCATTTGGCAAGTGTCTTTTAGGTGTAATGAGGACCAGGGTCTCTGCTGCTTCCACAGCTTGCTTGAAATACATACATTAATTATTGTGTTTCAATAAATGCTAACTAAAAGGGGAACATAAGACGAAAAATGTATTGAATGCTTCATTACTTACTCTACTCCCTTGAGTTTTTTGAATGCTTTAGTTGGAAGAAACATTGATAGACATTGTTTCTGTGTTCCCAGAAATACTATATAACTATGTATGACAACCTTCCTGTTTGACATTTTTGTGTTTAAAAGGGACAAATGAATTAACAAAAAATGGAATTTATCCATTTGGGTATTTAATAAACTTGTGCCCTTTGGACTAAGTCTTAAGAGCTCCAAGGTTAAAAATAAAACTCTCTAAGCAGGTGTGTGTATGTGAAAAACTGTCTTTGCATGAATAATCATGCTGAACATATATATATATATATTTATGTTTGTCTAATGATACAAGTTTTATTTTTTTCTGAGTGTTCATGTGACTAATTCACATGAAGTACTAACACAGAATCCTATTACAATACAAACCCAAACAAGTAGTAAGTAAATGCAGGATGCATTCTGTATTTGTGCCTCTATTCATGCAGAATTTAGGCAAGTTGCTTTTTCTGTTATGAATTAAGGGAATTAAGGCAGATATTGTCATGTGTGATTGATCCTCCCCTTATCCAGGCAATATCTGTAGTAGAGCAAAATTGAAAAATAAAAAAGAAAAGGTGCAGTGGCTGCTTTGTGCAGTCTGATCCTCTCCTCTTGTAACTGGTATCTATAATTGTGTATAAATGAGAGACTGTTAGGACTGTAAATATGCTTTTCCTTTCTGACATGTTTCCTGCCTGTTGCTTGGTTACCAGTACTTTGCCACACATACGTGCCAGGTATTAGCTCATTCTTCTGTCTTCACTCTTTGAGCTTTAGTGAACAGATACATGATCAAAATTCATGATTTTGTTTCTCTGCTTCTAGCTATTAAGGGTTAAATGGCTTATCATCCTAGGAAATTTAGAAGTGATTATGCATAATTTATTAATTTCATATGGAAGAATAGGCCATTCCACTATATATATGTATGAGTCTTTCAGGGTAGTTTTGATTTTTATTTTGTTTCATTTTTTTTTTCCCCTTTTTTTAGAAAATAAAGTTCTTTACTGGTTGCTATGAAACAGCCGAATGACTTACCATAAACTGTCATCATGACCTTTCCCAGTGATGGTAGTCTTAGCCATTTCCCCTCTAACTTATCCACAGTATAATGTTAGTGTCAGGATCACTACAGAACAGCACACAGTGTTTTAAGTATTTCTATTGTGTCTGTCACCATGGTACCTGGTAGCTTTCAGTGAAATGGAACAAGGGGGTAAAGAATGCAGGTTAATATATGTTGTTATATTTGTTTAACTGCCTGATTTTAAAATTTCTCTGTGAATAGTCATGGAGGTAGGAAACTTAGTTATGAGATTGACATTGAATAGATGAACACAAGAGTAGTCATATTCCCTCTATCTTGTCCTTCCTCTCAAAAAGAAAGGATTAATACTTGTTTTGTAAATTGGGTATCTGAGTCAAAGAGGCAAAAGTGGAAATAAGTTAAGAAAATTCTTTAATGTTAGTTGAAGGTATGTTAATGGAGTTTTTAAATGAGTCTTCAATGCACTACATTGGGTTTTCTTAAAATATTTTTTTCTGAACATCTTAATATTGGTAACCATTTTATAATTTCAATAATGTTAACTGATACTTGTTGCAAATGTGCCATTTTACAGTAATTTCTTAAGCAAGTATGTACTGGGGTATCAGATGTTGGAAGAGTAATGCCATAGTGCCATTTTCTCAAATGTGTTCATTAATGGAAAATGTTTTCAGGTAAGATTGCATATTTAACTTTTTAGAGTACAAAAAAAAGAGAATGTCAGCATGATGTTAGCGCTGAAAACTCTAATGTAGATTAATGTATACATTAAAGTTTAAAATGCTTCTTTGTGAGGTAGTTGCTTTAATAATGTTCCTTCTCTTCCTTTCTGGAAGATTATGTGTATAATACATGAACTGTGTCTGAGTCTGATAACTTCTTTAAGAGCTACCAACCATCATTCTGATTTTTGGCATATCACTATTTACTGCCTTACTAAATAGAAAAAAAATCTTACACTTGAACTACACAAATATCAATATTTACTTTTTTAATGAAATCCAATTATCTCTCTGCTTCAGTAAATCTGGTTTAAGTTTACCTTCTCAAGGTAACACCAGTAGTAAAACCATGGGCTTTCACTGCTTGTTACCCCAATGAGAGAAGAAGCAACAGGGAAGCATCCATCTCCTTCCCCAGGAGCATAGACTACTTTAAAAATGTGCCTATAAGCCTCTGTACATTTTAATCTCAAAACTTGAATAATCTTTCATTATTCTTTTTGAATCTTTTTCGTTCATAAAGTAGTTTGGTTTACACTATTTGACTAAAAAGTCAAATATTGTAAACTTTCTACAAAAATTGCAAGTATTTCCTCTGGTATCACTTTAAGTAGCCATTAGGGAATGAGAGTGTGTCTTCATTAATGAAACTGGAAGCAGGTATTGATTTGGAGCTTTATGGCTATTATGCAAGTATTGACATTTGCTGTTCTTTAATTGCTGTTGTTTATTCAATTACAAACAAAATGATTGCTTACTACTAATCCTATGTCAGTATACTATTATTATCATATTAAATTTTGAGGGGATTTTGCTTAAGAAAATGGTGCAGATTTTCTAAAAGAACAAAGTTAGCCCTTTTTAATAAAAGCAATAAGATAAAAACCCTCAGAAGTAGTAGCTTGAGATGAAATAAAAGCAATAAGGTAAAAATCCCTCAGAAATAGTAGCTTGAGATGAATGAAGCTTTTATTTAGTTCCTTACTGTGCAGTTCTTAGAGGTCTCAAAATGCTGTCTCCAGTGGTTTTCAACAGTGGAAGGCAGAATGTGGCTTTAAAAAATGCCAAGTCAGCAGAGTGAGGAGCAGTTGGCCTGAAGGCAAAGGAGAGGCTGATGTGAACATAAAAGTCTTTCTTTCCTCCAGCTCCTCAGTTTAGTTTCAGTATTCTCATTTCTGTTCAGGTAAACACTTGACTGAAATTTTGATCTAATGGAATTGGAGAAATAGGAAGTTCATGTTATAGTTTTGATATTAATTTTTAATGCTAGCTTAGTCTTGAGATTTTTGAACACAGTTGCATGGCTGATCTTATTTATGAGTGACTGTATCCTAAAGAAACAGATAGAACAAGCCTTGTCTGTGCTAATCAGTTATTTTTAAAATGTTTCCTGGTGAATTTGTATTACCCAAACTTGTATTTTGTATGTGTCTGAGTATCAGTGAAATTCCCTGATAATAGATTTAGCTTTTAATTGCTAACGTGGTTGATATATCAGAGGCTCATTTTAAAGACTAAGGTAGAGAGATTTAAGCTTCAACACTCCCTGCTCCAGCCATTAACTTCAATGTTAATGATGGTAATAGCGGAAGGAATCAGTGCTATTTCCTCCATCCCGTTTGCAAGCTGAAGAAAAAATCCATGTCAGTAATTTGTTTATATAATACATTTTACAAACTAGTTTACTAGATGCAATAGTACAAATAATCCTTTAAATATCATTATAGATTAAAGGATAGGTTCTGCCGCCTTCATTCAAATGAAGTTATGCCCTCTTTTGCAAGCATTATTTTGGTTTCTGTAAGGCCACTGTAAGGGTAAAATTCTACTGAGGTAAAGCCTATTTGTTTCCCTTGATTTACTTGTATAGTTTTAAATTCATTGTACTGTTTTCTGCTCTCTCATCTAAATACTTGTGTAAAATTAATGGAAGTGTGAGTTTCTGAGGTTGCCTTTCAGCTTGTTTCCATTCTCTATTTTTTTCCCTGATACTCTATTTCTTCATTTAGATGTGGAGGAATAGATTATGTATGTCAAAAAGCCTTGATAGTAAAAGTATCTGAAACAGGTAAAAAAAGGTTATTAGCCAGTCAGGTATGAACTGTAAATCAGTCAGGTAGGGCAATAATAGCACATTTTCTAGCTCTCCTCACCATATTTTATTCATTATTTGTTTTATAAAAACGTCCATATTCATCACAGCAGGATTTATTGGAAGGTAAGTTCATTTTTCTGAAGACGTTATAAACCAGGCATTCAGAAATGCAGTGTGCTAAATTCCTACCAACCTCAGCTTGTAACTAGATAACACAATGTATAAAAACTAAAGTAGAAGGGAAATGGGAATTAAGGTGGTGTTTCCCTGTGCTTTGAATTAAAATTTGGTGAAGGCTATATAGCCTTCTGTCTTTCATGTCTTAATGGTTTCAGTTTGGAAAGTTATTAATATGTATCATGGTAAGACTGTGTAGTCAGTCCTAGATTTGACATTGACAACAAAATTTTTTAATTCTCTGACATAATACCCTGAAAACAAACAAAACTTCTGAAAGTTCTTCTTAAAAATGGTTTTCCCATGGGCAAGGAAATTGCTACATTTATTTTCTTTACAGTTTTTTAATATATACACTTACTTCTCTGTTCCTAGCGTTTTTGATCTGTACAGTTGTCACTCTATGTTATTACTGGTTTGTACTTACAGATTTGCTAATTGCTCTGCTGATTGCTACAGTTTTTGAATTAATAAGAGGATGAATTTTAACTGTCATTCCCTTGATAAACACATTCAAGGACTCATCTTTACCTGGTGAGTTTTGGTCACAAAACAGACCTTTGTATGTTCAAAAGCTTCACCTGCTGCTACATTAAATTAGAATTTGTTATATGGATCAAAAACTATGGGTAGATAGACAAATGGTGTATCTCGTAAACCATATTTTATTAAGAATTAATCTTGTGAGTAAATAAATAAATATCTCTCAAAGTGTTTTTTAAATGCATTTTCTGTCAGGCTTATTGTTACATTTTTGTGATCGGTTATAATTTCATGGTTAACTATCCTTCTGATTTAACCATTACATCATTCAGGAAAACAGAAGCAGTTAGTTTTGCTAATGGTTGTCCAGCTCAAGTTCTGATTATCAGTACAAGAAATATCAATGCTTTTCAATTCACATATAGGTAACTGTGGAATTTTTTTCTTTTAATGTTGATATATTTATACATGTAATGATGCATGGAGTCTTGGTGAGTTTAAGCTACATTTCTTTGGGAGACAGAGGAATGCATCAATGTCAGTGCAGAGGAAATTACAGAATCTTCAGTTTCAACCACAGGAATGAGAGTTATTCCAGGCAGAGTACAGTCTTGATAACTTGTGTTTGAAAATGCAGTTAGTAGAACAGGGACTATCAAGGGAATCACTCAAGAAATTCATGTTACTGTAGCAAAAGTGAAATCTGCTGTCTAGGATTTATGAAGAGAGAAAAATATTGAAATACAAGGGTTACTTAGAAGTGGGCAGCACATTTTTCACTCTTCTTTAGTAATGGAACAATTTTATGATATCTGTCACTTATTAGAGGAAATGAGCTTTACATCCTTGTTTTGCCTTTTTTTTTTTNCGACCTCAGAGATGATTGCTCACCTCTCCCCTTTGTTTTGTATGAATTAGAATTTAAAATTAAACTAGTGCTGTATAGCCAGTTGTGCTTGATTCCTTTGTAGGCAGAGACTCAGTCTCTCTGGAGGTTTTGTTTCAGATGTCAGTCAGTGAACACCAGTTATTGAAATGATGTCCTTGAAGTCCTGATTGGGGTCCGTGAGGGCAGTGGACCTTTAGACATGAAGTGCACTAAAAAAGGGATACAATACAGAATGATTGCTGTCTTTAGCAAATATTTTATAAAGCTTCTGGTATTTGAAGAGTTAGTAGGCCTTGTAACATAGACTTCATTAGGGAGGCTTTCTGAGCAAGACTGCTGTGTAGCAGCACAAGCACTTAACAGGACTTTTGAATTATAAATAGCTTTATCCATGCATAGCCATGTCACTTTTGCAGCACATAGATGCTATTATGCAATTTAAATCAGCTACTAAAAACCATAGTATTTTAATAAGGATTTTCCAGTTATGGAGTATTTGTACTATGGAAATGGAATACTTCAGGGTAAAGTGTTTTGAGAATATGTGGTCATTTTGGAATAAGTGTTTATGCCAGCCTACATATAGATAGTTAGAGCAATTTAATAATTGCCTTCTTCCATGAGCCTCCTTGACACTTAAAAAAACTAGCGTGGTTAACCCTCATTAAAGCAAATAGATTAATTGCTTGTTAAAATGAAAGACTTTTTAATCATTCAGCTTCATGCTATTTAGAAAAATGTTCAATTATTAAAAAGCTACTGTAATTTAATGGACTAGGAAGACACTGTACTTCACTAAATTATATGAAGTGCCGTGGTTTCTCTTGATACAAAAATTATTCACTTTGTATTCCTCAAAGTATCTAAGCTTTCATCTTATTTCTGGATATCAATTTAAATGTTAAATGTAACCCATAAGATTTGAAAATAAAAATACTTTTTCTGTAAAGTAGAAAATAATGGTGAGTACTTTCATGAGTCTAAGTCTTGCAGCTTCATAAGCAATGCTTCTTGTGAAGTACTTGTGCACTGTACTTCCCTATTTGTAAAAAGTAGGAAATATAAACTGTAGAGATCTCAATAAAGCAAAATGAACAAAAGGCAGGTGTTAGAGATGGTTACACCTGGGCGTATGTTGTTGCCCACAGGCATATTCCAAGAGGTCCAAGTGTGAGCCAGTTGCACTCCATGAGCCATGTGAGCAAATAAAATATGTGGAGCCCTGTGTTGAGTCTAAGTGTTGTTATTGCTTTGTTGTTATCTTTTTGTCAGTGCAATGTTTCACCTTAATTTTGACTATAGATACTGAATCGTGGTTGTTTATTTTAATCTAAAGCTTAAATCAGAGGAAATAAAAATTAATTAACAAAAGCCAAATTAAATGATAGTTTGATCGTGAGTTTTTCTTATGTGGTTTCAGTTTGCAGGGTAAACCTGCTTTTTCATTCTGTGGACAGGGTTTGTATGATCACACAATGCTTACTGCAGATATGTATAGAAGAAGGTCTCTGAGCGGTCTGCTTTTCCTGCTCTGGATGCATCTTTGCTGGTGTTTTGGTTTGGGTAAAGAAATGAAATATTGAAGGGAACCTCACAGTCATTCCAAAGTACTGTGATTTGTTTCATACTATGATTGTTTGGTTAATACAGACTTTGTTTTAGAAATATTCCCTATTCATAGAGAGGTATTCACAGTAAACTTTGATGAAAACTTAGTTGTTTTAAAAGGTACTAAGTTTTTTCTTTCCAGTGTGTTTAGTTTAATAGATAGAAGCTATTTTTGAGAAAAGGTGGTGTAGGCATGCTGTTCCTAAAATTGACGTACTTCCTTTTAGATTTCAGGATGTACTGATTTCAACAGGTTTGATGTATTTGTTTACATATCTCAAGAAACTCGTGCTGTATTTTAATTTTGTATATAAAATATCTGTAGGTATGCAACTTCTGTTAGTTATTCAGTTGTTCTCTTATAAAAGAAAGGAAGTTTAGCTTCTTCAGATGCAACATTTTAAAAATAATTTTTGTGCAAGTTCCAGTCATTTTGATGTGACCTTTACTGTATTTTGAAGTGAAAATCTAGGGAGTGTTGCAACAATGTTGATTTTTGATAGGAGGGTAATACTAATATCAGTGTATTCTAGGCTATTTCAGAAAAATAATGAGATAATTGTTTTGGTGGGCTATAGAGCTTCTCAAGTTAGCTGTGGGGCAAGAAAGCTGTTGAGAAACAAGTTTAATTGAAAAGGGAAAAACAGTTTTTGCAGAATGGAGAATTAACAAGCAAAACAAATTACAGACATTAGCTTCCAGACATTAGCTTCATTTCTGTATCATGTGTTTGATATGCTGAAAACAAAAGTTTTATGTGCATTTATCTGAAATTATCTGAAATTTTCCAGAAAAGCACTTACACGCAAATGAATTTTTTCATGATGAAAGAGACTTTTTCTTTAAATTGAAGATTAGCATTAGTGAGACCAAGAGAGAGGTTTGGGTGTTCTGCCTTTCTACGGAATAGATCTCTCTAGTAGCAGACTGATACCACAGCTAGGTATCTGTGTTTTTAAGAACCATGACTACACAATCTCAGTTTGCAAAGGAATTCAATAGCTCTACCCAGGAGGATATTTCCCAAGAGTTCTGTTCGTAAAGACATGCTACATTTTCATTCTAAAAAGCATGTGTGTCCTTTAAACAAAACATATGTCATCTGCAGAGTTCACATCACAACACTTCTGTAACTGGAGCCAGATGAGTTGTTTTGGTTTAAATTACTGGATTTTTCTTTTAATTGTATTTAATATGTTTAAAATTAATGTGTTCAGCCATCTGATATTTCTGTTCAGATTACGTAAGAAAAAAAAAATCATTATTTATAGTTTGAATGTTGTAAAAATGGTTTGTGTAATGCTTTGCTAATGGAAATGGTACATTTTCTTTAACATCAGTAGCTATTGCTGTTAAAGCTTTTTGTAACAGTACTCTCCTTGCAATGTTTTTTAATTCCTTTTTCCTCCCATTCATTCTTGAACATAGATCAACGTTTTCAAATTCCAGTCCATGGCTATTCGTACTCAATTTTGTCTGAAAAAAATATTCTGAAATATTTGTATCTATCTCACTGATGATTCATGAGTTAATGCTTTCCTCTCACACTGAGGAAAAAGTTTTAGAAAGAGAGAACTGATTGCCAGAAGTTCTGCTGTTGTGTTGTGCTGACCTCATCACATGCAGGAGACATGCAAGCCAATTTTTTGCTTGTGCTTTGATGTTACAGCTTCAACTTTGTAAATATTCTATATGCTTTCCTAGGAAAAAATTGCTGTCTGAATAATATGCTTAGTTTCAAAGCAAACGGGTTCTTAAATATTAGCAATTAATACTCTTTTCAGACATTCATTTCTAAGTAATTGAGCTTGTTGCAATTTTGTTTCTTCCATTTTAGACACTCAATTGTAGGACCTTGTGTAAGAGTCTGCTCTTGAATAGAGCTAGTGTTCTGCTTTATCCTAGTTTATCATTTCTCTTCACTGCTTCTGACAGCATTTTTCCATTTTTTTTTTCCTACTATGCCAGCTCTCATGCTTCTTCGAATTTACTTGCTTAAATGACAGGAAGTTTAATTGACAAACAGAAAAGCAATGCTTTTCTGATGGTTTAACAAAGTGAGTCAGCTCAGTAAGGATTCAGCATGAAGGAGGATTTGTGGCTGTACATCTAGAACCTGAGTATGAGGAGATGTGAGTGGGAGAGCCCCCAGAGGCAGCCCGAGGGAGAAGGTGGATGGTTACAGAGCTGTGGTCTGGAGGGAAGGAGGGAGGAGCGGGACACATCCTTCTGACATCACTGAGCAATGCGCTCTGTATCAGGAGCTTGGTGCTTACAAGTGCTACCTGTATGGTAGCCACTGCTGTGCTGAACATTGCCATTTACACACTTATGCTAGGTATTAAGAATGACAGCACAGGTTAATATAAAAAGCCTTTTGCCATAAAGTTCAAATAGTAAATATTAATTATATGGGAAGTTAACCAGTATTTTTTAGAAGAGAAGTGTAGGATCATAGATATAACTATGTACTTCCTAAAATGAAGTGGTCTAATTTTTTGCTGGTAGCCAGAAGTAAAAATTGCCTAAATATTTTGTATTGTCTGATTGCTTCCTTCATATTTTGCTAAACAAAATATTTTTTGTTTTTTATCTGCCTAAGGATGCTATCTAAAGATAACGGAGCTGAGGGATAGGAGTTGGTCAGAGAACAAGTGTTTGAGAATTTGTTAAGTTGTGGAAATGAAACTTCTGGACTGATTGTACAGTGTTTTAGTTGAAGTAGATCCTTGTACATTTTTGTGCACTTCCAAATGCAGCTGTCTTGGAGAAACATCTTATTTATTTTAAAATAAGATTATTAAAAAATGTTTTGATATTGTTTCTTAATTGCCATTTCTTAAACTTCTTTGTTTTCACTTTCAACCAGTGTGTTTATTTGGAATGTTATTCTTTTAATTCCAGATTATCTTCTGTGTTTCTGTTTTGTATATGTTTGACTGTCATGTACTAGTTGGTTTTTAGCCTTTATTGAGACTTCCATTATACTACTGCAGCTAAGTAAGTGTTTCAAAAGAGACCAAAAAATTATTAGTAACGGTTTTCATTTTTGTATTAACTTGAATCAAGTATTACAAAATATGCACTTGCAAAGATAGATGGAACAAATTACAGAGTTCTAATAAATAATTGGTAGTTTTACTCCTGTGCTTAATTTGTGCCTTTTTGCTTTGTCAGTACTTCATAGATCTTTTGTATTAGTTATAGATTAATTTTTGTTTTTTAAGAACATCTACCAGTGAGTGTTGTTGGTTATAGCAGAAAGATGCAGAAGAAATGTTGCCAAGTAGAGTAATGAGCCCTTATTGATGGCAGATTTATGTACAATGTATTTTAAAATGAAAAACAGTAATGCAGCAATTTTTTTTCTTCAGGCTTAAAAAAAAAGTACTCTATTTACTTTTTGTCTTAGATGATTTTCAATATCTTCTAAGAAATAACTAGAACATCCTGTAAATTTTTCCATACATAAAAAAGACCTTTATACATGCTTAGAGGGTCTGACCTTAGGAACTAAGCTCTAATGGCCCACAGGGAGAAGAAATCAAGTGTCATCAACAAGGTTGGTTGTCATAGTCTCAGAGCATGAAGTTCAGATTTCTATTCTCAAAATTAATTTCTCTTTGACTGTCACTTCAGTGACAAAAGTATGTGAACTAAATTCTCTGATCCCTCATCCATTTTTCATGTTCCTCTCCAAGGACATACTACCCTGAGATCAAAACTCCCATTTTAACAGATACACTAGTTCTCTATGTTATGCCTAGATTTTAAATGAAAATTATAGCTTATACTTAGATGTCATATGCTTCAGGAATAGAAATAAATACTGTTAAAAGTAGATTTCAATGAGTTCTATTTAACAATAAGAAGGTTTTTTTTTCAGTAAAGCAAAGCCATTACTGTTGCTTTTTTCAGTAAAACACTAGGCTCTAGTACTGCATTCACTGGCTGACAGGATGAAAAATACATTGAGAGTTTTTACATAACCCACCATTCTTTATATTTCTGGGACTGTAAAGCATCTATACATTTAGCAGTCTTATTTGGGCTGATAATATAACAAAGCATTAGCTACTTTTTTTTGTCTTAATCATTGATTTTGTTGCACTGAACAGTGGTATTTCTTACTCTTTTGTAACTACAAAGCGTAAAAGTACCTGTCCAGAGAAGCAATTTAAAAATTTATCTGATGGACCTTTACTACAGGGATATTCATTATCAGATTTTTGGGGCTGCATTCTCTATGTGTTTAAAACCTACAAAGAATCCTAGGAAGATCAGCTGACACAGCGTTCCCCAGGTAGCACACTTTTGGACTGTAAATTTGATCTTGACTGTAGCTGTTCTTCATAATCCTTTACTCATCAGAAAAGTGGCTTCTATTACTCATAGAGAACCCCAATGAAGATCAAAGGAGTAAACAAGCCACAAAATGAACATACAATTTCCAGCTGTTCTTTCTCTAATCTCGTGAATGTGTCTCATTGAAAAGTTATTCAAAGAGAGAATAAGCCCTTATCATTGCAGCAGGCGTGGGATTTGTGTCGTCTTATCTCAGATGATGAGACTGCTACTTCCTGCTTGCAAAGGAAGGAGGTGAATTCAACTGGTGGAATTGAATTATTTCATCTGCTGTGTTGTATTCACACCGGTCACTGTTTTATTTCCATTGTCAGATTAAAAGCAATAGCAGAGGTACCTACTTTTGTAAGTACTCATCCAGCCAACAAAAAGCTTTTGAGATCCTCACTTGGACTGTGTTACGATACATTAAGCAGCTGTACAGGATGCAGTAGGAACATTTAGAAAAACTCTGTAATGGCCCATGTGTGTTCTGCCAGGCTGTGCAGTTGTTCATATATGAAGACGTCTGGCTTATGAAAGATGCTGCCTGTGAACAAATTCGCAGACAGCTGAATGCAGTCATTAGTCTGGTTCAAGAATCTCAAAGGTAGCAAAGGAAGCCTGAAAATACTATGTAGATAAAGAGGACTTCCTTTTTTTCCTTTGGGTAGCCTCTTACAATGACTTTTTGATTATGTCTACCCTGTAAAATTTATGGCCATGGTTCTGGGTTCACAGAAGCATGAATAAATGCACTGTTAATGGATGCCAGACTGCACTGTGAAATCAAGTTTGCAGTTTCCAGTATGAACTTGGCCACCTTTAAGGGCATGTGACCCCTTACAGACATGTAGCACCTCATGCAATAGCTTTTTTCATTATTTATTTATAGACATGGAAGAAGCAAAATGAATCTACAGTCTAGATAAGTGCATTGTAGAGAAACTGCATAGAGGGCTTTTTTGAGAGAGCAACACTTTTTAGAAGATAAGCTTAGTATGGAGTCACATTTTTATGATGAAAATAGGTAATACATTCTTTTCTATCTTGAGCTATTACTGTCAAGTAAACTAAAATCACATATAACTTAAAGTTGGCCTAGAAATTTTGTCTTTCCTAGTTATTTGAAACATTTACAGTCTATATGCTGGATTCTCAGGACATACCTGATGACAGAATCTTGAGGAAGCAATTTGTTATACTATAACCAATAAAATTTTACTCAATATGAATGAGAAACATTTTATTACACCTATTAAATTCAACTTCTCTAATTGTAGAAAAATCATACAAGAAGACATATTTAGATTAAAAGATTTAAATAACAATGTAATCAGGGTCACATTTCTCTTTTTACTTAACATATCAAATACGTTGGATTATTCTTTCTCTATGTAGCCATGAACCAGTATATCTAGCATGTATGTATAATCCTCTCCAGCTGACATTCACATTTTCATGTTCATTTACAGCAGTATTGTACAGAGGAGATGGCATTTCTCATTGTACCAAAGTGATGAGAGTCAGTTCATGAAACTGGCCCTTTCCTAAAGACGTGTCATTCATCTGGTAATCATGTTCACTTCTACATCTTTACGTCAAAGATGCTTCCCTTATATCACTGAAGCAAAAAAGTCTTTCTTAAAAGCACAATTACTGGACTTGGTGTTACTGAATTCAATTACTGGTGCAAATTGACCTATTGAACTATACTTTAGTTTTCTTCCATACATTCTGTGATAATTAGATTTGCCATTTTTATTCAGAACAAAAAATTCAGAGCAAGTACCTTGATTATTTGTTTTGGGGTGTTCTAAGCAACCACCACCTCCAACAGCTCCTGGGGATTCCTTCTTCTCAGCACAGACACCCTGGGGTCTCTCCAGCTCAGGCCGATGGATGTGGCTGTCACTTTCCCATTTGCAGGTTCAACCAATAGTGAGGATACATCTGGCTTTACTCTAGTCTGGTGATTTCTATCTTATTTTTATTATCCTGCTTAGAAAGTCTCATAGTGAAATGCAGACATGATAAACACAAAGATTGCTCATGAATTCAGTAGGTGGCATTTTCCGGAGTTTCCTAGTGTACATTTTGGCAGTCATAGAAAGAGAGCTTATTTCTAAGATGATCAATTGCCAAACAGTTTTTATTCCTCTGAACTTAAATACAAGTGAGGATGATAATATTTTTGAAAAGTGTATTTTAAATGAGAGTAATTTTCAGCCTGTATTGTCCTTATTTTTATAGAACCAGAGAGATGGCTTTTCAGTAGTTAAGGGTGTTTTTTGGTATGTTTGCTTTTCTTTATCTTTTTTTTTTTTAGATGCAGTACTGATAAATTACTAATCGTGGATATTGTGCTGGTATAGAGTGTAAGAAAAAATATTTATAAAAGCACAATAATGTATTGATCACTAAGTACAATAGTAGGACAACTCGTTGTATTGTACTTCCTCCTGACATTAGTCCAGAATATTTCCCCACTACAATCTTTGAGGGCATAGGAAGAGTTAAGTTTTAGTTTCAAATATGTCTAGAAGTATGTGACCTTTCCGAATTCTGTTTTTTCTCTTATCCCTCCAATGGCTGCTAATTCTTAGTTCTGAGTCATCCATCAAAACCAGCCTTGCAGTATGTCTAGTTTCTTCAGTGACTCATCATGGATTCAATGTAAGGTAAGGAAGCTGTAGCCAGCAGGTTAGAGCAGCTCACCTCTCAAAACCAAAGATGAATAGAATGCAAGTGAGCTTTGAGACTTCAATTATATTTTTAACTGGATTTTCGGAGAACCCTCGATACCCCCATAGATGATATAATATTTAATTACTGCTGTGGTTAAACTGACCTGAATGGACTTTATTTTTTTTACTTTCAGATCTTTAGTTGATTTTTTTTTTTCCCACTGTGGCGTGGAATCCAGTGGTGACACTATCACAGTCTCATGTTGCTTTCATCACATTTTTCAGGGTCCCACCAAGGTAGTCCATAGGGCCCATGGTTGAAAATCATGATTACAGAGTTCTCTGAGTAAAGAAATTAAGAATGAATAAAACTGTGTTTAGTTGAATTGGAACTCAGCCTTGAAGTTTCATTTCTGTTTTCTTAAATTTAAGTCTCACTTTTTATATGTACAGTTTGATTGACATATTATTCTAGTCTTCATATTGTCACTTTTTGTTAATGGATTGAATTTCTGCTGCTCTATTCTGAATATTTTCTAGTCAGTGTGACAAAGTACTCCCCCCTGAGAGGGCTCAGATAGTTTACTGTAGTTTCCTATTGTATTCTCAAACTGAAGAACCTGAAGAAGTTTGTATAGGAAATACTCATTTCATGGTCACTTCTGTGTCTTTGAAAACACATACAAAATTGTATTATGGAAGGAAAAAAAACCATCAAGGAATTGGTTCTATAAATCTCTTCATGATATTACTAGACAGTTATTTTGTACCTCTGAATAATTTGAATTCTGCCCCTTGAAAATTGAAGAGTACTCAATGGGAATGCTATACTGCAGAAGACTGTGGTTTGAAGTTTATTTGAAGATATGGGAACCAATTTTTTTATTCACTTCTGAAAGAATTAAAAGCCTAGCTTTGCTGTTTAAACTCAGTTTTGTAAATTTTAGAACCATTAGTAGAACACCTGCATTTTGTATTTGCACTTAGCAAGGCAAGATGTGTGATGTGAAAAAGGCAAGCAAAATTTAATTCCTCCCTTTGAGAGCTGTGGATTGTTGTAAAGCAGAGCTGTTTTAAAGTTGAGCTCCGTTGGTCGATTTTTTAGACTCTAAGTGGTTAATTAACTAGACTGTCGTTCATTCAGACCTTTTATCTTCCTCTTCTTCTGCAGTAGCCAAAATCTTTAAGTGACTTTGAAATGATAACTGAAGTATCAGGCTTCAGCAGGAACAAGTGGTTTTGGTGTAGCAGGACTGGCAACAAATACTGGTGCTAGACCTTAGCACTTGTATGATCTTAGATCTTAAGGTGCTTTAGAAAGAACTAAGCCTGTAAACAGGCTGTGTTTGACAAATATGAGAACTGGCATGTTCCTTCACAGTTAAGAAGATTGTTCCCATTTTTGGGCTGACTTCCAGAAGTGCTAGCTGAAGCCTGTGGAAAACTTTCCTCTGGACTACAAAGAGAGTTGGAGGCTGTATGTGTTAGGCTACGAGTAGAGGCCTAAGTGACCTTATTGTCATCCTAAAAATTTGATTGATTCCGATTCTTTTCTAGGCTCTGAAGCTTAAAAGCCAAATGAACAAAGTTATTTTACAAATGTTAAAAGTGCTGACCAAAAGCAAAAGGAACATTAAAATCCTGAGTGTATTCTTGGAGAAAAAGTCTTTTTTTTTCCATCCGTGGGAGAACACATGGACAGGAGCAGTATCTTGGTGGATGCTTTTTCTTATTCTATGAACACTATTTTTTTTCCCTTTTTTTAAGATTTGTAGCTGCTAAATATCTTTTACCTATTCTAAGAACTTTTCATTATCTGCTAATCCTTGCTCTCAGATTGCTAACTGAGCAAAACTAATGTGTCTAATAAGGCAAGGCTGACTGAAAACATTAAAAAAGGGGGAGAAAGGGGAAAAAAAAGAAAACAGAAGGAAAAAGGGAAGCATTTTGAAGCTCCTGTAAACAAAAGAAAAACGTTGTAACCTTTTGTTTTGAAATAAATATTCAGAATTAAATCAAACGCTGAGAATGTGTGATAAATGTCATGAGTATTTCTGTGCACAGTGAAATAGCAATGCAATTTGAAAAGGCAGAGCAGAGAATAAAGAGTACTTTCTGCATGATTCACAGATCAATTCCTGCTAAATTAAAAAATTCATTGATTAGCAGCTGCTTATTATGTTTCAAGTAGACTAGAGGGCCTTAAAATACCACAATCATGATCAGAAATCTGGAAAAATAGATTTAAACAAGGTTAAAAGATAAAAGAAACACCATAAACAGGGCTAGAACATAACAGAGTGGTGGATGAATGAATAGGTGGGGGAGGCCTTAGCATGGCATTAAAATACATCATGATGTAATGTCCTTGGGGGCCAAAGTTGTGCAAGCCATTTTTTTTTTTTTTAAATCTGTAGGACTAGATCATAGAAAAAAACACCACAAATAAAAACAACAGAAAGCAAATATGTCTAGTGAATAGCCGGGATACAGATGATTTTTCAATTTAGCTAACATTACCAGGTATGTCACAGTCTTCAATATCTTAAAATTTGAATTTTGATATTGCTATGATGCTGTTTAAATAGTATGTCAATAGTGTGATGGAAAATAGAATCTTCGAATTAATATTTGAAAATCAACATTAAAATGCACATTTAAATTTTCTGCTCTTTTAATACAGAAGATCATTAAATAAAAGTCAGTACTTTCGCATTTTTCAGACTGGCAAAACACTGTGTGTCAGTGGTAAATACATAGCCCAGATGGTATTTGTCATCCAGAAAACTGCAAATCTCCATTCTGCACCAGCAATTCTTGTTTCTTAATTTGTGGGAGAGCTGAAGGTCTTGTCACTTCCATACAAAGAGTACTTACGTAAGAAAGCTGCAGGATTTGTTGCTAAGGGGCATTGCAAGCAATAGAATGTAGAATGTTCAAGACAAAGGCACAAGAGCAACTGTTTTCAGTTGAGCTAACCCAATCTTTGTACACTTACAATAAATTTGTTAGAAAATCCCTCAAGGTACCTAATACAAAATATGAGCAGAAGCTTGTATGTGGCTATAATTTCCTTTTAACATGCCACAAGGAATTGTCGCTAGTAAGTAATTATTTTTCTTCTTTTCACTTTGCAGAAGAACTCTTAATTTATTTTAATGCTGGTTTTAAAACTTTGAATTGACCTTTGCTCTGTAGCAATGGGAAAATTCCACTGTAGGTAATCATAGCTTTTTAAAAAGCACACTTTTGTAAATTTGGACCAAGAATGTAGTGGCTTTCTAAGCCTTTGATAAGGCAAATCCAGTATGCTGTTTGTTTGTATTTTTCACAAGTGAATATTTACTAATCTGGTGTTAATTTTAATTTGATGGTCAGAATTCTCTGATAAGTCAATCCACTACTGTCTTTGGAGGAGTATGAGTGACTTGCACACACAAAGAAATGCTTTCCAGACTCTTGCTTGCTTATAGAACTGGTGCTTTATGAGATTTACTGTTTGCTAATTGTAATCCTTGTAATTTTATTAACGTTTCAGAAGAAAATCCTTCTGTCTTGTTTTCTGAAGCTACTTTTCTTGTTTCATTAAAAAAAATCTTGCAAGCTCACATTAGTACTATGGCTTCTCATATCTTGCAGAACGCCTCATAAATGCAAGAAAGCCAAGCCTCTTACTCACTGTATCTAACTGCTTGAATATTTTTAGGCCTGCACATTTGTGTATAATTTATGAATACTTTTGAAAGATAGTTCCATAGACAGAGCATAATGTACCACCTACATGAATAGTGAATTGTGCTTTAGGGAAGGATAGTACTAATTTGGATGTGATGATATTAAAAATAGTCAGAACAGCATCATAAAGAATATTTGATTAATCATACAATTATATCTTTCTTGTAAATGTTCTGTCAAAGAATAAGGAATCAAACTGTAGCACTAAGAAAAATCTAGAATCTTTTTCTGTTTTGAAATTCTAATAATGTGAAGGGTGTCAAATAACGTGTACTTACCATTTGAAATTAAGACTGGCCTTAAATGCTTAAAATGGAAGTTTGAGTGTTCAACTGTCAAATCTATTGTAAAGTTCTGTGATTTTTCTACTATAAAATTAGAGGCAAGAGAAGTTTTCCAGTGTTTTTGTGGCATGTACGGACTTCAGATATGAGATTTTTTTCTCTAATTGTGTCAATTAGTGGTTATTATTGCAATTAAAAACTAGCAAGCTGGTTAAAATACAGTATTTATTAAGTTTGTTCATTTATTTGCTCTAAGATTACTGTTGTGGGAGTTTGAGCATTCTTTTTCTGAAAATAGATTTTTTGTGGGTGGAGGTACAATGTGGAATAAAGGGGACTTATTTTATATATTCTTGCATTTTCTGGACAAGGAAGCTGAGTAATGAATTTCAAAGTTTTCAGACCAAATATTCTGACAGCCTGCTTACAGAAAACAGTAGTAATCCTAGTGTAAATTTATGCAGTGTAATTAATCTTAGCTACCCAAGAGCAGTTTATATCTAACTGCATGACAGTTAGATATTAAGTTCTTTTAGATCGAAAAGTGCAAGAATAAAATTGATCCAATGATTTTCTCACCTCCTGGATATGATACAGCAATATGTTTGTGTGCAGTGATTACACAGGAGGTATAATGAACAATAATCCTAACAAAGAATAATTGGGAGGAACTTTCCTTGAATAGGTCAGGGTAAAGAACCTAGGCCAGTGAGTGCTGTTCTGCAACTCAGCAATAGCTATTAACATGCACTTTCTGTTCTTTCATGTAGCTAGCATGACATGAGGTATCTAAACAACAACAGGAGTTTTATTGTGTTTTTGAAACATGTATTTTACTTAAACTTTGGATTTGGAAACGCTTTAAAAATTGGTCTTTGTGTGTACTCTAGAAAAAAATTAAAACCTCCCTAATGGATAGCAGATGTCTTGTTATCCATTATGGGATATATTTTTAGCTACTCAAAATATCAAACCTTAGCAGGATAGGATGATTAATTATTTGCAAGGTGTACAGCCTAAAGTATCAATGAAGGATACTGTCTCAGCTTTAACCTCACTTCAGTATAAAACTAAACTGTTCATCCAAGCTGTCATTTTGCTTTCAAAGAGGTGGTGTGAGCTCAGAGGTAGTGTCTGCCCAAGGTCTCAAGGCAATAATTTTGCTTACTACAATGCACAGGAGTGCATCCCTTTGTGCTCTTCCTCACCCTTCAGTGCCCATTCTCTGTGGCTGCCACACAGAGCTTCCTGTAAATAGGCAGGGCAAACCAGGGATCTTTTAGGATGACTGTCTTTTGTTCGGATTGAATCTTGTTCCTCTTGGATTCTTTTCTTTCATGATGTCTCTCCTCACAAGCCAGAATGTAAGAGCACCTTGTGCCAGCAAATGCAAATGGATTCCTCTTTTGAGTTCTGCAGTTTGACGTTATGCAAATCTTTCTTTGTGGGTGGGAACCTTGCCATTTCTTCTTTACTTCCAATGTTGAATTTCAGCTCTGCTTCCTCATATGGACATGTGCTGGACTGACATTAGTTGCTTACATGGTGTTGAAGAAAACAGGCCCTTCACAAAGGGCCAGATCATTAGTTCCCTTACACTGTCAGTCTGTGCGGATCACAAACTCTTCTGTTAGGCAACTTTTTCCTCTGCTGGATCCAGGCTTATCAAAATATATGAGTTCTCTCCCTTTTACCCAAAGGAGTTTCTGTCCCTACCCCTAGGAAGAATCACAAATTTAATTTATCTTCTGTATTTATGCAGTAATTAAGCTTCATTTTTATCATTAAGTCATGCAGCAATCTTTTCATTTTTTTTTCCCCAGCCTACTTAAATGATACTGCTCAAAAAAACAGTATGCTCTGTGGATTTATATACTTTGTCTAATATTGCAAGCTGGCTGCAGTGACATTTAAAAATCACAAAATATGTTATAAATTAGTGGCCTGAAAAAAATGACACTAGAAAATGTCATAAAGCATCAGGAAAAATGTAAATATTTAAGGTGACTAGCTTAAACTTAATGAAAAGTTTAAGCTTACCTATGGGGAAATCAGTAACTTTAACCTTAAATATAATTTTATTGTTTATTCAGTAAAAAAAGTGAATACTGGAGGAGATGGGATTGGTGCTTACAAGTAACCAGGCTACTGTAGTTGTGAGAAATTTTGAATGTACTTTTTTGTTCAATGCGTTTTAGTTTAATATTTTGCATATTTGCAGCATTCCAGAAGCTATAGTAATGAAGTAATTTATAAAAAATTGCATATGAAAAATAGTGATAAATTTAAGAAAATATGGAAAAAAATAGAAAATACAAATGTGCATTGACTTGAAAGCACACAGCTACAGACTAGAAATAAATTTGTGAATTGCCTACTTTTCCTCCTTATTTTTCTTGCAGAAAGATAGCCAATTAAGAGAAGGATAGAGCTACTGTGATTTTGATTTTGGATGGTATTGGTTAAGCTTTCTTAGAGAATTGCTGCATTTTGCATTTTCAGTATTGACCTTCATTTGCCATTTTAAAATCTACTTTCTCAATCTTATGGAGTTCTTATGTCATTCTTCACAGCCTACCTTCATCTGCATTAACACGTGGTATCATCAGCAAATTTTGTTACTTCATTTTCTCCTCTTCTCTTCTGCTTTAATTGACAGAAGAGATTAAAAAGCTGGAACCACAGAGAATTGCACAGGTTGGTTTTTATAACATGAAAATGGACAATTTACTCTTTTCTTCCTACTTTCAGGTAATTATTTATTCATACAAAGCCTCCTCCTTTTGCTGCTCTGAAGTCTTGGGTGGGAAAGGGAGTGGGATGTCAGTGACAGCTTTTGGAAGTGCATGTAAATTACATGAACTTGATCCTGCTTATGTGCATGATGTTTTGCTTCTTTCAAGAAGTTGTCTTAGATCACGCAGCAGAACTTCACATGCCTTGTGGACTCTTCTCCAAAATACTATATTTATCTGCATAGCCAGTAAATTTCTGATAGTTTCTACTTTGTCCATCAGACAGATTGAGCTGGTATTGCATTGTCTTCCCCAGTACCCTTGAGCTATCATTTAGCTCTTTAAAGCTTTAAAGGCTTAAAGGCATTTCTGTTCCTTCTGCCTTATTTTTTAGTCACCTGGTATTCATAAAGAAGCAAGCATACACTGTTTGTTTTTCTGAACCTCTTTCAGTATAATTTTGTTTGGTTTTCCTGACTCTTGTTACTCTGTGCTTTAGTTTTTAATAAGAATATTTGCTTTATGGGGGGATTTTGTGTGTGTGTGTGGTTTTGGGGTTTTTTTTCTTTTTGAAGCATTTCATTTTGGCATTTTTTGGCTTCACTCTGCTTCTAATTTGAAAAAAATTGGTATCTGTCTTTGATTTCAATAGGCTGTAGTTCCTTTCTGTGTTAAATTAGTTCTGTTCTTCCTGAATAGACACTCTTTGTTCCAGAACCAGCGCTGGTTTCCCAAGTTCCTTCCTTCTGACTCTTCTCTGTGACACATTTTAAATTTTGAAGACACCATTTAGCCTTTGTCAGATAACCCTGCTGTTTGTTTTATTTTAAAATGTGACTAGTGGTGCTGCATAGTTTGTCCAGGAAAGTAATTTAGCATATTGTTCTTTTTGAATCTGGTTACAAATAACCTTTACAGTTTGCAATGCAGGCTACAAGTATCCTTGCTATCAGTGTCCTATGGAGATAAGCTGAAAGTGTTGGAGGATTTCATCTTGATGAAGAGAAGACTTTGAGGAAACCTTATAGCACCTTTCACTACCCATAGGGGGGTAAAAGAGAGATTATGATTAAAAAGTGGGTTTAAAGTATTATATTTGCACTTGTAGCACTTCTTTACAGCCATGGCAATCTTAGAAGGATCATGTTAATTCCTTGCTATTCTCATCCTCCAATTTCATCTCTAGGGCTGCAGAGTATTTTTCCTCTGTCTTCAGTGATGTTTTATGTGATTGAGAGAGTTTTAAATTAACAAAATCATTCCACTGATAGAATTTTTCCTGCTGAAAACTGGTTTTCTTCCATTTTTTCTATTTTTAGACTTTAATTTCACAATTGAGAAAATACTTATTGTAGATTACAAGTAGGCTGTGTTTTGATTCTGCTATTCAATGATTACTTTTTGGGAAAGATAATTGGGATAATGAAAAATGAAAGATGCCTTTTATTTAAATAAATAGATTTAGCTTTATAATATATTTGAATGGTAGGAAGGCATGGTGGTTTAGTTCTGCCATTTTCATAATACTTTCACATTTTAAATGATAAGCAATATTTTTTAATATTGGCTTATCGTGACAGTTACTAAAGACCATGTGTAAAGTTTACTTGAATTCATTATTTTCAGCTACTCTGCATTTGAAGGCCAAATGATACTTGTAGGTAACATAAAAATTATTCTCAAGAAGAAAAGCATTTTTTATGTTGAAAGGAACTCAAGCGTTATTGCAAGTGGTTTGATTACTATTCATGGCATAAAAGGAGGTTATTTTCAGGGTAAAGGAACTTATGAAAAGATAATTGGTTAGACTAACATTCTCATTGACCTAATTTGCATTAAATATGCTACTGTGAATTGTAGTTATGCTTTTCCATTTGAAGGGCATGCATTGTTAACTTACTTAAAGAGCCTAATTAAACTACAGTTAAGTCATACTCTTTAATCCAGCAGTACAACACCAAACTAAAGATCTGTGATTACCAACTCTGTGAGTTGGACAATCATAAACCAGTTCTTCATCCCAGTGGATTTTCCAGATGAAGTAGGTTGATTTAGCTAGTTTACATCTGCTCATTCTCAGATACTGAAAGCATTTAACTAATCCTTTAGTTTAATTTTACTGTTTTTTAAGAGTAGAGAAACCTATTTCCTCCTTGATGCAGCATGAGCAATAACTAGAGCAGTCTTGGGAATATTGGAAGAAAGTACTGATGTCTTTGCTGTAATAGTAGGAAGACTTTGAGGGCCATTTTGTTTTCAGTAGGACTTCTTTGCAAGTGTAACTAAGTAGAGCCTTTAAAATATGAGCTGTTTAAACATTAATTTATGTGTTTTCATACCCATCTAAAAATCAGGAGACTAATATTCAGAATTAGTTATTATGTATTAGCAGTACTCTAGATAATTTGAAACAGAGGCATTTATTTCCTCTTGTGCAATGAAGAGGGAGGTGCCTTTGTCAGTAGTGAGACAACTATAAGTGCTCAAGTTAAGTGTTTGCATCTGCAGATAGATGCATAAAGATATAGGGTCTTATTTTTCCACACTGCTGAGCATCCCTAGAAAAAGCATGGAACCTGGTGTTTGTGTTGTATGAACTGAGCATTTGTAAAATTAGCCACCTTATTAGATATCTAATTGTTAATTTCAGTGCTTATTTTTAATTATTGGCAGTTGTACTGTTTGATAAAGGCTGTTTTCAAAATAATAATCTCTGGAGACACTGAATGTAAACCAAAACATTCTTGATCAGGCAAGGTTATATATCAGCATGATACTACTGAGCTGTGTTGGATAAAGTAATTGAAAACAGAGAAATGCATATTCAAGCTGGACACGGTAATGCCTTAAATCTATATAAATACTCAGCTGAGAAGGTCACTTTCTTGCTGTAATGGTTCTGAAAATGACAGTGGTGGACCTGCCAGGTACTCAGTGTTACTAGTATATGACTATATCTGCATACCCAACGACCATACATGAAATGCAATGAACTAGAAATACACTTTAGATACTAAAAAAATTTTTAGAATTCACGGCCAACAAATTTTAAATTCCACCTGAAGGATGATTAGATCTCTCGTTTCTCATTATTTGGCAAAGAAATATGCCAATTGCTGTGCCATTTTGCTGCTTATTCATTTTGTTTGCAAAACAGAAGCCAGCTGGTGCTTCCACTATTGAGTAAAACTGTTGAAAGGTTGCACTCTTCTACATTTTGGGATAGGCAGACAATGTAAGAAGGGATCACAGTTGGTCATCTGGCCCAAGTTCAGATTTTGTCTGCAGGCTTATGGGCATGGTTCAGGAATCATCAAAGGTATGAATGGTAGTTAGGATGTCTAGAGCCAAATGAAAGCTAGATGATCATTTGCTGGTAAAGCCATTGAAAACTTTCTCATTCATTCTCTTTTAGAGAGAGCTGTTGCTTCTCAACCAACTACTGAAATAAATTACAGTGACTTACAGATGATCACAGAATGGGTCAGGTTGGAAGGGATCACAGTTGGTCATCTGGCCCAACCTCCCTGCTCAAGCAGGGTCATACCAGAACACGTGGCACAGAATTGTGTCCAGATGGTTCTTTAATATCTCCAGTGAGGGGAGCTCCACAACCTCCCTGGACAACATGTTCCAGTGCTCACAGGAAAGAAGTTCTTCCTCATGTTATGGTGTAACTTCTGTGCATCAGCTTCTACCCATTGTCTCTTGTCATTATTGCTTGGCACCACCAAGGAGAGCCTCTTGACACCTTCCCTTCAGATACCTACAGACAGTGATGAGATCCCCTTTCAGCCATCTCTTCTTGAGACTGAATAGGCCCAGATCACTCAACCTTTTGTCAAGAGACACTCTCCAGACCGTTGACCAACTTAGCAGCTCTCTAATTCTCAGGATCAATTTTTATCTCCTTCATGTGATAATTCTGCATGGCTTTTTGGGGGGTTTTTTGATTTTTTTGTTTGGTTGGGTTTTTTTCTAATAGAACTCCTGAAAGAGTTATTTATCCCTAAATTGCAGCCTAAGAAGAAACATCTGAGTTTTCTCTTAGTCTGTGCCTTTGTCTTGCAGCCCTAATATTTCACAGACCTTACAGATTTTTTTGAATACTGGAGTTTTTGTATGCTTTTTCAGTAAATGGATTTGTAGGTCTGTCTTTTGTAACATAGCATGGTTACGATGCAATAAAAATATTGCATTTCAAGCAAAATGATAATCTAGTATTCCTTATAGTAAGAAGAATTTTCTACTGGCTTGAATGAATGTGGTAGGTTAGAAGATACTGTAATTATGTTTTTAACTTAATTAATCTTTTTTAAGGGTTTCTTTTAATTCAGTCCTTTTTGCATGTGAATTGGAATTTTGGGTTCAGTGCCTTTTTTTGATGTTGTGCTGGAGGAGGGAGTAGTTCAAGGAAGAGAGAGAATACAGCTACCAGACAACAGGAAGTCTATTTGGCTTGTACAAAGTGATTTAAAAATATTTATAATCCATTTTTGGAAATATTTGCGTTGGTAAGAGGAAATCTATCTACAGAACTTTCAAAACTGTTCTTAAGAAATTCGCTCTGTGAATACTGTGTGTATTCCTAGTATGTTGTCCAAATTGGACTTTTGAATGATAATCTTGCATGTTGGTATGGCACCTAACACCTCATCATTCAGTTTTGTATTTGTTGGCCCTTTTTAGTGCTGTTTTGCAATAAGCACTTAGAAGTCCTATAGAAGTTGGGCATAAATAAGTTTAATATTGTGAATACAAGCAGCATTAAAATTGACTGAAAATTTTGGAAGCGGTAAGATTCGTTTCTTGAATTTAATTCTTTAGGGTTGGGAACTTCAGAGAAAACTTTTTATTCTTTTTTTTTCAATAAATATATTTTTTATTTCTTTTCCTTAGGAGATTCCTTTACACAGTTTCGATTTGCTGATGAGAAAGAATGGGATAAAGAAAGTATATGCCATAAGCAGGTAACAGAATTATCATTCAAATGATTTTATATAGACACTCACCTGGGACAGAATATCTAGGCAGTTGTGCCTTCAGCAACAAATTGTTAATACAATAATAGCATTCTTTATTCTGTATATTTTTATCAACTTCTCTCTAATGCTGGAGGCTCTTGTCCTTGGGCCTTGTCCTTTTTTTCCTACTGAAGACTAATCAAAGCCAGAGGCTCGGTTTTTAAGTAATGTTGGGAGGAAAGAACAAGAAAGCCCTGCAGTCGAGAGAAAATAAGGGACTGTCTCTTTGCTTTACTGACATAGGAATTCAACCTTCCTTTTTCAGCTGTATTTAAGAGAAAAGTGTTTAATACAATGACTATAACAAAACCTGTAGGAGTATATTCATGTATATGAATGACTGTGAAGCATTCTAGTTCCTTCAAATTAACAGTTCATATCCTCTGGTTGAAACTTCATGCCGTAAATAATTAGGACACCAACTAGATTTTTTTTTTTTATATTAATTCTTTGTGCTTGAATAAAAAGAAGCACAGCAATAGAAGTCTCCTATTTTCTCCATAAGGATACCTTAAAGTGTCTCAATCTCTGCAGCTGTTTTTCTTGTCCAAGTCACCTAAATTTTTGCAAAATATATGCTTCTGTCTTCCAGGCTTTTCTTAAAATTGCTACAGAACTCTCCTTGAGTGTTTCTTGTAACATCCACATGTATTCAAATTTTAAAGATTTCCTATTTATTTTCTAAAATATTACAATAATTATTCCCTGGGAAATAGTATTTAAAGATACTTTAGAGTTGCAAAGTCAAGTTAAAGCGAGGAAATAAACCCAAATGCATTATTTGTCTAAACCGCCACCTGTTTCTTCACTGGAACACAGGCTATCAGTGACTATTTTTTCTTTTCAGTTCTTCCATTCCTAGTGTGCAGGATGGTGTCAGTATCCCAAATATTAATGTCTTCTTAATTTCCTCAGGGGCTTTTCATTATAGCATTTGGGTGATGAGAACACAGTAATTAATTCCTGAATGGCTAAAGCCATTGTGAACAGACTGAAGCTGCACGTTGTCACAATTCCCCTTCCTTTGATTTCTTATTTTAATCCAGAATCCTGTCGCAGATGGTTTCATAGCATTATCTAATTTTTCACATTGTCTCTGATCTTCAGCCTGGTATCTCCTTTTTGTTTCTGACCCGTCTTTCTTTTCCCTGAAAGCCAGATCCAAGTCTAATTTTCATCCTAGGTATCATTTCCCAAATTCCTGGCCTTTGTCTCTTAACTGACCTGTTTCTAGTACTTTGCCTGTCTACAACTATGTACAGGTTTTGAGAATTTTAAGTGGAAGTAAATTGGTTATGAGGAAATAGAATAAAGCAGAAAATACTAAATAATAATAATAATTAATAAAACTATAAATAAATAAATAAAAATTATAAATAAATAATAATGAGTAATAAAATTAGTTGGAGAATTATTATATATTTCTCACTATCTATCTTTTGTAGAAAGCAATGAAAAAGCATCAGTTTCAAATGGGGAATGGAAATGTCACCGTGACATCAACAGTAACGAAATTTATTAGGAATACTGTCTTTCATTTTCTCAAAAAGTAGATTTGGATTTACTCCATTGCATATTGATAAAATGCAATAAAAATGTTTCATATCATGGTCTGTAATTGAAAAAGCCATGAAAAGTCATGAGGATTTTTCAGTAAAAAATGCCAACTCCAGCAACAAAGTATGTCTCTACTATTTTTTGAGCAAATAATGCTCTGTGCCATGAAGTGTTGATAATTTATTAAATACTGCTTTGATCCCTTTGCTTTTTATTAGAGCACCACTTTTGGAGAAGTCTCTACTTAGATATCAAATTGCTTCTTCTATTATGTTATTTCTCAAAATTCCTCTTTTCCTTTATCCTCAAGATTTCCTCCTCTCCTCTATTTCCACTTTTTCACCTTCATTTACAATGTTCATTCATGTTAATGTTTTTGCAGCTATACATAGCTCTTCCAAAATGCTCTTCCAAAATTCTTAAATATGTTATCTAATTATACTTCTCAGAATTTTTTGTTACCAGATTCATGCAATTTCCTTATCTTTTGCAACTGTGCAGAAGCTACATTTGATCCTTAATATCTGTCAAAATAACTGGATTTTCTGAACATATAGTTCATTGCTGGGCAACAAGAATTATTTGCTGAAGACTGGGAGGTTACTTGAACCAGTAGATCATCTTTGATGGTGATCACTAATCCATTATAAAATAAAGTTCTTAATATAGAAGAAAAATTCTTAAATCAGATATTTTTTAGTCGTTTTCCTCTCATTACTGGATACCAGAACCTGAATTTGGATACAAGAAAGTGTTTAAATCAACTGCATTGTTTCTTTTTTAAATTAATTTTAATTTTGTAAATATACTGTCAGAACACACTATATCTTTGATGTTCATTCTTGCTTCATGTGCAGGTGTTAAAAGCCTGTTAAAAGGTGTTGACTGGCTTTTGGAAGCAGTATGAATTTCTTTGCCAAATCTCTTAGGATATGTCACAAAACTCTCCTAATTTATGGGTATTTGGACTTCTAAATATCTGTGCCAGTCCACATCATATTGAGAGGGACAAAATTTTGTCTCTCCAAGTGAGATTTGGAAGCAACTTCTCTGCTTGCATGAAAATACAGACCGAGTATAGACTGAACTTAAGCGTTTCATTGTCAGATTTTGAAATATGTGATGAATATCAGATTTGTCTTTGCCCGTTTATCTGTGGTGAGCATGCTCAGAATGTTCTGCTGTACACTGAGCTTGAATTTTGTTTTAAAACTACTGAAATCTGGTCTGTTCTGTAGCAACCACAGATATTGCTGGTCCATTTTGTGTAATTTTGTTTTTCAAAAAAGGGTCAAGAGAAAAGGCAACTTCAATACCTGTTGCAGTAATAAGTTCTCGCTTCGCAGCAGTAGCACATTTTTCTCCAGTGTCATTTTAGAAGTGCTTGTAACTATATACAGTAGATGAAACAGGGTACCTTCAACGAGGAGCTGGCAAAGATGGAGGGAGAAGGAGAGGACACCTGCACTGATGCAGTGAAAATGACAAAATCCCATTCATTTGTTGTGCTTATCTCTTAATATATGATAAAATAGTTTACATTCCAATTGTCACCAAGATTCTGCCTAATTGGCTCATTTTCTCAACCTGTCTCTAACACACTCTATAATTGGCATACTTACAAAAAACATAGATTAAACTAATTTCAACTGCGTCACAGCTCAGGCCTTTGCAGGCCCCAGTTAGGCCGCAGTTCGGACAAGGCTGGATTGCCCAACTTCTGCAAAAACACTCGGTGTCCCGCTCAGGGAGGTATTCTTCTACAATATACTTTGTTGCTTTTGGAAGTATCACAACATTTGAAAAGATGGGGAAGTATGAAAAGGGCTCTGTTGAGTCATTCAATTTAGCTACACAGGAGCTGTATGGGATGATTGCTTAGTAAATAGTAGCAATTCATTAAGGAATGGCATTTCACACTGCATGAAAGCTTCACAGTTCAAAAGATTTTCAGTTTAAAAAGCTGCTTATGCCATTGTCAACTTCCTGAACTATTTCCTACATTGGAATTTCAAGGTATTGTTTAAGGAGCATTCTATTTTTACCTTGTTTTTTAACCTTAAGTGTTTATTTGTATTTTAGGTGTTTATATATTATTATTTAGCCAAGCTGCTTCATGAAATTGTATTTTAAACTATTAATTTGTGTATTACATTAGATTTCTTGAATGTATGTGACTGGGGAATATAATACATTAAAATTATGAGTGTTTTTATCGGTGAATGTTTTTGTGTTTGGTTGGTTGTTTTCGTTTTTTTCACATGTGTACTATGTGTTGAATTGTGTTTCAGTTCTCTGCACTTTCTGTTGACTGCCAGTCTTTGGTCCAGGCCCTTCAGGAAGTGCCTCTACATCTGAGGCTGAATGTAGCTGCTGACCTTGTGCAGGTAATGCTGTGAAATTTCACAAGAAAATGCAACTATTTTAGGACAAATAATGTGTGCAAGAATGATTGATTAGTCTTCAAACAGAAGCAGAATGTATTATATAAGTAAATGCATTCATTTAGACTGGTGTGTCAAGTGGAATGTAATGCAGGATACCCCTCTATTGACACATTTTTTGGGCTTATCTGGCCCCAAACAAAATGTCTGGATGTGCAGCATATTAGATTTGAAATCAGGTATCAGAATGTTTGACATGGAATGATTGTACTGTTTTTGTGTTGGCTTCTCTTGTTAGCAGCTGTTAAGAGCTTGCACCAAATTTTTCTAAGCGCTTTCGCATTCTTCCTGCTATTTATATTAATTGTGATTCAATCTTCTACATAACTAATACCAACATACATGTTTTTTTCCATAAATCAATCCTTATAGGTAAAACTGTCAATTGTACAGGTGAAGAAAATGTCATTTATTCTCCAGTGGCAGGGTAGCAACAATATTAGTAAAGTGTTCCTTCAAACTGTGAAAAAGGAAATACTAATGTGAGGGAAAAAGAGCCAGTGAGACTTAAATATAAAAACATAATTCTTAAAAGGATACATTTGTCCAAGCAAGAAGTATGGCCCTTACAGAAAGATTAAGACTAGCCCTAGAGAGGAGGACATTGTGAATGAAGGTGTTTGTGAATGAAAAGCTCAGCATGACTCAGCAATGCGTGCCATGTTTCAAAGGAAACCTGACCATCGGGTTGAGAGAGGTGATTCTCGCTGTCTGCTCTGCCCTTGTGAGATGCCACCTGGAGAGCTGCGTCCAGCTCAGGAGTCCCCAGCACAAGAAAGACATGGACCTGTTGGAATGAGTGCAGAGGAAGGCCACAAAGTTGATCAGAGAGCTGGAGCACCTCTCCTGAAGACAGGCTGCGAGTTGGGGTTCTTCAGGCTGGAGAACAGAAGCGCCAGGGAGAGGGACCTTCCAGGACCTCAAACAGGCTTACAGAGCAGAGCTGGAGAGGGACTTTTCACAAGGGCATGTATAGATAGGACAAAAGAAATAGCTGTAAGCTGAAGGAGGGTTAGTTTAGATTAGATTTCAAGAAGTTCTTGACTGTAAGAGTTGTGAGGCACTGGACCAGCTTTCCTAGAGAAGCTAGGGCTTTCCTATCCCTGGAAGTGTTCAATGCCAGATTGGATGAGGCTTTGAGCTATCTGGATTAGTGCAAAGTTCCCTGCCCATGGCAGGCAGTTTAGAACAGGTAATCTTTAAGGTCCCTTCCAAATCAAACCATTCTATGATTCCTGTCAGTATCAGTGTTAGCTTACGATCTCATATTCTGTAATAAGGGATAAAAGGAGCTTGTATTTTACATTTCCTTTTGTGAAAGTATCCAGATAACTTTAGTTTACTTTTACTTCTGAATTTGATTATGATCAAATTTTCTGTACCTTCTTAAGTGATCAAATATAGCAAGTATGAATTATAATCCAAATTAGACAGAATAGTAATAATAGATAATCATTATAAGGACTCAAGTCCTTTCTTGTACTCCTAGGCATCAACACCTCTAGAGATCCCACAGATGAAATCTAAAATTTTTGAAGATGGGAAGAAGAGAGAGCAGCTGTTTCGACAGTCTCTCGCTCAAAGTGAAACTGGGTTGGTCTCCTATCCTGTTGATAATTCTGTTGCTCCATCAGAACCTGGGAGTAAAAATGGCTCTAGGGCAAATGCAAGAGAATCATTTCAAAGAGTCCATCCACAGTCAAATCAAGACACCAACCATTTGGATGAAGAACTAGATCTTCTCCTGAATCTCGAGGCTCCAATTAATACAGAAAATAGACCTGTGTCAGGTACATTACCCTGCAGCATATCAACGGAGAAAGATTTGAAAATGGATTGTAAGGAAAATGGTAAGTCTTCTCCCCAGCGTGACCTTATTTAATTTCCATTACTCTCTGTTTGGTGATGTTTTTGAATTTTTAATTAGCCAGGCAACAGTACTGCTATCATCATCTCTGTCACACTGCATTTCATTTATCTTGTGCTGTGTTCTGGCCCATTTGTTCATTTTCAGTTTTAACTACTCACTAACCTGAAGTTTCAACATTGTGAAATTCTTGTGCAAAACAGCATTGGGCTTACAATTTAGCAAAAATTTAAATTAAAAAAAAAATTACACTACTAGGGAATTTTATTGCAGGAAAGATAACATATTCATGTAACTTCATCAGCCTTTAGTTCACTGTGCTAATAGTGTATAGAAGAATTGACAGCTATTTCTGATGGCTTCTCCTAAATGCTACTTTCAAACTTTACTAGCATTGATTTTGCAAAAATGAAGTTTAGCATGGAAACTATTTTTGGAATATGACTTGCTGTCCTTCAAGAAGGAGAGATTGTGTTTAAATACAGTCAGTTTTGCATTAAAAGCAAAACAGTGCAGGACAGAAGTAGTATGGAATTGTTTCCAGATTTTCAGTCTTCTTGTTTTCACTTCTCTAGAGCCTTTAAAAGTAGATATGCCTGAAGAGAAGACCACATCATCACAGCAGCAGCAAAGTACGTCTAAAGATGTTACTGAAGAAGAGCTTGAAGATTGGCTGGACAGCATGATTGCCTGAAGCTCAAATTTCTTCTTATGAATAATTGAATATAGCAAACATTACGTAGAAACTTGAATCTTTCTTTATCTACTTGTTATTTCCTTTCTCTGTATGCCAAATGCCTGTTTTTCTTTGCTGGCACTTAAAATTTTGTGCAACCAAAGTTAATTTAGATGAGATTGAAAATTGTTGAAGACTAATGATATTATTACAAAGGTCTAAAATTTGTCATGAAGTTAAGAGATTTCTTTGCTAAAGAAGCAGGCTACCGTCCATAAAGAGGACAGTTATTTCAGCTTGTACTTGTTCTGTGTAGTCCTTAAAATAAAGCTGTGGATGAACAATGAATATATGTGGTTTTAATTACCATTGTCACAAAACTCCATGTTGTAGAAAAAATGGGAAAGATGACAGCAACAGTTATATTTGGTTTATAGTACTTTATTGCAGTGGGCACTTCTTATTAGAAGAAAAAAAAAGCATAATCTTAGCGACTTCTACTTGCAGGTGACCATGGAGCATTGTTTTAGTTTGGCCTAATATTTAAATGGTGTTCATTTTGATACAGTGTATGTCTTTTAACAGCAGCATCTAATAAGCTGTTATTGAAGGTAGTATATAAACAAACTTCAAGTGCAATTGGATACAGAAAGACAGAAAAGCAATACAGTTAATGGGTCTGTTCATCTAGAACACTAACAAAAAGTTTGCATAGCTATGTCTACAGAGATTTAAGGCACTTTAATGTTTCAAGGTTGACAAAGTGTTTGAAAATGATTTCTTTTTAACTGCTTAAAGCTTTTCAAACTGTATCTTAATACATTCACTAGCAAATACTGTGGGGAAAAACTGGACAGCAGTTAGTTGAACTATTTTTTCTGAGGTATGGTCTCTGATGTTCAAGTTCTTCAATGTCAGATGTGCAATTAAGATGCCTTTTAGCCCTTTCAACTCTACTGCCAAACACCACGTTAATGATGTGGTTAGAAAGTTGTTATAATTTTAGACCATGTTTGAACTGGAAGGCAGAAGTTAATCTGGCATAGTTTTTGCTAATTAAAATTCCAACAAAAGACCTTTTTCATATGGTAGGTACAAAAAGCCTCTGAAGTAGTGTCAAATTTTATGTGTCTTGAACTTTGAAGACATTTAAAGCAAATACAAGCTATGAAATTATGCCATGAAAAGAACAGATTTTTTTTTTTTTTTTTTTTTTGTATACTGGATCTTAGCAGTTCATGAATAAATCATTTCTTTTGTGATATTAGCCAAGTTGATCCTCATACTGTTTTCGGAAGCAGTCCCCTGCTGGGAAAAAATCCCAACATCTTTCTTGGTACATCTTCCATACAAATGATTCCTGAAAACGAGAAAGAGTATTTATTTTACCAGCTGCTGTGCAGTTAGTGATGTTGATAAACTTTTAACAATAACCACATACTGTGCCTGCTACCATGGAATAGAACTGTAAGGATGCTGGAACTCAAAAGATTGTAACTCAATGTTTATAAAAGTTGTATACTTCTCTTAATTCAGTACTATTGAAATTTAAGCTGTATTAGTAAAATATCTCAGTATAATCAGTCTACTTTTATCAGAGCAAACCTGTTGATAAATTTGTATATAAGCAAATATGTTTTGCTTTGAATGGAAAAAAAAGGTACTTCTATAGCCTAAGAGCTAAGAGCTCTTACTAGAGATAAGATATGATTTGCCTAAGAGTAACTTACTAGACATAAGATACAATTAAGTTCTAGTTATTTTCTTATTTATTTACCTTTAAGGCCTAACAATGCTAAACATACAGTCACCCAAATACCTACCTATCTACACATATATATGTATTTTGACTATAAATATAGTAGCTTAAATACTTAAGCCTTTTGGGAATAAACTACACCTGGTGCATTTGAGATTTTCTATTCAGAGATAAGATGACAGTAAGATTACTATGAACTGACTTCTGACTGAGTTCACTGCTGGGTGAAATAGCACAGTGCAGCATCTTCTCCCCACCTCCCTTTTGTTTTAACCCTTCTTTTCTTTCACTGGCAGTAGACTCTTGGGGAGAGTGGCATCATCCACACTTCTCAGTGGCACATCAGTTCCACCTGCTGGTACACAGCTACAAGGCTTGAGAAGATAAAAATGTTGAAAGATAAGCTTAATGGTTTTCTTTAAGTTTTATTTTCTACTCACCTGACCAGTATGCTCAGTTTCGTCCTTGTTAATTAGATACATTAAGAAAAACCTGAAATAGGCACATGAAGTGGGTATTAATGCAGGAAACATAATATCTCTGCCTGACCCTTTCTAGTCTGGGCATGTGAGGAAGATTATGCCAACAGCAAAGCAATGACACTGTTAGGCATCTAAAGTGCTTATTTTAAGGGAGATAAGTCTGTCCTGAAGCATGTCTCCTGTGAAAGTGCTACAGATAAAAAATCTGTAGAAGTAGAAAAATGCAGTTTAGCATTTCCTTCATTTCAGTGTGAGGAGCAATACCTGAATTAGGCATATGCCAAGTTCTGAGCACATATGCTCCAACATCTCACCTTGGAAGAAGTTACTATGGCTACTGCATGAGAAGTGTGGTAAATACTGAGCTGCAGCAGGAATTCTGAATGCTGCTGCTACACAGCTCATAGGCTGAGCTTATCCTTCCCCAGCATCTGTGCTCAGTCAAATGTTGAGAGATTCAGCTAACTAGGAAGACTGTAGAGAACCAACTGTGGTCTGTTTAGAGATAATACTACTCATGATTGGAGAGTTTTGATGCCGTGAGTTTGGAATTAGGCTTAGTATGTGCTTTCATTATGAAGGAAGGAAAGTACACTGATTTTAACAGTTGCCTAATTAAAGGGTAGCCTGGCTAAAACGATTGTTCACTATATATTCTATTATAAAGAAAATGGCCATTTTTAATTTACGGTGAATTAGAGGCTCCCATGTAACAACTAAACAATTCAATACAGTAAGAAAAGCTTGGATGGTAAAACTATGGGTATTAATAGAAATTTGCATCACATTAAGCAATTGATTTTTTTTTTTTAATTTAAAAAAGTTCAGATGCAGTATTCCAAAGCCAGACTGCTATGCGATTTCACCAGCTTCTCCTTTCATTCTGCTGGCGCAATGCTCATATAATTAATTATCTTTGTTGTATGAGTAGCTGATGCAACAAGAATAACTTTTTATATATCCACTTAGGTCTGCTCTATATTTACTAATGAAAGTGGAAGAGCAATCTCTTGAGAGTTTGGTATAGTCTAAACAAGTATAGCACTTCTGAGTGCTTCAAGGTTTCATAAAGCTCCACTGTCACTAAAGAACTATAGGAACAGAGTTAATTATTTTTTGGAGTTTATCTTTGAGGAACTTTCTACAAGTGCCTTTATCTGCTTTTTTTTGGTTTGGTTTTCTCTTTTGTCAAATTGAAGCCAATTTTCTATGGTCTCATCAGCATTACCAAGCCCCCAGAAGTCACAATCAAAACTTCCAAACTAAAGCAACTTATTAATCTGTCCCCTATCCTTCCCCATATCTGGCTTTCCTCCCAGCAGAATAAGGAGTTGATGTGCCTTCTGGTCTCATTCTACTAAGGTACCTCCTGTGTGAGGTGAGCACTTTAAAGGTAACCAGCAGTGTGGAATAGAGGAGACCAGAAAGGAGAGGAGATATTCCTCAGCTTTCTAGAATTCTGCCTTGGGATTTTCAGCAGTGTATGCACCTAAATTACACTACATCTGAAAGGTCTCTTTATCACAATTCTAATTGTAAAATGTACTTACAGATAGTTTGCCAAGTTATGTTCTTGCAAAGTATGTGTTTCAAAGCCATGTGGGGTTGTATCAAAGTAGTCATTGCCGATTCCACAAATAAAGCATTTGGTCTGAAAGCAAAAGTTGTGATTACAGATGAATTTTCACTCAAAGACACTAATTGGTGACAATCTAGGTGAACAAGAGCAATGAAAAATGTAACGTGCTTCCTACCTCCATGTCTTCCCTCACTTGTTCTTGCTGGTCTCTTAATTCACCAAAAGCATCAATAATCAGACCTATTTCAAATAGAAAAGTAGCAACACTTCAGTACTTAGCAGTATTCATATTGCAAGTAATGTCAGCCCTGCAGTGTCTAGAATTTAGTGTATTTATATATACAGGCACAATCTCGAGAGTGGAAAGACTTTTTTGTGCTTTATTAGAGTCCATTTAACCTTACACAAGCTTATCTCTTTTGTTCCTATGAATGAAATTATACTCTCCTTCTCATGAAACTCTTATATCCCAAGTCTTGTTCACAAAGACAGCTCTGCTCCTCCCGCAGCCCACCTTGGACAGTTTGTGAGTCTGATTCACATTTGAAGCATTACTCCTCCACTTTCAAACTGTTAAGAATTGGATCATTCTGGGGACTGTGACATCTGCAACTTTTTCTCAGTATAGACGTGTTACATTTTTTCTTTGCCACCAGGTTGCAATAAAACAGTGCATTTTTTTCCTAACAGCCTTAGAAGAGTTTATCCAATGAGTGTTGAATGCTGCCCATCACCAAAGAGGGGTCTTGTTTGCTCTAAGGCACGGCTGCAAATCAGCCTCTAAAGAAAGGAGGAAATGGCTACGTGGCCGTGGTGACTTTCTCCATGTCATTTACCCTTTCCAGTTGGAAAGTCTCCATTCCCCAGTCAGCTGTGGTGATTCCAGACTAAAAGTGGGAAGAGTGTCTTCAGCAAGGCACTCCCAGATTTAAATGCTTAGTATAGGAAAACAGTGATCCTGCACAAGGTTCATCATTGCTGGATAGTTATAAAAGTCTTCATAAACACTGCAACCCACGTAAGTTATATTCCTTGTGCTTTGACTTTGTGTCATATATGGGAAAAGGCATATTATGTATGAATTAAAATAAAACTATTACTTTCAGAATTAATGATTTTATAAACTCAGAAGTAAGTCTTTACAGCAATACTGCTAAATTTACCTCAAACGTAAACATGGTTTTCAATGATGAATTAATTTTGAACAATGTCTACTAAGGTAAGTGATGGTACCTTGAATAATGGCCAGTAGGATAACAATGACAAAGAAGAAAAATGTGATGTCAAAGACAATTCGGTACATTTCATAAGGGTCTCCAGCAGGATCCTCAATTTCATCTCCAATGCCACCACCAGCTCTTACACCCACATACATGTGGAAAAGGTAACACTAAAAAGGAGAGAAGAAGATTACAGATATATATCTATTTACTATGAATTATTCTTTTGGGGTTTTTTTTCTTTTTTAAAAAATTACTCTGCTCTGCTAATTCTCTTGACAATTTATAGTAACAAATACACATAATATCATTCCTTATGTATCAAACACACTGCACCAAAAATCAGTTGCTGTCTTAACTAATGTTTCTTAATGTTGTCTTAATTAATGATTCCACCTTCAGGTACATTTACTAAGAGGGGGAGTCAGCATCAGCTGTTACCTGCTCCTCACTCCCTGGGTCTTACTTTCAAAGTGAGACTATTTTGCAGGTATTTTTCTTGTATTTGTTACTATATTCAACTATATTCTACTCCTCATATTAATTCCTAAGGTTCTGTCTTGCTCTGAGTAAGAAGACATCTTTTAAAGTCTTGCAGTGAAGTTTAGAAATGTGGAAATTATTACCATAAAATAAATAGTGGGATATTCACAACAAGTAGATCTACCTATGTGTAGGTGGTTTCTAGATAAATTAATTTTTCAATACTAGATGTCTGATTTATTATATTGTAAATTAGTTGTGATCTGTGAAACAGCCTGTGTTCAGTACAATGCAGAAAAAAATCACTTTACGAAAGTATTGTCATATTTTTGATGATATAAATCTTAATGGAAAAATCTTTAATAAACTGTGTATTTCAGCTCTGTAAATATTTTTGAATGGAATCTTCTGCAGGAGTGATAGACTACTGATGTTCCTGTATGATTGGCTACAGAATCTTGTAAGCCACCTTTAGCCACACAGTGTGGGTTAAAAACAGTATCAATCTCTAAGCACAGCCAGTTTTCTGGAGTCACATTAAACAGCAGTGGGTGTTAAATAATGAGTATAAAACCTGGCATTAGCAAACACTAAACAGAACTGTACATCTATTTTTATAATGCAATTTTACTGATGACATAAGATGCTAGTACTAGTTTAATAATGCTTAAAAATTTAGTTTAGAATTTATTAACCTCACTTGATAGAGTAGTTTATAATGTAGTGTAGTTTTATTATTCTAATTATTTCTACACCTATTTTATGATGAGACCATACTATTCAGCTCACAAAGTTTAGGCAGGTTTCATAATTTCCGTAATTTGCATGTCTAACCTGCACTGAGTGTTTAAAAGAACGTTCAAGAATAGAGAGAATTATTCTCTGAAGTCTATGGTACACTTCTGTTCTGAGGTATTTTATTCTATCTTTGGTGCAAAATGCAGGACAGAGAGTTTCTGTTCCATGGGAGATAGCGGCTGGCCCCAAACTCAGAATATTGAGTTTTTAATACATGAATTTGTGTTTTCTGTATACAATAAGAAAATCAAATCCTCTTTGTACATTAATATGTATCTGCAGAGTATGTGCTGTTTTGACAGAAGTAACATTCGATGGTGATGGGTAGAAATCAGATTGTAAATTGGTATCATGATTATCACCCATAATAAGTTGTAATTTCTGCTTTCTCACCCTTGACTTCTTTCTTCATGACTAAATTACTAATTGTAATTTCGGAACAGGTTTTTATGACTAGTACTAATAGCACCATATAATTCATATAACCTAAATAAGGACAGGAAGAGTTTGCACACTTGCGAACATTGGGAACAAATGGGGTTTCTCTGTTGTAACAACACAGCTTCTTTTTGAAGTTCTGACCAGTTTGTCAAGAAATTCCTTTTTTACTTTGAGAGTTTGCCATCCTCAGCTGTAAAAGCATTGTGGCACACCATGAACCGCAGTATTTAGGAGAAAAATTCCAAATACCTTCCTCTGTGTCATCTATTTGCTGTTGAGTTTAGACCACTGGAGAATGCAGAGGGAATTTCAAGACTGTTCGTAGTTCCAAAATGATGTGTATCAAGAAGAAGAAGAACCCAATGGATTTAACAACAAACACTTCTCTCCTTACTTATTATTCTGTCTAAAATATCCATTTGAAAATTCAGGATGACATTTGAGGCATGCAGGTGATGTTTTAGTTACCGTCATCATGTCATCACACTTCATGTCTGGTTCATCTTCATCTTCACTTTTGTTGTAGAATTTGCGGAAGAAGTTGAAAGCCACCACAGTGTAAAGATACACTACTACAGCGAGGAGTCCCACAGTAAGCACAAGCTGTGTGTGGAGATATGATGTGCAAATAGGTTTCAATATCATTTTGTCAGAAGAAACATGCCTGCTTGGTGCATTGCCTTAAATATTGAAAGTGAGTCATATTGTACCTTTCCCAAAAAAGAAACTAAAGACAGCAGTTATGTCTGTATCACCAAAGCAATTTTTTATACTCTTTAGTTTAAATATTTAATTACAGTTACTTGAAACACTGGATATACAATAAAAATTAAATAATAAAAATAAAACCCTTTAGATAATTTGCAAATTTCAACTGGGATTTATTAGGACTTATAAGACTTATCATAGTCTTTTTTTCTCTTCCAAAGCTGTTTAGCAAAGCCATTGCTAGAATGGAGAGAAAATTTTTAGATAGGAGTAAGTAATTTCCAGCTCATGCCTGTATGGAAATAAGATCATTAGATAAAAATGTTTAGCAGTCAATGAGACTAGATTATATTGTCTGTTGAAGTTGTTGTTAGAAGATACAGCTCTGGAGAGAAGTTTACGGAAAACTACATATTTTTAAAAATGCAACAACCAGTATTTACTCTTTTAAAAGAAACATAAGAGTATTGAAAGACAAGCTGATCAATTATCACTATCTGCAAATCTGTCAGCATGCTGCCAAAGTGAGCATTTCAATTCAGAAATCTGCAGCTGTCTTTCTTTATTCATATTTACTAGCCAGAAAAGCAACAGGATTAGAAAAACTATTCATTGCTTGTTAAGAATGTAAAAGTTAAAAAAGTTAACTGTTGCTTGAGTTAAAACAGTTTTGTCAATTATGCTCAGTTTTGAATACTACATTTTAAAAAAGTTAATAAGGAAAATACATAAATCATTACAATCATTAAAACTAATACAAAATTGGTCATCCTGAAGTAAAATAAATAGTATAAAACCAGAGATTTCATTTGTTTGTGTGATGATAACACGTCATCACCTTGTGAGGGTGTATTTTTATGCCTCTTCCAAAACATCATGTGCTTTAAAATGTTTTGACAAATCTAGCAGGGCATAGGAGTAGGCTTAGAATATATGTTACTGTATTTGAGGAGGAATGGAATGTGTATGTTTGAAGTGATATTTTGGGGTATTTAGATTTCTTAAATGTGTGTTTAAAAGTAACTATAAAGCTTGGTTTTTGTTGTTCTGCTAGCTAGGAACATGGATTCTTTGGAGATCAGAGCATGATTCCCTGCAGAAATTTTAAAATTATTTTTAGAAGTACACTTTATTAACCTGATTTTTGCATAACAAAGTGCCATAGAAGCATATTCCACAGTGCAGAATGCCCACACATTTAAGCACATTCTTATTAGCCAGGTATTGAAATCTCAGTGCCCAGGTCACTATTACTGCTGTCGCTGAGGAGGGATTGTGTATTCTTAATATTTATAACCAATCAGTTCATCACTGAGAATATAGAAGGAGCTAGTTAGGTAATAATTCATATTCTTGTATTTTTCTAAAATGATGTGTTTTCTCTTGCGCACAACACTTCTTTATCTGTCATCACTTGGTGAGTATACATTGTTATAATTTCTTAGGATTTAACATGTATTAAGTGTGCTGCAGAAGATATGCTCAATCCTATCATGATAAAAAATGAAATGCGTTCCGATATTTCCAGTACAACAAATTTTTTTCCAGTACTTTTACAAAGTGTATTTATTTTCAAACCTTTGCACGTAGCACTAACCTGTTTGCCATTGTGAGTTACTGAAGACAAAATAGTTCGCAATGTCTTAAAACCCATAGCAATATCCAGCAGATGAGCAGCAAAGAAGAAGTTGTTGTAGTGCCCAAGGATAGACATAGTTGTGTACCAAGCTAAGTATAAAAATGACTGCAGAGAAAGTGAAAAGTGGCAGAGGGTTAGCAGGTGCTGATGTGGAATATTTGATCCAGAACGTAGCATTTTTAAGTCATTCGAGTTGTTGTAATAGGACACTTTGCCTATTGTGGGGGTTAAACAGCTCAAACTTCACCCCACTTTTGAAAATTACCAGTGATGGAGGGGGACATCCCACTGCTTTTGCTGTTGAAAAATGCTGAGACCAGCCTCACTCAACAACCCCAATAAAGGACATCACAAGGATGTGAAAAACCTGTGTATCCTGACAGGTACTGGCAGTGGCAGGGATGTGGAAGGCAGGTGTTTCGGATAGAGCAACCAATGATTGGTAGTACTAATAGCTTATTTTGAGATGAGTGTTGCTCTGCTGAGTTAGCATGACTAGCCTGGGAACATGCCAATACCAGTCAATCACATTATGTTGTAAAAGCTCAGTTCTGCTTTTTAATGGCAGGGATTTCTAGCACTCCCAGGGGGGTGTGTAGATTCTTTACTTGAATAGGAATGCTCCCCAGGTTCCCTCTTGAGGCTGAACCAAAGAAGTTTGCCCACTGTCACTGGTATGGGCAAGTAACTTAACAATAATTTTTAAACTACCTTTTAAACCATTATTTAATAAATAATGTATAGGAATTATATATATATATATATATATATATAACACGATAATAGCAATTATAACCATCTGTACTGTGCAGTATATAATTCTGATTAAAACATCCTTTAGTCTAATCACAAGACAGAAAAAAAGTATTTTAAAATGGCCCATTGATGCAATATTATTTGTATATGTGTGTTTAAAATAAAAGCAGATGGTGGAGGACATACATATTTAGAGTGAATCAAAGCATATTCTTCTAGGCTAACATACTCACATTATCAGTAAAAACAACTCCAAGCTTCCAAATGTGGTACTTTGTATCAATGGAGCTTAGCCTAAGAAATACAAAATTTTTGAAATGCATAAATGTCAAAAATACGAAGTGAATTCTGTATATATAAACAGCAAACTAGTTTTGGCACTTCATGTTTTTTTGCTGAAGATGGTGATATAAATTAATTGTTCATTTTTTCAGTGGTCTGGGTGATTCGTTTTTCAGAGAGTATTCATTAATTCTGAGCACCATAAAGAGTTTCTAAACCAACAAAACTGGTGTAAAATTTCAGGAAAAATGATACTGCCATATTCCAGACTTAAAAAATTAAAATCTGTAGCAAAAGTAGTGAAATGTGGAACACAGATTGCTTAAATTCAAGAGGTAAGTGTTCTGTCTAGTGTAAAATATTGCCAGAATAACCAAGAGGATGTTATGCCTTCTGCAATATTCTAAATATTTTATTAGCCATTGAGTGATATGCAGTGGAAATCTTTCCTGTGCATCTTACATATTGAGGAAAACAACTCTTGTAGGAGCATAAATCACTTGGGATTGGGACACTTTCAAGCTCTCATCTTGACTGACTGGTTAAGTCAGAAAAACATCTCTGACTCTGTACTGGACACCTGTTATCCAGGTATTTGTTATTAATACTTTTTCTGTCCTTTGGGTAATAAATTCTGTTGTAAGACCTTTTAAGTGCTGCATTAATTATTGTTTAAAATGAAAGAGTGGCTAATGATATCAGTCAGCATAAATTTTCTTTCTTACTTTTATCACACAATTGTGTTTTACAATAAACAAAAAGCTATTTTATTTTACTTCCACCTAGGAAGACTTATCCATTTGAATTTTCCATGTTGAGGAAAACATCACAAGTTTCAAAATGAAATCCATTTTTATCTTTGATGCTGAAGTTATACCAACACATAATTTGTCTGTGAAGTTCAGAAGTCATACCATGACACAAGAGATGCCTCTTCTGGTTCGCTCTCTTCCACTGGACTAAAATCAAGGGCACTTTTGTCCAAGCCCAGAAGTTCTGCAATGCGCTCTGCACCGTATAAGTCTCCATACTTGTTAATAACCTAGAAAGGGAAGAAGAGAAGCTATTGCTCACCAAAACCCCTCAGTGACATTCACCTGCTTTGGACCAGTAGTTATCAGGAATTAAAAAATAAGTCCTTCACAATTAACACTAATAGAACAGTAAGAACTCCCAGGAAACCAGGGCAGCATAAAAAAGAATAATAGAAGCATTAAAGGCTATTATCTGAAAGCTTATGTATAATTTGCTGTCATTTAAGCTGGCATGTTTTTCTTTTTTTAGGGCAATGAGGGGGCTTTGTATCCTAAAGATGACAATGATTGTAAATTAGACCTGCTGGCTGATTGACAGCACAAAGTTATTTCAGATGTCTGAGTCTAGGAAGGAAACCACAGCCTTCTGTCTTCCTCCCTCCTCCCACCTACGCCACAGCTGCCTGTTCACCGAGACATTTAAACACAACAGTGACTTCCATAAAACAAATTCCAGTTCTCACTTATTTCTGTATTTCTGTGTACAGAAGCATATTATATGGATATCCAAATTAGCCAAATAGTAGATTATTATTGCTCTGAAATACATAATAGAAATATAAAAAGCCTACCTTCCGTTTCACAAATTTGTCCCAGTAATTGTTAGGAAAGGACCTACATAGATAAGGCAAAGATATTTCAAGTTATTTAACTTGTTAGGGGAAAGGAAAAAAAACAACAAATAAAAGAGAAAATACCATGTTCCTGATCATTGCAATATTTTTTCAGTCACTGGTCTTCAAATTAGGAGGATAATTTCTTTTCATGTGGACAACAGCTGTTATTAATCATAATTTGCTGCAACATCATCTTCCCCCTCCACACCCCATTTCTTTTTCCCATCCACAAATATGACTGGCTACAAAAGGACAGCAGGCTAAATACTATAATCTAATAATCTTAACAATTCCATAATAGCAGGTTAGTCACTGTAATATCATTCATCTACTAAATAAATACTTTATCACCCCTAGCCATAATAATCAAACCAGACAATGATTTTCAGAGAGAAGAGAATCTTAAAGCATACATAATTTTTAAGTTCATTGTATTACATTTCAAATAGAGGCTGAACACTTGAGAACCAGTCGACTGTTTGCCAATAGAAAATTTAAAAATATTAAACTTGCCAAGCAAATTCAAGATCATTTGCCAATATATAGCAAATACATACATACATATCAGTATTCAGGAACTGCTCATTTTAATGATCTTACTGTATATTATATCCATTTTGAGGAATGCCAGTTAGCAAGAAACACTACAAAATTAAAGATTTTTCTCTCCTTATTTCTTTTAAATAACACTGAGTTGAGGAAATATGCAGGAAAGTAAAAGATAAAAATAACTACTTAAACTAAAGGACAGTATTGGTAAAATAAAGTCCTAGCACAAGAAAAATGAGATTCCAGAACAATGTTCTTCTGGGATGTGAGGCAAACTTCCCAATGACTATTCTCCAACTTTTACCTTTCTGAATTGGAATTCTGAATTAAAAGACTCCAGATACAGGCAAATACTTTTAATGACTCAAATGGATGGTAGATTCTAGTCCAATGCTTTGTATTATTTTTTTGCTTGACTTCTCAGGCTTTTAAGCAAAATATGTTATAGTGTAGTCAGCTTGTGTCTATCTCTTTTACAAAAAATATCCAATAATTTGTCAGGGTACATCTTTTGCACTTTTAATTACTTTTTTTCCTGTTACAGAAAGCACATTTCAGTTTATACAGAACACTGGGTCCCCTCCAGCAGTGGTTATTCTGATTGCACAGTACTTGCACTAAACCTCAAGACTCAGTTAACACCAGAGGGAAGGATTAGCCTGCTTAAATTAGCCTTAATCTTTTGTTTAACTGCAGTAGACAGTGCAACATGATGAGAACAGACTGTACAGCGTGTCATTAGGGATAAGTTGACAATATATTTCATTAATTCGTGCTTTGTTTTGCTGAAGATAAGCTTACTGGGTATCTAGATGGGTTGCTATCAATAGTGAAAGAAACTGGTTGGAAAATAAGCAAGCTCTCCAGTTTCCCAATTACCTTCTGTTGTAACTTTAATAATACATGCTAGTCCATACTGCTGAATGAAATTAGGAAAAATTTTAAAACTAAGGTGTAGGAAAACAAAGCATTCAAGAATTTCCAGTATTTTAGAAATTCTAAACATGGAAGCATAGATGGAAGGGACCGTAAAGATCACCCAGTTCCAACTCCCTGCCATGGGCAGGGCCAGCTTCCACCAGACCAGGTTGTTCCAAGCCTCATCCAGCCTGGCCTTGGACACTTGCAGGACTGCGGCATCCACAGCTTCACTGGGCAACCTGTTCCAGTGCCTCACCACTGTTATAGTAAAGAACTTCCTTCTAACAGCTAGTCTAAACCTACCAGTAAATTCTGAAAAACAGCCTGTAGTCAAAGCATTCTTTCTGCAAGAAGAGAGCTGACTTGCTGTGTTTGTCTGTGCCACTCCTACAAACTGCTGCAGCTTTCTGAGCCTCTTAGAATCAGTTTATGACTGCTACAGTATTTACTAATGCCTACAACTTGACAGAAATTCCTGTCAGACCTACTCAAATTCTAGGAATGCTATTTTTCACTAGATTTACTCCTCTCATCACTTACAAATTTCTTTGACCAGGAATGGGAAAGAAAGGGAGGAGAATACTACTGTTCAAGTGAAATAGAGACACTGGAAAGGATGGAAGTTATCTTTTTAAAACTTTCCCAATAGACACTAATATGTGAAATGTCTTGGAGAGACATTGTGAGGTAAAATACGTAATCCTTGCACATGTAGAAAATGAAAAGGATGTGGAATGTATGTGTTATCATAGTTTTTATTAAATAAACAGATAATACAGGATTTCATGTTACAATCTACTACTGAAGATTATGAATTATGAATCTAATATAAGGTGCTAAATGCCTTTCTTTTAGGTGAACTTAGTGGCAGATGGACCGGAAAGGTTCTAGATCAGTGGCTTAATGAGATATAATATTTATAAGCATATAGTCATTTAATTTTACTTACGGAGTATTTATAACGAGGCGATCCCATTGTCCTTTGATATCATCCTCAGTTGGTTGTTCAGTTATGTATAGTCCATCAAATTCCAGCTTTCTAGCTACCTCCTTTTCCCTCTTGAATACAACCAGAGGGACCTGTGAAAATGACAATGGCCATCTTTGTCATGGTTTTTGTATTTTTGGTTCTTTATAACACTGAAAATGTATGACCAGACATCACACTAGAATCTCCCACAGGCAGATCAATGCCTAGGCAGCCTCTGAGCAATGGCCACCCTGGCAGTCAAGCCCCAACCCTCCCCCACACACCGCTTTTTATTGCTGAGTGTGATGTTACATGCCATGGAATATCCGTCTGGTTGCTGTCTCAGCTGTCCTGGCTGTGGGCCCTCCCAGCATACCTGCTGGGATGCACAGAGTGGGTAAAGCAAAGAGAGAGCTCCCATACCATGCAAACACTGTCCAGCAATTACCACATGTGACTGTGTTACCTGCACTGATTTAACCACAAATCCAAAACACACACACACACTGCTAGGGAGAAAATTAACTCCATTTCTGCTGGTCAGAATATAGGAGGAAGAAACAGCTACCTATTGAGCAGTGAGAATTTGTAAACACAAGGTACTAATCGGTATTCCAGTCTTAGCATCACCAATGCCTTGGGACATAGCCAGTGTTTAACAAAGCGATTAGCAGAGAGATTAAGAACTTGCCTTTAGGCAGTAGTATCCAATCACACAGACAAAGGAGATGACAGTATGAATAACTGCCAGTGCTCTGAGAGCAGGTGCCATGTAGCCGGTACTTTCTTCTAAAACAAAAAACACCATGCCTTCCTCCTCTTCCTCTTCAGCAAAGGAGTTCCAGAGATTAGAATCTTCTTCTACTTCATCAAGTGGCTCTTCGGTCACCTGAGAAAAATTCAAGCATATTGATACAAAATAAACTTAAAAGCTTTACACTGATGATACATGATATCTGCAAAGCCTGCTCAAAGGAAGACCATAGATCATTCTTCATTTGCACAGCAGAAGTCTCCACATCATGTCATGTCACTGAAAAGAAAATCTGGAAAAAGCGAATACAGTCAGTTTACAAATCTCTCTAACAACACCGTAGCAAAACTAAAACAAATGAAAAAGTTATGCAAAAACAATTTCTTGGAAGAAGTGAGAAATGACAGGGCTATCTGTTACGACTGAATTCAGGGTTTTTTTCGTAATCTACATAGTTCCTGTTTACATGAGTCTAAAAAGAAGCAAAATTTGAATATAATCAACTTGTTCACTGGTCATAACGTTTTATTTCATGACTCAGTTTAGAGCTTACAAATTATATACAGTATTTCATCAGCTGACATACTGCCCTAAATTCTTCCAATGACTTTAAAAACTTGCCCTTTAAAATAAAATCCCTAGGGGTGCTTTTTTGACAGCTTTATCTGAAAGCTAAAGTCCTGTTCGGTCCTGTTTGACTCCCACTGACCCTTTCCTATGACAGATGGACCTGCGCTGATAGACACGAACTTTTGTCCTTGCTCTGCAACAGAATGGGTTGTCACACACCAGACTCAAAGAAAAGCAAAAGAGAATGGGGAGAAAAGGAGACTGGCATAGACAAAAGCAGAATTCTGCTTGTATATCTGAGGTCCATCTTCTCTAACCCTATGGGAAGGAAAGAAAGAGACAAGGAGGAAGCCCTAAGCAGCCATCTTTCTCCTGGAGTGTGCACGCACATTCCAAGAGCTTTTTACATCTTTACCTCCCCTGGCTCTGAGAACGTAATTGTGTTATAGGAGTTGCATTTCCAGGTATTTGAGAACAGGACTCAGTTATTTCGAGACAGAAGGTCCAGCCAGCTGCTTTTGTTGTTGAAGTTTTTGGTTGTAACAGAATACGTAATAGAGTATGTAATATTGGAAAACATAAGGTTCATTAGCTTATTACAATTTTCATTCTATATCTAGGAGGGGAAAATCAAAACGTCCAGATTTCAGGATATAGGTAAATCAGAACTCTTCTTCCAGACTTCAGATTTTTATGGAAAGGGAAAGAAAAAATTGAGGCTTTTGTGGATGGGAGTTCTGTTTATTGAATTCTAACCTGTTTCATTTCACAGTTGTGAAGATTCATGAAAGAAATTGGTGGAGGCTGCTGCAGATGTTCATTTTGTTGTTCATTTTTGTATCATTTGGCGTTATACCCCAGAACCTGAAACAACTCTAGATTCAGGTCAACCTCTAATATTAATTTTAAAGTGTGAACGTATAGCCTTCTTCATCAGTGAGCTAAACAAAGTGAACTGTAGCCTACTATAAAAAAAGAAGTAACTGAGAATTATCAGATTAACTGAAGCCTCTTAATATCTTGAGAACAAATGAAAGAAAAATAATTCAACAGTTTTGACATTTGAATTCTTTTAGTCTATTTCAATTTTCCCAAAACAAGATTAACAGTTCAAACAATAACAGACTTAGGTGATTAAATGAAAAAGTGCCTAGAAACTCAACTATAAAGGATAAATTAAATAAATCTCTTTTCATTCCACATGAATAAAATAAAAACAGAATAGTTACAAACATTAAATTATTGTATCCTCTGGTTCTAGCAGAAATATGTAAAGAACAATGCATAACCTTACCTTGTAAAATAGAAGAATGAAATTGATGGCAAATGCAACAAATAGAGCAAGAAACCTTAAGTTGTAAAAATTTCTTGCCAAGTAGTGCTGAAAGTAAAAAAAAAAAAAATGTAATTAAAGGTAGCCTGTGGATAATATCAAAATAGGAAAAATAGGAGGATTTTTAAAACAGTAAATATATGATTGTGTTGCCTTCATACACCAGTTATAAGCAAGGGCATTTCTTGGAAGCCTATTCTCCCATTTCATGATAAATGGAATGAAAAAACAATAATAAAAACAATAAAAACAATAGCCTTAAAATTATAAATCAGAGAAGATTGAAATAGAAAGAAGTGTGGAAAGATATGTTAGAATACTGGAAAAAAACTACTTGAGAGTTTTCAGAGAATTCAACATTTCATGGTTTTAAGAACAAAGAAAAATAGAAAGTAAAGATTCTAGAAGTTAGGTCATGGAAAATAGGGAGCTGCTAAAAAGGAGCTCAAGAGCTAATCTGTCGTGTTAGAAATTACCCACAGACAAAATCATATAACTCTACAAAATACTATAAAAGCACGAGAGACTGACTACAGCCAATCATCTGAACACTCATGCCAATGTTCCCTTTATGATGACAGTTCTCCCTTAAATATCTAAAAAGGGTTCTATAAATAAAAATTCAATGTCTAAAGCATCTAAGACAAACTTACAAGCATCTTTGTTTGATAAATTTCCAATGCTTTGAAGAAGTTAGCCATAACAGCCTCTGGTTTCTCAATTTTTTGTCCATGCCTTCTCTTCTTTTTCTTCATTTTTCCTTCTTCTAGCTGCTCAGATTGTACTTCCTTTGCTTTATCTTGTTTCTCACCATCTTCCATGCTAGAAGAAAGGTTAACTAAACAAAAATATCTAGCCAAATGTAAATGCATTCATTTTGAATTAATTTGAACTCAAAGTTTGCCTTTGAAATTTAGTTTTTATACTGTATGTAGCAATAGAGGAATTTGGTTACTAAAAAAAAAAACAAAAAAAAAGTGAAAAAAGCTGGATTTCCATATGTGTGACATAATGTTGAGGCATCAGTATGATTGTCCTAAAGTACTGATCTCGATGGCACACTTTAAAAAAATTAACTTTGGCAGATAATAGGAGAAAGATTAATGACTCTGAAGTAAATGTTTTAAACATGAAGCAAAATAGAAAAAAAAAAGGAAGAAGAAAATTATGTATAGCTTTTGAATCTGTAAGAGTCCCTAGGACAACTTTTGTCTGTCACTACAAATATTTTAATCTGTTACTACAATGTTGGCTGCAGGTCCAGGCAGACAGGATGCTCCTTAAAAGTAGGATGCTGCTAAAGCAAGATAATTACTTTAAATATTGCTTAGGCAGTATCTATAGGATGACTGAATGAAGGAATGTATCTGCTGCTTCACAACTCAAGAACTGATAAAACAACAATAATAAAAATGGTTAGGTTAGTTAAATCCTGTGTTTTAATGATCCAATATTGTTGCATGAAAATTGTAGTGGTTAGTCGAGAAAGCAGAAAGCAGTAATGGTAAGTTGAAGAGGTGTTTTTAAGACTGGTGCTCAGTTTTAAAGGAAGTTATGGGAATTTTTATATGAATTTTCAAAAAGACAATGGCCACAGGTCTATATATGCATAATTGTCAAGGGCTACAAAAATCAGATTGCCATTGTGTTCCCTAGTGAAATGGTCTGCCATCTGTTAGTATATTTGCAAAATACTTAGTATATGCCTCTTAGTATATTTTCAAAATAAAATGTACATAAAGGTCTTTGAATACTGAACATTTCTTGCATTCTTTCTGGCCAAATTACTTAGCATTAGGAAGTACCAAGGAGTTAAGCAGGAATTCTGTAAAATTTACTTACTCGGCCTTCTCAGCTTCTGCTTTTCTTTGTGTTCCAGCTTCTTTTGCAATTTCAGATATCTGCAAAAAGTATTTTAACTGTCAAAATGGATCCATTCAAATCAAATTCTGGTAACCTTAGTTACTGTCTTCTAAGAAATAGATAAAATAATGAATAATATTTTTATAGCACTTTGCACCTTTAAAGTGTTAGATTTTTTAAAATAGAGAGCTCAGACTATATTTTAACAGTGAAAATGGCCGGAATTTGTCTGGTAGCCTTTTTTAGTGTAGTATAGTCAATACTCCAACTAGTCCAGTTGACTGAACAACTTGATTATACACAGTGATCAGGCAAATTTTGTGACCAGCTGAGGATGAAGGTAACTACATCCAGATCATATCCTGATACTAAAGTTTCCCACAAAGATTTAGTGGAGTTATATTATGAGCAAAATGACCACCAGTTTGCCCATTTGCAAATACGGAACAAGAAACAATGTATTAATGTTATCAAAGAAAATCTGAAAAATCTCTATGTAACTATTGGATATTACAAAACCCAATTGCGTGACCATGATCAAGTAATGCAACTGAAAACAGACAAATACTCAAACAACTTGTACTTACACAATGTTTTCTTGAAGCTGTTTATCTTAGCTGGACTGATAGTTCATTAAATCTTTACTGACACACCACACAACCCTCTTAAGTGTGTGTTTACAGCTTTCCCTTGAGATAAGGAAAAACCAATACACAATTTTACAGATGGCTAACTGCAGCAAAGAAGCTGGAGCCTGGGTATCAAACACCTTTAGGCTTGGTGTTACAAGATCAAAGTAAACTCATTGGAAATGCAGTTTGAATATCTAAACTTCAATGGAAATGCAAGAGGTGCAGGCTGTGACATCCTAGAATCACCAAGAAATATAAAGGGCTAAAATTTGTCTCCATTCCCTTTTGCAAAAACCTGTCTTAACTCTTAATCCTCTTCTGCATTCTCTTGAATCTCTTGGTCCTACATTTCTGGTTAATACATATATACAGTTATCTAAACTTCCTGCCACCACTCATCTGGATGCCCATCTCTCGCAAGTACTTGGGAAAAGGATTTAGGAAAGAATTTACTAAGTCAATCTTGCCTTGTGTATCTCACATATTATCTGTGGAACTTCACTTAGTAAACGATGCAGGTGTAACTCTTTCACCAAGAGTCTCCCCTAAGATCTCAAGCTGATAAAGGGTAATTGAGACATCATTTGATGGTGCCTGGTTCTTCTAAGGGGTAGGGTGGTAGAAGAATGAATAAATCCCTATCCATCCTATCCATATATGCTCTCTCAATTTTCTCTTTTCCAGGCTGAAGAGCCTTAACTTACTTAATTCCATACACAACATTTGTTCCATATCAGGTTTTAACAGCTCATTGATCTTCACTGAATTTTTTCCTGTTTTATCATACTCTTTTTGAAATGTGGGAATCTGGTCTTCAAGACACAGATAAATTAAGGTTCATGGAGCATAATAATGTGGGGGTTTTCTCTCTTTCTTTCTCAACAATTCAAAATTTCAGTTGGCTTGACTGATGTTATCATTGAACTGATATTGTTGTACAACTCAATTATATTCCCGAGATTTCATACTAAAACTGTAATATTGAGATCAAAATGAAGCATTTTACAGGTAAAATTATAACTTTTCCTCCTGTATTCATCACTGCACTGATTTTTATCTCTTATTTTAAGGTAAATTCACAGTTAGCTCTTGTTTTTACTGCTACCAGTAATTAGATTTATCAGTAAGTTGTTGTGTCATGACTACTTTTCTTTTCTAATTTGTGAACTCAAATAACTCTCAGCACAGATTCCTGTAGAAACTTAAAGTAAAAGAGGAGTCCTAAAAGGCTTATCATATATGATTCCACAGGTTATTCTGCAGTTTCTCTGGCTATATGGTAAATGTCACTGACTTTATCAGTTCACTTTTCCAGTATATAGACCTGATTTTATATTTCTATCCATTTGTGTGAATTTTATCATTGCAGATGCCTAAGAAAGACATAGTGACTTCCTGAAGGGAATTTTTGATTTAAGCTCCACTTATTCTTTATATCCACTCCTCTAACTAGGTTATGTGAGGTGTTTATATACACAATGTGAAATGAATAGCAATTCTTGTAATATAGAATTAGTGCCAATATTGTTTTGTTAAGTTTCACTTAGATACCATAATAAAGGTAAAAGCTGGACAAATTGCATAACTGACTTCACATTAATGACTCAAAATATCTGCAAAAATAACAGAGCATTTTCATCAATAGTATCAAACACATCTGTGAGAAATGCATAAATCAAAGTACAGCAAAGAATTTTCTGAAGTGTTTATTCAGATCTGAATTGAATTATTTACTTCAACTATTGAAGAAAATTCTCAAGAGTTTACAGATACTTGCCAAGATTCTTGCATTAAAATAGTTATTTTTAAATACCAACTACATCACGTTTATGCTAAATGAGACAGGATTTAAATAGACTGTAGTTTTTAAGTCCATATATAAAAATGATTTAATAAACAAACAAGAAAAACAAATGCAAAAAATTTAGTTCAATTTGGGCAAGAACCAAAATCTAGAGAAATGCACTAAGAAGCTGCACAGTTCAGATTTATCATGAAGATATCTGGAAATTGTATCATAAAGAGGTGGGTTAATGATGAAAGAAAAGATATTTTTGAATAACAAGTAGAAACAGACCTGAGGTGCAAAGCAAAACATAATGCTTTCCAAATATGATAAATAAATTTTGGTTTTGACATTTACTTCTATCCATTTTTACACAGAAAAATATTCTCTTTAGTCCAACTGAGGGGAACAAAACCTATTTATAAAGCAGAATAAGAGTAAAGAATAATTACATGATAAACATTAAATTAAGAATAAATTCAGGCAAATATATTTCAAATAATAGGAAAAAATTTTGCATGTAAAGCTTATAGAAGAAAGATGTTAATGATAAACCATTATTATGGAGATAACATGTTGTAAAAGTACTTGAAATATACTCTGAAAATATGGGTTATGCAGAATAAATAAGGCCATAAATTATTTAAAGCAAAAAGTGTGACTAGAAATTTGCTAGCAGTTTATGTTTTGAATAAAGTCTAAATGAACAGTAACAATTTACTGCACTAAAATCCAAACACTGGGTTGAATTTTTCTGTGGCAAAATTTCCTGTTGGTTTTTAAATGAGTAGAGATTATAAAGTAGGTTCTTACTGCTAATATATATATATCAGTTAAATATCAAATAAATATTTTCTTAACATTCAGTAGTTGTTTATTATTATTATCATTATCATTATTATTATCATTATTGATATTATCTTAAAAGAAATACAAAATCTCTTTAATTTACCTGTAATCTTTTTCTCTTATGAACTGTGTTTTCCAGAGGTGTCTGGATCTCAGTACCAAGGATTTCTGCAATGTCTCCAAGTCCAGCATCATGACCATGTTTTGATCCTTCTTTCTTTGTAGGAATGCCAAAAATGTCTGCGATTATGTCAGTTTCTCCCTTTTCACTCTTCACAAACTCCCCAAGTTCAGCTCTTATGCCATGCTCAGCACCTTCAGCTTTTTCTGCTTCCATGGCATCATCATGGATTCCAAACTGTGTTGGATCCGGCATATCCCCTAATATTTTTGTAACTTTTATATTTTTGGCTCCTTCAACCAGGCCACCCCCAAATACAGTGCTCCAAAGAATCTGGAAGATCCCCCACACTACAGAAAAGAACATTTGGAATGTCCCTACAAATAGGATCCAGAAAAAGGAGAAAAACACTTTCACCATCTCTTTCACTGTCATCTTTTTAACTTTCCTGTATTGTTTCTTAAGGTTCTTCACAGTGACCATTTTAAAAAAGTTGGCAACATTCTTTTTCACTGCAACACAGGCCACTGCAAAAGCTGAAGCAGGTTCCAGGGACTTTTCTTCTTCCTCATCATCTCCGATATCCACTACATAAGCAGGCTCTGCCTCTTCCTCCTCCTCGGGCCTCTCAGATGAATCTGTTTCAGAGATCTGGGATGCCAACTGCATTTCAAAAATTGTGTCCTCACAGAAATTCACAAAGAGTTCCATTTTTTCTTGCTCTCCACCTTCATTTACAACATCAAATATGAACTGCCTTTTAGATTCCTTCACCTGTGGCTTCTCCCATTGCATTCTACTGGATTCACTGATTTCAAAGTAAACTCTTTCTATTTTCTTGGCCCCCCCCATTATTTCAATACGGCCAAGGTATGGTTCAAAGTAATTAAGAACACTTTCTGCAGGCTCGAGTAAGCTCTGAAGGCGTGGATCATTAGGCATGTGCTCTGAAAGATTTGTTAGCAATACTACTACATTAAATCCAATGTCTTTGGCTGGTTCATGGAATCTTTCCACAAAGTCAACATAATTAAACATGTCGTTTTCATCAGCTTCTGTGCAGGACAGCAGGAATTCAATCTCGGACTGTATGTATTGTTTTTGAGCCTCCATTGATTTCTGAAATTCCTTCTTGGAAATGATTCCTTTACCATCTGGATCATACTCTTTGAAAGCATCTGAATTGGTCAGATCTTTTAACTTCAGGAACATGTCAAAGAATTTCAAAATCATTTCTACATTGCTAGATGATTCTACCAGCGTGTCCACCATTTGTTTTCCAATAGTTCCATTTACAACGTTACCTAAGTAGTGTGTTATAACAGGACGTTATTTGACAGCTACATTTCAAATAAAAGACATTTCATATTTGTGCTGAAAACAGAACAAAAATGTTCTCATATCTTAGTATTTTTTCTTCCAATATGCTTTTCTCTAGCAGCCCTCTATTTCATGACAATGTATATTCTAGAAAAATTCTTAAATGAATATGAAGTATGTCTTTTCCTCCCAACATTACAGAAAGGCATTTAAAAAAATAGTTTCAAAAGCTTAACAAAATAACTGTGCTTTACATTAGGAAGGTGAGATAATAATATTTGACCAAAAAGAAAAACAGTTCCAACCTTCAAGCAGGGACAAGAGCATCACTACCATATCCTTTAGTAGATCTAGCAGTTCCTTGAGCAATTCAATCTGAGCAGAGTCCTGTAAAAAACAAAAAGGGCTATAAGATTGTTTTTCATTTGTGTTTATCTGGAAATCTAAATAAATTTAGAGAAAAAGGCTATTAAAGATGGTCATTTAAATTTCATTTGCATTATCCAGTAAAATTTCATTGTCATTTTATTATGATTGCTATCAGAAGTCTAACAAAACATGTAACTTACTGCAGCAGTGGTATTAACACCATAAAGTTAAACTTTATTAAAGCATTAGGGAGTACCAAAGTGCAGGAAAGGGACAGCAGAAACAAAAAAATTGGTTGCTACACAGATCCAAAAGTACTTGTCTCAGAAAGAATCCATCCCTTTTCACTTCACTGGCAATATTTAATGGCATAATGCATTACCACTCAGAGAGGACTAGAACTGTTTAGTTTAATTACAGAACACCTAATGAACCAAATGTGGATTTGTGTTTGACATTAAGGCCCTAAATACTATTCTCGAAATTCTGATAGACTTCTGTAGGGTGGAAAGAAATCTGGTAAGGCAGAGGATAGCAGAGGCACTGAATAAGAAAGGAAATTACTCTCTGCACTGTTGCATTCAGTACAGAGCTCGAGTGTACGGGTACATTAAGCAGAAGTCACAGCAGAACACAGAATCCTGACAGAATCCTGGAGTAGGACTCCACTGTGCTCTGTACAGTGAAATGAGCACTGCCTGTGCCCCCATGCTCAATGTCTTTGATTAATTAACTGGATAAGTTGACCAAATGTCACACTCACTCCCTGTTTGGATCTTTCTTGGCTTTTCTCTTCGCCTGCTTGTCCTCAGCATGTGAGCTATGCTTTTAATGATGCTTCTGCTCTGACAGATCCTCTGGTTTTGGCAACAGGGAGGAAGAGATCACACTGACACATTCATTATCAGAAAGGTATAATTGAGCTGTAAATGTCAAGTTTGGTTCTAGTGAAGGTGAGTGCACAGTGACAATGTTGAAAATACCTGGGAAAGTTTCATTTGCATATTGGCAAACACATGAAGAAAGCCAACAACTGCATCCCACAGCCTGCTATGAGCCAGACTCTGTTGATTTCCTATGCAAGGGCCCTAAAAAAATTAAGAAAAACATGTTTTTTATTTATGTCAAATAAACCAAAATAAATAAATCCAAAAGAAATTTCAGGCAGCCATGAAGCTACATGAGAAGGTTTTCCAAGACCTCTCGGTATCTGGTGCATAAATACCAAACTGTATCCTGTTAAACACATAGCTGTTTGCATGTTTTAGTTTTCACTTTACACTGGGCCAGTGATTCCATGTAACTTTATCAAAATTTTTAAAAAGTAAGCGCAAAGCATTTACAAATTTACAAAAGAACACGATCGTGCCATGGGAGCATGGAAGTTCTCTGTTTGTACCTTGAGAAACACATTCTGTTTACCTGAATGTATTCTGTAAGAGAATTGAATATTTGTTTGGTGACAGCCAAAGCTTTAGAAAAGTTCCGTTGTCCTGATTCATCAATGACATCCTTTCCTGAATAGTACCAATAGAAGTCACTGATGGATTCCTGAGAAAAAAACAATGTTACATTTTCTAGTTTTGAATTCTCTGTGCAGTATTTACTGCCTCCATTTGCATCACCAAAACTTGAATCAGTAATTCAGATGAAATTTAGCATATCTGTGTCAATCTATTTCTCATTACAATAATATTTTGCTCTCTCTTCAGAAGTGAACAATGAAATCCATTATCAAACACCTGATTTCACACAGAATTCTGAAATGTCATCTGTTTTCAAAGGAAAAAGATACAAAATAAATAAAAATTCTTCATTTTAGGTATCCCTTTAGAGAGAGTTTTAATGTTTGATTCAAATAAAATGTGAGTATACAAAAGTGAAGGAAAGGCAAATATGTTATACTCCATGTTTTTTCCTCACCTGAAGACGCAAGAGATAGTCAACAGTACTAATGATGATATTCACTGTTGTGGTGTTGCCCATCTGAGTACGTAAGTAATTTTGAAAATCTGAAATAAGAAGTCATTTGTGCTTGGTTAATATATAAAGGAAAAAAAAAACATTCTTTTTCTATTTTCATGGGGAATGCCTTCTTTTTAAATTTCTTGTTGAATCCAGATGCTTATGTGGTAGAAATTGAAATTTAGATCTCAGTGTATAGATAACCAAAGAATTGTTATCCAGGTGACTTGGACAGGCTTTACTAATAATATGCTAAACACCAAAACTAAATTAAGACTTAAAAAAATCAAACTGACCTCTGCAATTCAAATTGTTGTCATGCCAGTTTCTCCTCAGAAAACTTAATGCATTAGAGGAAAACATCAGAATTGGTTCTGTTGCACTGTTTGGGAACACTCACCACATATTTTCTACAAAATTGATTCAGTTCTCTTACCATTGTTATGCCCTTCACAGAGAAGTTGCAAAAATCTAAATAGATCTCGAGTAAATTCATCATGCTGCAAGACTTTTTCACCTTTAAAATATATAAATACAATGATTATGTGACAATTGTTATGATTAATTATGCAGAACACATAATCTTAAGTAACCTTTCAAACTGGAATTTTTATAAAAGAACCAGTATTTAAAAGCGTTGAAGCAATTTAAAAGAAACAGACTGATAATAATGAAAAGAAAAACTGAGACAAAAAAGCAGAGCCAAAGTATTTAGCACTCCAATGCATCCATGGTTAAAAAAACAACACTAATTTGAAAAAAAAAAAGGCAACAGGATATATATATCTAATTAGTAAATTGTTAGTCATAACTAAAATCATGCCTTAAATATGAGTGACACTTCTTTAATAAGCATCAAACTCTTTATTCAAGCTAAACACACAACCTGCTGCAGACCATAAAGCTAAACCTAAAGATATCTGAGAAGATGCAATGAGAGATTTCTCTCTGTATTTGCAACACACTTTTGCAACAATAGTATCAAAAACTGTAAACCCAAACATACCACGCTCACGAACGATGACTGTGGATCAAAGAAAAATAACAAGAATACAAGATAAGAATATTGGAAGTTACAGTATTTTTCTTAAAAATTATTGCTAAAGATATTGTAAAAAAAGCATATTCAGAACCCAGAGCCTAGAATTACATATAATAAGTTTAACAACAGAAACCTCAAGCCACAGTAAATAACAGTTCTAGTTAAAGAAGGAAGCACAAATAATGTCTGAAGCACTACTGGAATCAATTTCATTCTACTTACGAGTTCCTTCTTCAGTGACCATTCCCAGGCCTTCCGCTTTATTCTGTCTCTCAAACGCATTCAAGTCAAGAACACTTATATTTAAGGAAAAAAAAACCAACAAAACAGCACAAACAGGAAAAAGGACTGTAATAACCAGTGGAAAATAATTTTCTTGTACAAAAGTTCTAGAGGCCTTCAACAACTACCCTTGACCCTCTATGACATGCATTGCCTCATATTTTATTTAATACTCGTATTAAATAAATGAGTTTTGGATGAAACTAAGGCTCCAGTGCCCAATTCTGAAAAGAAATGAGTCTCAGATCAGGTGTCACCACTTACCTAACTTCATTCTGGGTAATGTTATTCGTGGTTTCATGTACAAATGAGGAGTGGAAAAGGAGCCTGAAATAGTACTCTTTGGGTTGATTTAAACCTACCCCCAAAAGGGCACTACTGCTGGTGTTTCCCTCTCTCACTGTTTTCCACTAAGTTGTCATTATTACTTTTATTATATTGTTTCTGTATATATTATTCATGGTTATATTATTCAGAAGATGTATGGAATTTCTGATTCTATATGCACAAGACAGAAATGTAATCAGAGGTTCTATATCTTCCAAGGTCAAAAGACACTGATATCTGAATTTTATTTTGTTAACTTGGCATAGCTCAGCACATGGAATAGAAAATCATGATTCTTCTCACCACCCAGTCAGAATACTTTTGTTCAAATCATCCAATGTAATTCTATCATTATCTAATTTTAGTTCAGTTAAATAGCAACGCAGTCACATATTCAATCTAGTGACATCATTAAAACCAAAAGCATTTCTTAAAGCATCATTTTCACCCTCTTGTTATGTTCAAGTAATTTTATCACTACCTCTTTTAATAAAGTCCTGAATAATACATGTACACAATTGGTAATACTATCACAGCAGGGCCTGTTTGAGCAAATCCCTGCTAAAGCATTCTACATAAATGAAAAACTTACAAGGCAGATATTATTTAATTAGGCTGCAACTATTCAACAATAATTTCTGTGACACAGGTCACCATTCCTTCCACATTTTATCCTCTATTCATACAGCTGCTCCACTTCTAATTCTCAGTCTACTTCTTCAGAACCCTTCTTGTTCTTTAAAAGGCTGAGAAAAGGAGGTTTTCTACTGTAAGAGTAATCAAAAAATACCCGCAATTTTCCCTCTTCTGCATGAGTGTCCTTTACCTTAACTAATTTGAACGGTTTTATCAAGGGAATGGACTACTACGGGCTCACTGGTCATATGCCAACTCTAACAGACCTCATATATATGCAGAGGATTCAGAAGAGACAGAGATTATGTACTTGCTAGAAATGTGCAGAAGCTGAAAGCTTAGTAAAGCTCCACTGGCCTGTCTCTCACTTAGTGGTGGCTTTTCTCCATCCCTGGAACCTACCAGACAAAAACCTTGAGGGATGTAGGATCAGTAAAGGAGCCATTACATTTTACTTTTTTGCCTCTTCAAACTAAGCATTCAAAGGCATGTGCAGTCTTTTGCTTTATTTTCTCCTTTGAAGGAATACTCTAAAAGATTAACAGGCTATTCCTGTGATTCACAGACACTTCCCACAAGAGTTCTACAGCCTGTGACTCCTGTAATTTAAATCTAACACATCCACCTGCACTGAGCAATAAGCCACCAACATGAATAAAACAGAACCTCTAATAATGCAATTTATGGTTTTACCTGCAGGACTGCATCAAGCCAGAGAGGCTTTGAAAAAATCCAGCATCCTTTTTCTCCTTCAGGTAGTCTAGCATTTTCTAAATGTTGTATATTTTTGAAGGGAAAAAATACAATGTTAACAATATATACAATAAATAATAATTAGCAATTAATTATTAACTAATATTTATAAACCATAATAAAATAGTAAAAGTAATAAGTACCCATATAATTAATGATATTGAACTTGAAAACTTCCTGAATTAATTGCTTGAAATGCAAATCACTGGCAAAAAAAATATTATTGCTCTTGCACCAAAAATACACTGATATTTCTTCACTGTCTGGCTTAAAATTAAGTACACCAATTTAAACAACAGGACACTAAAATTCTCAAAATTACTCGCCTCATTTATGCAAGCAAGGTTCACAGCAGTTAGAAAAGCATTACCTGTTGAACTATGGTGTTTCCACCATTTAGAATAGCAATACCAAGTTTCAGGGTTTCAACAACCATGGGTCCTGTATGACCTGTCAAAACAAGGATACACTCCTTAAAACTTGGAGTTATGAACTCTGCAGTCAGAAGTGTAGTCTGGAACTTTTACTTAGTGCAGTTGTTGCTGACATTTATTTTGCCTCATTAACTGTTATATGGAAGCTGTGTATGATATGTACATGATAGGTATAATGACACCACATAGCTGTGTATACTTTAAAGATATCACAGAGCATTACCTTTGCTTGCACTGATCATCTGAAGGACCATCTCAGCAGCTCCACGATCGTGTAAGCGAGCTTGCTGATAGAGAGTTCTCTGTTTTTCCATTTCTTTCTCCTGGGTTTGGGAACAAAAATGAGAACAGACTACAGATTGGAATGGATCCAGGAAAAATAGGATGATGAGAAATGTGAAGTTGTTGAAGACCATCTGCCTCCAAAATCCATGGGATGTTTGACTCCAAAGCTTCAAAACACTCCATCTTTCTCTCATATGAATAACCTAGTAAACCAGCTCACTGTGTTCAACACACGTGTCATGCTATTTTTGCATTTATTCTAGTGGACATATTTAAAATACTTCCATATTAGATTATGAGAAAGAAATGTTACTTAAACTCTCACCTCAAATGTCTTTTCTTTTTCTTCATCTCCTTCTTCTTCTTCCTGACAGCTCTTTTTATGTTAAAAATAGAAATCACAAAATCTTGATTATTAAGAAACATAGTGCCTACTTTTGCTATAACATTTCTACAAAAATGGCCAAATATTTTTCAAGCAATTACTAAAGGTATTAAGAAGATTTTAAAAAACTGTAGTTGTAAATATTTGTGCTCATCCACACTAAGAAGCTGATATTCCCTCATGTATGAGTATTTCAGGGTATTCATTCAGCTACATACCCACCCTGTAAATGCAGGCTATATAGTCTTGTGCCGTATCTCTATATCCATGATATTTCTCTTCACAGTTAAGCTCTCATCATGAGTCAGCTGTAATTAATATGTTGCAAAAACTGACTTTGACAGACTTCCAGCATTAACTCAAAAAATAATTACCCAAAGAATAAAGATAACGAACGTGTTTAAATTGATCATGAGTTAATCATATGCAAAAAAAAGGGCCAAGTGAAAGGAACAGGACTGCACCTACTGGAATTTTATAGCATTGTTTTAACATAGGAAATCCTCACTATGCTTATATGTAAAACTCTGAGCAGCAGTTGCTTCAATAAAAATACAGAAGTTACTAGTATCAAGCAGTCCATGTAAGCAACAGAAAGAAAAGCTTTAAGAAGCATCTAAAATTAATGGGAATGCACCTAAATGCAGTGAGGGATGGGGCTTGAAATTATATACTTACTTTTGCCATCATGGCAGAATAGGCAATATATAGAGGATCATGTTGTAGATTGCTGTGAAGAGCAAAATATATTTTAAATCATTTTATTATATAGTAATTTAAAGATGTCATATAACTACCTTTTTTATTAAATGGTATTTTATTAAAGTAGTCTACTTGAAAAGGTATTACACTTGAAAATTGTGTCATGAATGACTTCTCTTATCTAAATCCAAGTCTCTAAATTTTTACTCAAACAATTTAAAGGTGTATTTATGCATTCAGTTTAGTCATGTTGGGTCATCACTGACTGTTGAAGGTGCAGAAAAGTAATATGGAGATATAAATTAGAATAATTATAACTGTCAGATGGCAAGATTTTATTGGTCATGCAGAAGAAGTATATGAAGCTCTGGAGTACTCATAAAAATCTAATTCTAATCATTCTAATCAACAGTCTAAAGTGAAAACAGAAACTGGCAATGAGATTCATAAACATCAACAAAACCTTTTCTGACTTACTGAGTGAAATGCAATGAATACCAAAACCAAGAACACACATCTATTACCAGGAGAGACCAGGGCAAGGTACTCTGATTAAATCTGCATTCCTGTAGAATTTGTGTTTCTATGAGAAGTCATGCTCAATCATTTCTGCATTGGGTATTTACCAAGCTTTTAAAATTTCAAAAATAGTCAGTATTTATCTCAATGTAAAGATTTAATACTGAGTTTAAATACATGAAAACTAATGAAACTGAGAGGGAAAAAGGTATTCACCATGTACAATAATGAACTACACTTGGGTTACTAAAAATTCAGTCGCTGTGTGCTTTTACTCAATGGGCTTTCACACAGCTCTTTTACCTTCTCTCTGTAAGAGCACTGCGACTGAAATAGAGGATAATCTGATGAAGTGGATCAGGATGGTTTTTCTCAGTCTCTTCTTCTTCCTCTTCATCTTTTTTTGGAGATGTCTGTCTCAAGATTTAGAATATAAAAGTTAAGCTTCATAAGTAAGACAAAAATTCCGTAACTAAGCTTAGAAAATGATTTCAGTAATTTTATTCTATTGAATTTGTATCAACTGCCTGTATTAATCTTGTTCAGAGTTTACAGCATAACCTGCAACATTATGTGCCTGTATGACTTAGAAGAGATAGGAGTATATGATTTTTATTCATGTTTTTTGTAACTTTAGAAGTTTCTCATTTGCAAGGTATTGAAAATGAGACAGGGAAAATCTTGGGGAAGCCTTATTCAAGAGAAATCATGTATCTCTGGTTGACTTTCAATATCTCTGAATTGAAAGGAAATTCTAGTTCAATTATTTCATAGTAGAATACTGGAATAATTTTTAATAACATCATCAGATATATCCTATTCAGAGTAGCGTTAACTACAATATTTTCATATATAATTTCTAAGTAACCCTAATTAACACTCATTATTGTAAACTTCAAACATTTTTTGGCAGTTAAAAATATAACACAGTCAGAACTGGCCAAAGATCAGATTATTACCCTTACCTTACTTGTGTTATCACACCTTTGAAGTGTTTCCAGTTATTGCAGATTTATTGTAATTACAGTAAGAATTGTAATTACAGAACTTCAATTTACTTCTCTAGGAAATCTGAAAGAATTGCAGGCACTGCTTTGATTAATGGCCTCATTCTTTCCTTTAGCAAGAGGCAACAAAGTCAAAGAAAGACTGACCATGTAATTGTCCAGAGCATGTGAAGACCGTTCCTACCCAGGGCAGGGGGGTTAGAACTAGATGATCTCCATGGTCCCTTCCAACCCAAACCATTCTATGTCTCTACAATGTCAGGTATAATGGGTCTTTAAAATGCGCAACATGACTGGTTTTGTTAGCACTGACACACTTCCTGATGCATCTGCATGTGATCCACGAAGCTGTATATTAACTTTCATGGTGTTTAGAGACTGTGGAGATAAGCTCCTTGGAGGTATTTTTGACAAGCTAACTACATAGAGGGAAGAGGAAGAGCAGTAGGCATTCTGAATCAATGTTCACTACCAAAATCCTGAAGTTTACCAATCACTTGTACACAGGTAAACAACATTTTTGCTGAATATGGCTGCATATACTTATTTCTCCTTAAGATGCATCAAAAAGGAAAACAGCAAAATTAATTTGTATCAAAGCTGAAAATGCTAAGATTAATTATGCATAAACAAATTTTAAAAGGGGAAGGGAACAATAGTGCCAAGCTTTTAAAAAAACCCAGTAAATAATATATACAAACATAGGAATTGCCATAATGACAAAAATAGTCTGACTGTTCATCTAATCCATTTCTCTTCCCAAGAATGAGTATCACATAGCTCATCTGAAGGCATAAATCACCTTAATGCACTTCAGTGCGCATCACAGGACAAATGTCTTTTTGACCACAGCAGAAAATGACCTTATGGTCTGAAGCATAAGGATTAATATTTTATAAGTTTATGCATACAGTACACAAAAATTAAATATAGTTTATAATAGATAACATAGAATACACACTGAAGTGGGCATTGAAATATATGCCCAATTATGTCAGTACTTACAGCCAAATCCTGAACTAGTTTCTCCTCAAATGAATATTCCTCTGTTTCTATCCAAAAGTTCTGATAGCCATTGAGGAAGAGGTTAATAGAACGGTGCCTGGGGGGGTTGTGAAAGTGAGATCAAGAGGGGTAACGGAACAGAGTATAACAGCTCAGATGGTTAATGGTTAGTAAGGATACGTATTTGTACAATTCTGATCCTCTGATTGGTCAGTGAAACAAAATGCAAAATATGACTAACATTCAGTGACAAATCTGCAGGTACTTTTGAACATTCTTACTGTCTATATACACATATATATACATTACTTTTTATTTTGAAGGCTAAGAGAGGCCTAAAATACATTATACGTGAAACTGTAGGACTGATAGCTTAATGTAAGCATGAGAAAAACACACACTTGAACAGACTGAGAATGAGTGAGTGGGGTTTACATCTACAAGGTGTAAATCTAAATTACTAGATTTAAGACATCAAGACAGCAGACACTGGCCATCAACACCAAAATAATTATCAAGTGCTTTCCAGCATAACATCTACAGACAATCATTGCCTTCAACCACAGAACAAAGCCTAACCTCAGCTTCTTGTCTTCCAGTTCCAAATCAGGGCAGTATTAGCATGTCCTCAAAGAAGTTGCATTAGAAATATACAAAACCTGCTCTATAAAATGACCAATTTTAGAGAACTCTAAGTCATATTAATTGCTATGCTATACTATTCATTAATTTAACTTTATACAGAAAATACAGCTCATGGCAATAAGACTACAAATAATAATGGCAAAATAATTCCATCCTTACATTATTTTGGGGGAAATTTTTTTTTGGAGCTGCACTACATGAGGTTAGAAAGGCTGTTCCATGCCTTTTCATTTATTTTCATCCATTGCCACCAAAAAAAAAGCTATAAAAATGCACTTCATATAAACCATTATATTCCTTTTAAATACTCTGCGCGCTCAAATCGGTATTTCATAATGGAAGAGCTATTGAGTCAATACTTTAGGTTCACTTACTGACACTGGTGCTGTTTTATTATCAAATTTCAAGAACTGACCAATCAGAATCCCCTCTGAAAATTGTACAAATTCATGTTTTTATGATAATATCAAATCATGGCTGGGAAGGAAGAAGTGGGCGCATAAGCAAGAGGCTCTCCACAAGTTACATTACCGTTAACTTGAGTATAAGCCTGTCATACTGAGTTTTTTCATGTACTTTTTCCAGCCAAACACGTTGAAAGGTGCTCAGGAAGAAATTGCTAATTTTGTGTCTGAAGAAAAGCATATAGGTTTTCATTGAAGAAAGGCACAAGTTAAATTCAATAAAGTAGTCAGAAAGAATGTATTTGTAAATCGTGTTTGAAAAATTGCCATGTACAACTTTGCTGTATCTATGTGCATATACAGACGACATACAATATGACAATTTTTTAAAAAATTAATTTCCTTAAAACATCAAACATAAATAGACACATATCAGAGAAAACACATCACATAAGACACTTTCTCAAAGCCACACACATTCAATAAACACAGAACATGAAGAATTAGTACTTCCTAACTTAACTGATGTTTAATTAATGAAAAAATACAAATTTTACTAAAATATAGCTATTTACTTTATATCTACAGGCACTGTTCATCAAAGGGAGTTCTTGGAATATTTATGGTAGAAGTTAAAGTAATTTTCCTGTGATTTAAAAAACACCTTCATATCAACAGACATGTCCATTTCTGAAATATCTTACTGAAATTCCTAAAAACTGACAGACATTAGAGTGAGTTTTGCAGAAAATTACCTGAAGCTCTGAGATTAAAATTAAACTATACTGAAAGCCACCTAAATATATGGAAAATTTTCAAAAGAGTAAGCTTATTATTTACTGAAGATTTATCTTTTCTAGGATAAATGCAAGGTCACTACCATAACATTTGTTTATTGCCTTTAAATTAATTGATTCTAGCATCAAAGTTAGGACTAACACTCCCAATACAAAGCTGCAACTAAGATGAGGAAATAGACAAGACAGAGAGCTGCATTTTAAACTCTGGATCAAAGAGATTTAAATAGCTCCTAGAATAAATCATACCCCATTTGAAATAATCTCCCTAGGGTTCAGACATGTCTGAGCAACACTGTCAATTTAGATGATGAAGATTGTTATAATAGTATGATAGCCTTATTTTCCTGTCAGAATCTTATGATTTATCAAGGGAAAAAAGTGTCTATAAGTTAGTGAACTTTAAAACTTTGGTTTACACCTATCAATTGAGTAATATACCTAGAAGGTTGCTCATGGCAGCAGGGTCAGAAGAGATGACCTTTAAAGGTACATTCCAGCCCAACCAGTTCCATGACTTTAGGATTTGAAGTTCAAACTATGTTTTCACTTTTGTCTGTTTTGAAGTTCAGAGAGCACAATTAATTGACAAAAATAGTTTTATGTGAGTTCATTTTTAGCAACTACAAAATGAAATAGCTGGATAGATTTGCCTCATCATCATATTCAGATTAGGAGTAAACTGCTCCACAAAAGCTACGGTAAAGTTTGAGAAGAAAAAGTTCGAGAAAAGTTTTTAACACAAACATATTTTTTTAAAAAAATTACAGATAATGTAAACATTCAATTTCAATATGTTATTATTCTATATTTTATTTAGAATAAAAATATCAAGAACTTAAAGATTCATAACCCACTTTGCCTCTTGGCAAGAGTTCCATCAACCTCAAATATAAAAAATAAAAGTGGGTGCTTTATAAGGCAAATAAAAGGATGAGCCCTTTTGACATTTGGGCTGTCATGCATTTATTCTAAACATTTTATGAATTTACAAAGGCAGAATATGGTTGTAAAAAAAACAAAACCTTTCTCACAAAATAGTTGTACTGAGATTGTGCTTCTTCATACCACTTCTTCTTGTTTTGCCAAACACAGCTCGCAAAGATGGAAGGGTTGATACTGGCTGGTTTGTTATGTTGTATTTAATCCTCACCATTTCTCTGGTTCTTTAAAGACAGCCTGGTGGTAGCATGAGAACTTGGAGAAGTTACCATACTACTCATTTTTGTAAAGGAAGGTTGTGTGCTTTTTATGGTATAAACTGGCTTTTTATGTGTCCTATGCAAACCTAATACTCCTTCAGTGTGTTAGTGGCACAGCTACAGACCTTTAGCTAAAGGCCTTTACACCAAGTGTGTAAATTTGCTTTAATAAAGGCATTTAAAAATCCAACACAACTGTTCAGTTAAATACTTTGCCAAAAATCTTTGAATAATAATATTAAACAAAAAAAGTGTAAAACTACATAAAGTGAGAAGCAAACCTAATTAAAGATGTGCTCTAACCTCTATCTGTATAAAACTCAGATATTTTGAGAAGAAAAAGAAAAGGAAGTTACTCCAGTGCCATGTGATCTTAGTATTCTGCTTAAAGCAGTAGATGGATCCAGGCACAGAATGCATTTTATCTTGGACTTTGTGGTATCTACATTCAACTGGAATAAGAAGCATAGCAATATAGAATATTAAAATACCATTCTGCAGTGCTCTCTGCACTGCTCTGCCCCAATAGCTGTTTTAATTCATATAATATTCGGATACAGTAGCTTAAGATTGGCCCAGACAAGCTACAGAGCATGAAGTGTTCATGCAAGAGGAGAGGAAAAGCCATACAAATTAAAAAAAAAAAAAGAGAAGAAAATAATAAAAACACAGGAGAATAAAGAGTAAAAAGAGCAACCAATCAGAGACAAAAAATGGACAGAAACAGCAACATTTTAGAGATTTTCACAGATAAGTTGAAAGTATTTTGTCAGAATTACTGACAAAAATGAAACATGTAATTCTTATGGTGTTTTCCCACTCAGGTTGTTTGTCATGAGATGACTATTTTGCTGTTGTGAGGAATTAGCTGATGACTAATCAATTCTTGTCTCTTAAAATTACATACACCTAACAATCAACGAACACGTAGGTAAACACAAAAGTGCAGTATTTGCACTCAGTAAACAATGCAAACAAAAGTTATGAAGAACTACACCTTTTAGGCACTTACCTTGGCAGGTTGTATAATGGTGCCATTCTGAAACATGCAACAACAGCCCTTTTGCGTTGTTTTGACAGGAGTTTGTGCCAAACAGCTTTTTTTGATCTCAGTGGCTGTTCAACCTATGGGAAAATATCTTCTAGTATATGCAATGGAAACTTTTCAACTTTCATCCAAAAAAACGTTCTTTTGGGGCTTTATTTTTTTAATAATTAGCAGAAATACTGGGGACCTTCCAGATAGTAATCTCTCTATTTATTCAGACAAGCTCAAGATGCTAGAATATCTTATATGTGGGACTATTTGGTAAATTTCAAAAATTGTTACTTTGTCTGCTATGCGTATTCAATTGTTCATGTGAATGCATTTCTGTGCTATATCATTTGTGAATGAAATGGTTTAACTTTATATAGGTAGAGTATAAATGCCTTTCTGCATTTAAATTGCATCATTTGGATGAACAGACAAGCAATTCAAAAGTTGCTACAGCATTCTATGATGCAGAAATAGGAGACAGGGTAAACCCAGTATATTAAAAATAAGCACACAGGTAAACACCTCTTCCTAAAACCACAAGGTTTTCAGCTACTGTATGGAGATGATTTGTGTACTATACTTCTTGTGACTGTTCATGTAGTTTTGCAGAAATATATCCTGACTTTTCTCTGCAGCTAAATGGAGGCACTTCAACAGATTACATTGAATATCTGGCATATTTACACATCTTTGTGTGCATATGTGCTTGCATGCACGTATGTACAAAACCCTAAGTTTTATCTGGACACTTTAATGATAACAGTCCCTGTACCTAAAATAATCTCTGCAAGGAGAAATCTCAGGTTATCTTAAAACAAACACAGTATAGACATTTGGCTTTTTACCTGCTCCAGATGATAGAGAGCAGCTGATATCCTCTGCACACGTTCTACATTCTTCTCAGGGTCAGTAGGTCCATCACTCTTTAAAATGTCTTTGTACAGATTCAGCTGCCATTTCACAGCTGGATCATCCGACTGAAACCCAACATATTTCATTTGTAAGCTGCTGAGTGAATGCACTGAGTTTGACCAACTCCACTTCTACTCCCATAGTATAATAAAGAAGGTTATAAGTACTTCCCGTTTCTGTCCTCTTTCAGACCAAATTAAAATCTGCTAGCTGCTCAAAACAATGGCATTGATTCTATATCTTATTGGACAATTGAACTCAATTCTTAAGCAAGGTTCTGTATTTTTATTTCATGAAACCAAGGAAAATGCCTTACAACTTATTTATTCCACTGAACTCTGTTAAAAATAAGGAAGCAGATTTAATATTGAGATTGAGTTTAATTTGCAGAGCCTTTGTACTGAGAGTGTAAAGCTGTTTTTTGGAGACTGGAAAAGACAGCTGGAATTTCAGTAGTAGACAAAGTTTTTTGTTGGTTTTTTGGGTTTTTTTGCAAGATAGAAGTAGGAAAACCACATTAAGTTACTTCTTGTGCCCATTTAAATGTATGCAAGCACAATTTTATAGCAAATAGACAGTCAACTTCCATGACAGATAAGTAAGTTGCTCTTATTGTGTTTGAACACCGGATCCAAATTATTTTTAGTTTACAGAATGATGAGGACTCCATATTGGTATTACCTTTGACAGTGTATTTGGCATATGAATTGTAGGAATATAAATGTACTTGGAAAACTCACAAGTGCTAAGATGACACATGCTTTTTGTGTTTTATTATAGTAATTTTAAAATGTATATATTTTTAGAAATACCTAGTTTAATCATCAGTGAAAGCTAAATTCATGAAAAAAAAGCTGAAGTAATAGAGTTTCAATTTCATTTTCTTCTTGGATCAAGGTGATTTGAAGTAATTAGAGCTGTAAAACTACCAGTATCTCAATTCTTCATACTATAGATTTTCTGGAAACTTGAATTTGTACCAAACAAAGCTAAAAATAAGCCATTTATTGCAGTGAAAAATCACAAAGAATAATGTTAAAATGAAAACCTTTCTAATAGCTTTTTGGGTTATCTTTTTTTAGTGTATGACAATAAAAAAGGGTTTGCAACTTCTGTGTTTTAAAAGTGCACATTGGCATCCATAAGACAGATTTCTTTATATTACCTTTTCCTGCAAGTGTAAGTTGTTGCGTAAGTGTTCTTTGACTTCCTCATCTGTGTCCCTCTGTAGAAAGGCAGAAGTCTTTTTCAATTCAGATTATGATTCATTTCACAAGAACTTTTACAACATAGAACAGCTTGTATTTCAATATTGAAATTTAACCTCTTTAGCTTTCAAAGTATGTAAGATATCAGAAGGGACAAAGGCTTTCCTTAACCATAAAACAAGGGTTAAACTTTGAAGGGAATTAATGCTAACTAATTTTAGTTCAGTATTTGGTGCAAAAGAACATGAAAATATAAAACTTCACATGGTATACAAATGGAAAATAACAGGGAAAGTATGGTAGCTCTATATACACTTTTTTTTTTTAAAAAAGCACAATAATTAGCAGCTATAATTGCTTACAGTACATAGAGACATTTAGTAAAATTGACTGCTTAGATATCTATACTTCAAAATTCAGTTTAGAAAGTTCTGCTTATTTTACATTAAAAATTTTTAGAAGTACACACTTACATGGCTGTATCTAGTCTTAGCCAAAGAGATGAGCTCTTGATCTCCAGGAGTGCACATATTCAAACCAATAGGAAGCATCTTTTTAAGTGCAGCCACAATCAAGGATGTTTGTATGGAATACAAATCGCCTCTTCGTTTTGATTTCTTCCTCTCTTGATCTTGTCCTCCAGACTATAAGTTTAAAAAAAAAAAAGGGGGGGGGGGAGAAAAAAAGAAAAATTACTTTAATTCTCTGATCACACACTTCTCCAACACATTCTTCCCCTAATGGTCCAAGGAAACTATGTTCCTGATGTAATATAAATAATTAAAAATGCTACACTAGAGCAAGGGTGAACAGTCTTGGGCAGGAAATGTAAAGGAATACTTTTGGTGTGCACTAGTGCAGAAAATGCAGTAACAATAATATTGTAATAGGAGTCACACACTTTTGTGTGCAGTCATACATATGATTTTGACAATACTTTCTGAATCTTACCTTGCAAATCAGAAAAAATCCTAAAATTAAAAGCTAAATCATTCTCAGGGGACACTATTATTTGTCTAACGTTACAGAGACAAATTCAGGATGTTAACATTTTTGTAAGAGATTCATATAAAGATAGTTATCCAGGGTCTGAATGAATGAATATTGCCTGACTTGTCTCATCTGAAAACCAGTATTATTTGAAAGGCTTTGATTCAATGTAATAAAATGCCAATGAATTAGTGCCTCTGGGAAAGTACTGCCCTTTGGCTTTGGATAATATTAGCAAATTTGGGACAAAATAATTTAAAATTTTGTATCTTTGGATATCATCAGTAATAGGAAAAGGAAAACAAAAGAGACAGAGGTAAACAGCACAACAGAATAACATCTGCCCTATCTTCTTAGGACAGACACTGTCCAACATATTTCACACCCAACTTTTCCTTTATGAGACAAAGAACCAAAATCTTTCAAGCAGACCCATATATTTAATGAACACACAGTAAACAGCAACAACATCAAACAGCCCAGTTCTGAATTCTGTACCCAGATTAAACTCCTACTATACTCAAGGGGAGTTTTGCTCAAGATAAGATTTCAGGACTAGGCCTCCAGGTTCGTACAACACTACAAAATAACAAATGCTTTCATTTAACCCTCCACATCCTTTTCCTTCTGTCAAATACCGTTCTTCTAATATATTGTGTAGTTCCACATAAGGATAGAGCAGAATCCATTGCAATTCATTATTACCCACTTAATGCCTCACTATTACCACAGTGATCACTGGAAGAAAAAAAGGCAGCCATTAAGTATTCTATTTGGTGATCAATTTTGGCAAATTCTGTCTTCTAGATGGTGAATCTCTATGTACATAGCTCATGCTAAGTATTTTGCAAGTGTGAGGGAACACGCAATGGATGTGGCTTCCTTTCTTAAGGAACTAACAATTTCAGGAGAGTACTTTGCCTTAAAGCTTTGCTTTTCAGAGTGCCTTGGAAATAGTGATGCAATGGCTTTAATAATGACATTATTTGTACTCTACATTGACACAGACAAACAAGTCCCACAATGTATCACTGTGTTCCAGTGGCGTCACTGTGCATCTTAAATAAGGAATAACAAAATATGTAATAGATACATTTTTAAAAGAAAGAAAAAAATGACAAGGAGAGATACTGGTTTCTGCATCGTTTACACCAGTGGACATTTTGCATATCCAATTTTCTTTATGTTCATACAAGATTAGTAAGATTGGTGAACCTTAAAACTGAAGAATTTTCAAAACATGAAAAGATCCATTCTGCCTTTGCCATAAATTCTGCTGTCTGTGAATTCACTTCTCCAGCTGGTAAATGTATAAGTAGAGTCACAGAATGAAATTTTAATGGCAATAGAATTTTGTCTCTTTCAGTTTTAATATGCACCTGTGCACACACAATACCTGCATTACATATGTAAAGAGCATTACATTGGATATATTTTGCCTAAATAATTAACTGTGCTGAAAGGACCTCAACAGGAGGAATGATATAATTTGGTTGCCTAAAAAAGCATGTAATGATCTTACTTGTCTGAGGATTTAAAGGCACAAATGGATATTTCTGGAAAAAAAAAATACTAAAAACCAATTACAGATTCTTTAGTAGATTAATTGTGACTAAATACACAACAAAAAGGAAGAAATAATTTATTTACATGAAAAAATCAGCTAAAACTGGTTAAGATTATGAAACTAATATTTTTTGAGTTTCCATCTCTCTTTGAGCTTCAGTTCTTTGAGATTACTATGAAGGCAGTCATTAAATCCTCCTCTGCATACCTGGAGAAGTTTGACAATAGCAAAGCATGAAATCAGGTTATTAGTTTAACAGAGCTTCTCCCTTTTTGACTCATGTGTCTGGTTTAATTGATTAAAAGCTCTTCACAGCATCATGTGTGCTTCTCAGCATGCAGGGTGAAAGGAGAGATGATGAAAGGGTTTATGCTCCATTTTGCTGCTTATTCTGCTTCACCAGTGAAGAATGCACCATAGGTCAGAAAGTACTCATCTATTTTAGAAATTCATATTAAAAAAAGGAATATGAATGATGCAAAGGAAAGTGACCTATAGTTCATTGGAGGAAAAGAAACCTTCAAATACATTAAATACCTAAAAGAAATAAGGATTATTCAAAAGCTTTGTCATGCCTCACACTTTTAGTAAAGACCATTTTACTTTTGGAAAAAAGTAGGATTTGAACTATATATCTTATTCAAACTTATTGGATTTAATACAATCTTCTATTCCTCCACAGATGGGGTAGAGGTTATAGCACATTTCTCCCAAATATTATTCTTGAATATTGTAAGCCAAATACATCTTTCTAATGACTCTACTTAGACATTTCTTTTACAACGTCTACTTCACTATTTTAGAAAAAACAGAATGCAGAAAGACAGCAGAGGCAGAATGTACATCTAAAATAGTCACAAAATGTAGCTTTAGTACATTTGCACATTAAGCAATATTTAGGAGTGCCAAAGGGAATTTCATCTGCTCTGGTCAAAGACTGCCACTTTAGCTGGGACAAAATTTATAGTAGGTGGAACCTGGTGCTTCACTTTGTGACGCCACTGCTATGATCAATGGAAAGAGTGCTTAGAGCCTGATCATCTCTAAATCTAAAACAAAGACACATCATGCACTTTGACCTGTACCTTTACTTGTATGGCCTGTATGAAAGAAAAATAAAGGGAAAAAAAAAACATAAGTAAAAGAGATGAAAGGATGATAATTTTACAAGTTACTTATAATAGACACTTACAGGTTACTTATAAAGTTACTTTATGAGGATAGTAAAAATATAATAAGCTCATAGCTAAAACAATAGACTGTAAATGCATAACCAAGTGAGATCTTAGTGAAATCAGCTAATCTTTATTGAATGATTGAACTTCTGAATTTCTGTTGCTGTTCTACCACACACTTCCATTTGTTGCTTGCACATATAAGGACATCCAGTAAATTAACCTATCAATACACTGATTACTGCATCTTTTCCTGATTTTGTTAAAAGAAGAAAGGTGTCTGGAACTCTGGATAATCCAGTAATGAAAAATATTTACATTTGCACAAAAATAGCTCTTTCTACCTCTTTTCCCCACCAAAATATGTTTGAGAAAAAACTGTGTTTAGAAATCAAACTATCACTGGCAAGGTGTAGCACCTAATTTACAGATCTATTTTCCCATTGAACAGCTTATTACTCTTTTGAAAACAGCCTGAGAGAAAACTTTAGCTTGCATCTCTCAGCAGTACGCATTTTGAGGACAATTTTTTAAATCAGCTGTAACTCTCATACATACAGAGGATTTTTTCTTGTTTATTATATTAATACCATAAATACACTTAAATAAGTAGGTATTCCATAGTCAACATTATATTATAATTATCAGGAAATCTTAAGAAAATTACAACAAAATCATTTATTTATGGTAAAATAAAATAAACTATTGCTGAAAAGAATCCTCAACCGAGCATAGGAAAATACTATAGAAAACTGTTGGTTAAAAACAAGCAGAAAAACCACACCTAGGCCCTCACTTCTGTCCTTCTACCCTAATAGTAACTTTATTTTCTTGTGACGAAGCCTTAAGTTTAAGCTTTTATATTTTTTTGGACTCTGTGCTGTTTTAATGTGTAGTTCTGAGTTTCATATTAAGGGCTGGTGAGCTCTCTTCACAAAGTAGATAGATAAAATAATTCCTTTCTAGCTGGGGACCAAGGTTAAATTTTAGGTTCAAGACTGTAAATAATGGTGAAGAAGAGAGAAAGAATAAAGAGGATAGAGGTCTATAATTTGAAGTTGTAATTGGATAATTAATTTTAATATGTTAATGGATTAGAGTTTAAAAAAGTGTGAGATTTTGTGATTGGGTGTCCATTTTTTGGGACCATTGCTGGATTGCTTGGATATAGCCCCAAGGGGTTCTTGCATGGCCCAAGTTGTAACTTTTCAATAAATACCTTTTTATTCTTTTACTCTACCTAATCTCTGTTTCCAGGTCAGCCTTTTTAGGCAACAATGATACCTGAATAAGTTTCAAAATGTTGATGTCAAGCTATTATTAAAATCTTTTTAAAGCCTACTCAATTTGTATCACGTAGTAAAAAAACAGGTACAAGTCAAGAAAAGCGAAAGACTGCTATTCAAATTAAGTGTTAGAATCTTAGCATCTTAAAATCTTTAATATCTTAGACAAATAGCAAATTTTAATTCAAAAAAATTAAAAGTCATGTGAAATATGTAGATGCTGCATAGACATGGCTCAGCAGGTATATACAGGTGTATGTATACACTGAAGGTAAGGAAAGACGCTAATTATATTTAACTTATTGTAGCTGACCATAAAACTAATCCACTCCTGATTTACCTTCAAAGGAAATGTATTCTATGCAATTGAAATACTCTCAAAGAAGAGATCTCAAATTCCTGCAGAAAATACTAACATGAAATCCTCTAACTATTGTAAATCTGCAAACAATATGTACTATGTATCACAGATGGGCAAAACCAACCGTGTTGTTTCATAATACGAACTTGCATTTTACTTCCTCCGCCTTCTGTAATAGGTCTACTCAAACATTCTTAAAAATTAATGAGGGCAAGTCAAATGCAACTTCAGTAGGACATGCAAATGTTTAGCATCTGAGGGTGTATATCCTGCCACACATTCTTTTAGAATCCAAAACTGACACAGAAAGTTGCCCACATATATATTACACAATTATTATGTACATGTGAATGTATAAGTTTAGTCTTCTATTCCAGTTAACTGAAAAACACAATAGGGCATCATTTCCTCTTAACCAAATGGCTATTTTATCAGAAGCCTATGAAGGGGTCGAAAATAACAGACTAGTGCAGTTGAATGTGTTTAAATTCTCCATTTCAACACTTTTATCACAAATCTGGTATTTCTATGTGGTCTAAATTACCAGTCTCTCTCAGACTGAAAGTTCTCTAACTTACCATTCCCCTCCGAGCATTCTGCTGCCATATTTTTAGAAAAGAAAAATTAAATTCTCAGCTGTTAATACATTTATTTGAAAAACTATTAGCAAAGTTAATATGGTATAATAAAAATACAATGGGCACTTAAGGAATTTCTTGATTTTAATGGTGAATCATTTGTTACCACAGCTATTAGCTACCAATAAGTAAAATAATGCCACCCCTTCCGCCTCTGCTTTCTTTTTTTTTCTTCCAAATGGCATGTAAGGATATAGAACCTTCTGTACATGATATATTGCACCTGACACTCTGATAGCATTCCAGTATTTTGTATCAGGAAAAACACTGAGTCTGTGTTACCTAAGGCAGAGATCTGCCTGTCTCTGAGATCAGCCTGGGGCTTTACTCGTTACCCCAAAATGTTCTGCCTTGGGCCCACTGTCTATAGCCAATGTTCACATTAAGTTTTCTATACTTTCTCATGCTTGATAAAGACTGGATAAGATTGCTTCCACTAGAAATAATGTGAATAAAGAGGAATAAGTGATAGAGAGGAAAGGGCTAATTATTCTGTTTACATGCTACTTTTTGATGTAAATGTTAATATTAAAGCAAGAAATTATAAAAATAACGTTCCCTAATGTCATGTCCTCTACTGATCAATATCTAAGGATAGAAATAAATATCAAACCTGCAAGAAAACCTGAAATTCAATTACTTAGAGAATTTCTTGTTTCTTAAAAAAAAAGATTCAGATGCAGTCTAAGAAAAAATTCAGATATAAATACATCATTTATTGGACGTTCTGAATTTAGACCACTTACATTTTATATTATGAAATGTTAGCAGTTTTCTGCTTAGAAACCATATATAGAAAACCAATACAACCATTCTAAAAGACACTTCATATATTTCATCATGCTATTTAAGTAATCGTGAAAGAAATATTTAAATTATCAGCTGTTCTGCAGTCATGCCTGCTGTTACAGTACCACATTAATAAAATATTCAGTCATGAACAATACAGTATTTTCTTTCTTCCTTTATTAGCAATAACCATGCACAGTGTTCTGGAACACCGTAAGTTGACATTAATATGCTTATAAAAAATTATATGCATACAAAACCCCCCAAAATCTCTCTGTACTCTATACTCATCTGAATAAAAATGTATTTACGTATGCATCTACTTCTCTGTTACAAATATAGTCATACAATTATTTATACATAGTATATCTGTATACTTAAATATACACAATGGGCATTTGAAAATATTATCTGAAAATCAGATTTGGGTAATAGAGATTCTTGATGTCAAATTCCTGTGACTTTATCAAAATCAGAGCAGTATGAGATCTACTTATTTCGTAAAGACTTGCCTTTTTATTCCTGCCATGCCAGACTGACAAAATTATGATGCTAACACTTTACTTCATATCATCCTGTTATCACTACTGCAGTGGGACACAATTTAGATTAAATATCCTGTTTCTAATCTATAATGTTGAAAAAAAGAAAGTAGGCCTAATTTTCGTCTCCTCAGGCCAGTTGTAATCTATAAATGTTAAAATACACATAAAAAAATGTATGTGCAATGATTGCCATATGATAAAAATACAGAGCAACATATTAAACTCTGTTGTATTGTGCGATTGTTCCTCAAATGGCCTGGATGTGCCAACTATTTGTCTTATTAATGGGGATGATACAAGCATTCCAATTCTATCAAACAATTTGGATAAACTGCACCTTGACAACGAGAAAACAAGTTAAAAATTTCCTCATCTCTGAATACAGAATCTGTTAGAAAGTTGGACTTGTTTTTCAGTGCCCATCATAAACTAATGATGAGCAGATAATATACTATTTTTGCTTGTAAAAATTCCATTATCAGGGTTTGACTTAGTCAGGTTTCAAAACTTTAAAAAATCATGAAAAAAAAGAAAAAAACTTGGGTTTTAAACACATTTTAAAACACATTTTTATAGATAATTAAGAAATGTAGCGGCACATTTAATCTGTTTCTCTACTGTTTGAAATTGGACTTACAGTAGGTACATTACAGGTAACCAAAATATAGTGAAATACAAAACTTTAAATGCTACTTCTCTGCTACACCTTCAGAATAAGATTACTCCAAACTCATTATAAATATGAATAAAAGAAAGGGTTTCTTCGCTATATTTACCAACACTAATTTGGAATTAGACTTCATCTGGCTTTAGTAGAGTAAGGCTATTTGCTCAGGTCAAAGCAGCCTTTGACAATTACCTTGACAATTTCTCTATTATACAGGCAACAAGATGTACTTTGAAGCCATCATATCAGCAACCTTTCATATTGAAAATTAGCAAAAAAGAAATGAATGTGTTAGTTGATAAGAAACAAGAAAAATGGTGCACATGTAGCACACTCTATATATAAATAAAGAGGTATATGTAAGGACAGCTGTGCTCCGTCAGAACTGACAGAACGATACAGACTGACAATCATATGAAAATGATGAGGCAATAATTCTTCACTTGCTTTTATAAAACAGTCTACCTTTTTCTTTTCTGAATGTTCAATAATCCGTATTTTATAATACAGCCCATATTTTCCTATATATGCAACTTTTTAAATTCAATACTTTTATTTTAAACTTCTGTCTTTGAGTATTAGCAGACATTTAGTAAGTAATTCTAAGGTACATAGACTATATTTTGCATATTAGTTGTCACATCTGTCATCATAAAGCAAACTTATTTTTCATTTCTTCTAACAGCAGACCAGTTGCAATCTGAGTAGATTTTCAGAGCCTTCTTTCAATACATTAAACACATCGTGTAGATTTACCTGATCCCCAACTTTTTATTAACTTACTTTAGACATCTTGCTCTTGGTGTCTCCTGTTAAAAATGCCAAATTGTTGATTTCATTCTGAATGACAAAATTTTGTTCTTCTCTTTTAAAATTCTAAAGAAAAAAAAAGATATCACCAGAAGTTTAATTCATCTGCATGTACCACATTTATATTTAAAGATAGAATGAAATGAAAGGAAAAGTGTACATTTTATCTTACATGTGATTTACACCACAGGATGAAAACTTCAGCAACCATTCGAAAGAGTTCATCAGAATCCGCATCTGGTTTCTTTAGCCAATTAGCTCTAATGACAAAAATAAGAGAAATTTAAAATAAGATACTTAAAATAAGACAGTTTAACATAATAATCCCTATTTAATAGATCGGGTAACATTTTTCTAGTTAATCTAGAAATTTGCATCTGAGCAAAAGGTACAGCATTCTTTAAGAATCTTACATTATTCAGGATTAAGATTTAAGAATCTTAAAACATGCAGGATCTGATTCGCACCCTAACATTAAGTGAACTCTGTTCCTCCTGATTGTCTGATCATAGATTCCAGTATATTAAGTAATAAATATGAGTTTAATTATTAGGTTTTTTTACCTGTTGTTGTCTACATAACGTATCAACATTGGATAGAAGGCATAAAGGTCTCTACAAAGTACAGCAAACTCATCAAGAATGAGTAGCTCAGCTTCTTGGGTGTCATTTTTACTGTCGGCTTTCAGTTGCTCTTCTTCCATCACTATCTTCATAGCTTTTTTCTTCAATTTATCCAGTGTTGGAATAAAGTGAGATCTGAGAAGATCAGGTCTGGCTTTGCTGATGATGGGTTGAGCATAAACTATACATGAAAACACAGATAATTTTATGATTAATGCCTAACTGGTGTTTTTCATTGTATTAACATGAATGTTGAAGTTCCATAAACAGTAATGGTTGTGGGGCTTCATATATTTTTGCACCATAAAATTATTAATAAAAATATGAATGCAGCTGTATAAAAACTGCATATCGAGAGATTAAAAGACTGTGATTTTGATTATAAGTATTGCAACTCACATAAATTCAGCTATCATGGTTTTGGCAAGTCCCATGTCTCTAGGAAACCAAGCAAAATAAGGATTGAGACACAAAGTCCTCACAAAAATAATTTTTGTTTTGTTTGAGGTTTTTTGTGTCTGGGAGGGTTTTTTTTTGTATCCAATGTCAGAAAACCACCAGAAGATAGTGTTCTGGAAGAATTCCTTTACCTATTTTGCCTTGGGCAAGTTAAAATGCAGAAAATGAATGAGTAATTCAAGGTCATAGATAAATTTTGTACAAGTATGAGCAATAAAATGCAAACTACCCATTTCAAAAATCCTTGCAAGAACAACATGAGTATATTACCACCTTATGTAGATGAACAATCAGTACAAAACTGCAGGAAACACTCTCTACAATTAAGCATAAAACTTCTTACTAAATTTTAATGGAATCCTTATTATTAAAGACCTTGCAGCATTTAAAATAATACCTAAACCACAGTACTAATGGGTACTGATTATTCAAATTTAGCAAAAAAAATTACCTTTACATTGATTTTCTTGAATCATGCTATTGCACATTATATTCATACACCATATAACATGAATGATAAAATTTGGATATGGTAAATTTCTTTAGGAGGATAGATATTATACCTTATGTGATATTTTGAAAAAACTTGCAGCTTATTTAATAGCTCACACATTTATTCAGGCAAATCAACTAATTCTGAACTTGGGTTACTCCTGAGATTATTTCACCATTTACACTTTCTTTCCATTTTGTCCTGATATTTCATGAACAGAATTCACAGCACTTATACCCTCTACTGTAAAACTCAAGTGTCTTGAAAATCAGTGGAATTCACAACTCCAAATTAAATGCTAAGGCTCTTATACAGTGCATAAAGAAGGACATTTTCAAAATCTGTTATGGTGAACAGAAAGCTCTCTAGTTACAGTGATGCTACAATGCATACATATAACTAAGACATAAACATATTTCTCTTATTGTTACTTATCTTTTATTTCTCTTTCTTTAGTGATGGTTCTAGTTATAATTTTTCATTATTATATCACTGGGCAATAAGGTAAAGCATAGCAAAATAATTAAATATTATTAGTACAATTACTGTTCAAAATATATTTACAGTACCTGCAATTCTTTTCATCCAAGATGCTTCATCTATTCCCAGATTGTTGTTAATGATTTTTAGAATGTTTCCAAGAACAATGCTCAGATGCTCAGATGTTATCATTGTACAGCAAGGCCCAGCAGTTTGAGGAACACTCTCAGACCCTCTTTCCCACCAGTAGGATAAATAGTTGCATAGCATGGGTAAGATCACCTCAATTACATGAGGCATTTCAGTATACCTTGCTCCAGACTCTGCTAAATCATTTATTTCCTTTATTAGTCTATCCAGCTGAGGGATCTCTGGACACATTTCTTCTACTGTATCAGGCATACCTAAAACTGCAAGTAAGGGTAGAAAACCAAAAGATTAATTAGCAAAATGAAAGGGAACATCTATGTTTAAACCCTAAATACAAATGGCTTAGATTTTTTCCTTCACCATCTTGGACAGGAAGAACTATAGTAACACTTTGGGGTCCTTTCATAAACTGTGTCTTACAGATGATGTGTATATAGAAATAATGTAAACAATAGCTGCCATAAAGGTATGGCTTTACCCTAAGGTGTCCTGCAATTATCTGGTGAGCTATGTAAAAGTGCAGAACAGAAAGCTTACATTAATATTGGTTATACTCTGGATGTTGTATTCATAATCATTCACATTGATTTGCCAAAGATTAAATCCACCTCAAGGAAAGGGAAATAAACAATTTAAAATTTTGGGTGGAGTTAAAACGAAACTGTACTTAGTTCACAAACTATCTCCCAACAAAAATGCCAGGAAAGAATTCCGGTTTTCGTATGTATAGATGTATTAGAAATTGTATTCAGCAATTAACAACCCATTGCAATCTAGCGCCAGTCACTCAAGCAAAATTCTTCCACTACATCTGAAAAAGGTTGATTTCATTCTGAATCACAAAATCATGTGATTCGTAAAGGATATAGGATGTTCCTATAAAGCAGACCTGACAGGGAGGAAGGGCTAGCAGAAGTTTTTGCATAACTCCTTTTATATGGAGAAAACTTTATGAAGCATATGATATCAATCTACATGTATTTCTTTTTGTTGTTTGTTTGTTTTTTGTTTAAAGGTACGATGATTTTGGCAGGTAGTGACTCTTTCATGGATCAGCAAGGAAAATGCTGAAATATTTTAAGATGTGAATCCATCAAGAGTAGGTTAGGAGAGAAGCAAGAAAAGAAATTCAATGTAGAAGGACTCATGCTCCTTTCAACAGAATTAGAGAACGGGTAAAACCCATTGTGGGGTTGTGTGTATAGACTGGGGAATGAGATGCTGAAAAGCAAGGTCCTGGAAAGGAACCTGAGGACCTTGTTTGGCAGCAAGTTTATTATGAGTCAGCAGTGCCCTGGCAGCCAGGAGGGCCAGCCCTGTCCTGAGGTTCATCAGGCACAGCATCACAGCCAGGCAAGGGAGGGGATTGTCCTGCTCTGCTCTGGGCTGGGGAAGCCTCACCTTGAGGTGAGGCCTTACATATGGTGTGCAGTTTTGGGCATCAGAATATTAAAATGATATTAAGCTTTTAGAGAGCACCTAAAGGGGGCCACAAGGATGGGGAAGGCTCTGAAAGAGAAGCCTTATGAGGAGTTTGGTCTAGTCACTTGAGAAGTGGTCACAGCACCAGCCTGACAGAGTTCAAGAAGCATTTGGACAATGCTCTCAGGCACATGGTGCGATTGTTGGGGTGTCCTGTGCAGGGCCAGGAGTTGAACTCAATGATCCTTGTGAGTCCCTTCTAACTCAGGTTATTCTATGATTCTATGATCTGGTCCTGTTCAAGCAAGGATATTCCTAGAGCTCATGGCACAAGTTTGCGTCCAGATGGTTCTTGAGTGTCTCCTGTGAGGAAGACTCACATCTCTGAGCAATCTGGTCCAATGCAGAGGAAAGTTCTTCCTCATATTAGGTGAAACCTCCTGTGCATCAATTTCTGCCTGTTGCCTGTTTTCTTATTGCTAGGCACCACCGAGGAGAACCTGGCTCCATCCTCTTGACACCTCTTCACACATTTTGTATACATTGATGAGGTCCCCTCTCAGTGCTCTCTTCATGGGACTGAACCGGCCCAGCTCCCTCAGCCTTTCCTCATAAGTCACCTGTTCTAATCCCCTCATCATCTTTGTTGCCCTTCACTGGATCCACTCCAGGAGCTCCCTGTCTCTCTTGTCCTAAGGAGCCCAGAACTGGACACCGAACTCCAGGTCAGGCCTCACCAGGGCTGAGTAGAGAGGCAGGAGATCATCTCACTCAACCTTCTGGCCATGCTCTTCTAAATGCAGGTCATAGTGGTCTTCTTGGCCACCAGGACACACTGCTGGCTCAGGGACAGTTTTTTGTCCACCAGCTCCCCCAGATCTTTCTCCACAGAGCAGCTTCCCAGCAGGTCAGCTCCCAGCCTGGACTGGTCCATGGGGTTATTCTTGCCCAGGTGCAGGACCCAAAATTTGCTGAATTTCAGGCAGTTCCAACTTGTTGAGGTCCTTTTTTTGTCAAGGTTTCATGGAATTAATCACATTCTGCTGGGAGTTCCCTATACCAAACTGCTTTGGATCACTGGTTAGACAACAAAACCATAGAAATTATTTTCCTATTCACTTAGATATTATACCTCTTGCATTTTGCTACATGAACACAACTGTATTTTGCCAAAAATTTTTGTAGTGTAGATATGTAGACCTTCAACTAAGCTTTAAATATTACAGTATGCAAATTTAGAGAAGTCTTCAAACATCATGTTCAGAAAAATATAAAAAAAATATTAGGAGAAAGAGAACATTGTTGGCACAGTCTCAACAAAGTAGAGCAAAGCTAAAATGGCAAGCAATGAAACATCAGCGGCAGGAGCTCTCTGCTGAGGCATACATTCAGGGCTTTTTCATTATACAACTTCTATTATTTAGTTGGAGTGGAGTGAACAGCTTTTTTTTTCTGTTGGTGAAGAACAGTACTTACTTGCTCTTTCTCTTGCACTTTTTGTGTTGAAAACAGACAGTGGATTGTAATGGTTGAGGGAAGGTTCAAGGAATGCTACTGGAATGGCTGCCGCAAGAGATGCTAAACACTCACCAAGTGCGGGACGCTGCCTGTATGTGAGAGACACTAAAAGTCATCTGAGAGGAAAAGTGTTTCACCAGGCTTTCAATGTCTAGCACACATGATAAAAAGAAGTATTAGTATTTATAGTTGATTTTTAAAATCTTTTTTAAACATTAGGAACTATCTGATAACTTAGAAAAACTTAATTTCTAACAGGAAAAGAACTACCATAGATTACAGTGGTGCAAGAAAAACAGTTTAAAAAACCCCACCTCCACCAATTTCTGATTCTGATCGGGACAGGGTTAATTTTTGGCTTGGAGAGGACCTCAAGGTTATTCTATGCCACCTCATGTCATTGCCAGGGACAAGGTTCCTTAGGGGTCAGACATTGTCAGGGGTCCTGTGTGATGGTGAACATTTGCATGTAAATTGTTCACCTTTCTTGCACACCATCATTAGTATTGTTGCTCTTACTGTTCATTGCCTTATTTTGTTGCTGTTTTCAGTAAATTGCTCTTATCTCAACCCATGATATTTACCTTTAGTGCCTCCAGTTCTTCTCTCCATTCACCACAGGAACTGGGGAGGAGGGACTGAGCAAGTGGCTCATGGTTTGGAGTGTTTCCATGGGAAAAACTGAGGGAATACCATTTTGAAACAAACAGCCTTATTTGGCACTCAACATAGGGCAGGAAAGGGTGAGATGACAACAGATTTGACCAGAGTGGGTAGGAAGCAAATGTGATCTAAACATTTGTTTTATTAGGTCCAGAGCCACTGGTGACAATGTTTCTCAGTCAGTTCACATGGTTGTGGTACCTAACCCTGTAAACATTCCCATATATGCAATATGTGCTCCTCATGGTGATATTTTTCAGAGCAGAGAGAGGGATCAGGACTGCTTTGTTGCTGCACTGTGTAATATCAGCTTATGACACGATAACAACAAGGACAATGAAGGTCATTTGGGATGTGAATTCAGTATTGGTCTTCTGCCCATACCTTGGGCACTACCTTAAATGTGGGGAGTGCATTAATAATTGTACCCAGCCTGTGAGAAAAAAAGGGGGGATAATTTTCCCCAGCTTTTCATCCCGTTATCCTCCTTCAAGCCTGTTGCAACTGCTTTTGAGGATTTTGAACTTCCCTTGGATGTTAAGGAAAGCATGCTCTTATTTCTTGGTCTGCTGAGTCCTCTCACTTTGGTCCGCACCATGGAGTTACCAAGAGATTTTTAGGAGAATATTTCAGAGATCTGCCCCAAGGGTGGATAACTTTTGAAGGATGATTCTGCTCCAATGGTTTTAAGTTCACCCCAGAGCAACTACAGTGCTTGATAAAGTGGCAGAATATTTGAAGGAAAACTGCTGTGGCAGTTTCAGGGAGGTGCAAAGTTATGCAAGATGCTGGGCTCTAGCTACTATTTTTGGACACTGCTTGATACTAGGCAGCACCCTCAGGGGGAGAAGGAGTAGGAAAGCAATCCAGTGTGGCCACTCAAACTGCAGTTGTACCAGAGGAACAACCTGTGCCAGTAGCAGTAACCAAAATCAGTTTGCTTAGTGAGAGAGGAAGAGGAAGTAGGGCCCTCACAAGGAGGAACACTCAAGATGAGAGACAATCACCTGATTCCTATCCATGGGTGAGCTGTGACATATGAGAGTAGATTTCATGCACCAGTCAGGTGAGCCCCTCTTTACCTGACTGCTCCAATTCTGGGATAATGTGGCCCAAGATATGAAATTGGATGGTAGTGAAGCCGACCATCTGGGATCCCTGTCCTGGGATGTGGGCATTGCAAAAGGGATTGGGAAAAGGGCAGAAACTCTCGGTCTCTGGAGGTGATTCTTGGCAAGTGTGAGGGAAAGGTTTCTTTTCAAGGATCATCTATTAGTGCACCGAGACAAGTGAAATACCATGAAGAAAAGTATCCCGTCAGTAGAGCATTAGGGCTCAAAGTAATCAGGATCTACAGAATTTTTCATCCAATTTTCAACATTTATGAACCATGGAGACTTTTAGAGAAGAAATGTTCACAGAAAAATCAGAAGCATCTCCAACATCCTGAAGAAGCTAAACACTCTTTGCACAAAGGATAAAACATTTGACAATGGAAGTTTGTCTTAACAGGGCAGCAGCAGAAACTGAATTAAAAATTAGTCCTGAGCCCCTTTAGCCAGCAGAACTATTTTAACCATAAAAAGAGATATTTATCTATGAAAAGTGAACTATGACTCATTCTGCAATGAAAGGTAAAACTTCTTAACATCCCTGCCAAAATTCACTAGGAGAAAAACCTGCAATTTGATCCTGAAACTGAACATTGCTTAATTTGAATTACTGTTCAAGTCAGCCCAATCACTCACATCTAAGTTTTGCTGAAACATTGAGCATTGTGTTTGAAATCCTACTTCCCACCTAGACACTGATGTCTGCCTACAACTGTAATTTAGGAGCCTGAGACTAGTGAAAAACAAAGTAAATGAAATCCACAATTGAGACTCTCTCACACAGCCTTAGGAGAATAATTTTTTTCCTCGGATATATCTAACCTGATCACTTTTCCATTCTAAGAAGACAATTGCTGCAGGCAAAGGTGATGCTGCTAGCATTGATATGTTTAGGGAAACAAGTGCTTACAGATTTTGCCAGTCAAGAGGAGGCCTGTGCTGTGAGGTTTTCTTATTGAAAGGCAACTCAAATACACTCATGTTTCATTTCCTGTGAGGAGACCCTGACTGCTAGTTAGATAAGGGGTAAGAGACTTCCTATTTTTCCTGTCAGATCTATGTTAAGGAGTATTTAAGAAGCCCAGAAAGAGAAGAAAAAGAGTATAGCTTTGTGATTAGAGATGGATGCATAAATGCCTGAATGAGAACATACAGCTTGTGCACACATTCATGCATGCAGAGTGGGAGGAAAGATCGGTCCACCAGACACCTCTGGCATTTTGTATGAAAGAATTTTGCATAAGCTCTAGAAGGAAGGAATTGGAGACCAGCATTATTCTCACTAGGCAAAGTCTCTCCTAACCAGACTACAGACTTGAACTTCTTCCAGTTTAGTCTCTCTCTCCCTATGGATCTTAAACTTTTCATCATAGGAAAGAAAGGTGAAAATTGCCTAACCTAAAATTTTCACAGGTATGAGAATGGGTTATCCTTATGTTGGTTCCTGTCTCAGGATACATGGACAAGCAATTAGGGTTCTCTTTTCTGAGCTAACAGATACAGATCCCCTAACAGCTAACAGATTTGATCCCCTTCTATTGGAAGAAAGGGCTTGAAACATAGCATAGCAACTAGATGCTTAAAGGAATTGTAGACCTTAGTCTTTTTTAAATACAAGTAACTAGTGGTTTTCTTTGCAGAGTTAATGGGTGTCAGAATACTCTACATATTCTCAGGATTTCATTCTCAGGATAACTCTTTTGAGAGCCCTGCATAGATTTAGGTGTGAAACAGATGCTTCCTACTTAGTGCTCAGCCTACTTATCACAGCAATATGTGGTAGAGAAACTCTGAGAACCTAATGGCAACTCAAAGAAAAATTTAGCTTTTCCAATGGGAAAAATAGACTCTGTGCAGATACACTGCCATATGCAGGATAAGTTATTTACTTCTATTGAGGGTTTTTTCCCCCTGTGGAATTGAATGCTAAAGTATAGGCAACTATTCTCAAGGGAAAGTGTATTTTAAACTTTTCTCACTCTTTCAAATTAATCTTTCATCCAAACTGCTTTATTACCTAAGCAACAGACTCCTAAAGAAGAGAAAATTTTGCATGCTGAGTTTTACACTTAATACCTTTCAACATAGATGTTCTTTCCAGTCCCAAGAGAATAGAGGCTACAAAGAATTCTGTAACATGAAACTTGTACATCACCCACTAGAGGAAAACAAAAATACATTATCAGTATTTATTCAGCTAAGGTTTACTTTTCAAATATCAAACATCTATTTTATGCAATCCATTAAACAGTATCTAAAACTTTTAGCACATGTACCACTGAACATTCTGACTGTCCATACTCCACATGTTCTTTACCTTCAATGTCTCTAATTCCTGGTCTCTCATCTACATTTATTCCAAAGCCTACCAGATCATCAGACATTCCAAGAGGACAGCAGATACTTGCTAATAAGGCATTCCAGGTTATTCACACTCACAGAGTACAATTTTAAGCTAAATGATATGTATGTCTAACCTTTATGTACATGATCTAAAAGTTCACCATATTTTTAAAGGAATTATTTTCATGCTTATCCATCTTTTAATTATGACCCAAATATAAACAAAATTTTGGAACATAGTTACAGACATTAGAAACATTAGAATGTAGTAAGACCATTCAGCATATTGCTGAATCTCAAGAAGTCATTTCAGTATTTTTAAGCTAACTGATGCTAAAAAAGGGGAAAATTTAAATTCAAAGACCAACAGTGGTTTTCCCATGTAAGGGAAAATCCACGAGGAATTTATAGTTAGTTTTGTCCATTCATATAATGAAATAAAATTTTGTATAGAAAACTAGCCTCACCCACACATTTGTAAGAGAGCCCTTAGAGGGATATTTTAATTTCCCAGTCAATGTTTGGAGAAATATGGTACATAATTAATTTTAAGCTTATTGAGTATTATTTTTGAAGATGTACTAGAAATAAGGTATTATTTGCTAATTTCAGAATAAATTCTGGAAATGTACATGTTACTGAAAACAGATTTTCATCCTCTGAATCCATGCAGTCATTACTAAAAAGCATTTGTAGCATTATAATGCAATAAAATTCAAAATTTAAACAAAATACTTACAAAGTAAATCTATTCCAAAGTGATATTGTGAAATATGTTCAAAAATTGATGTTAAGATTGGTAACAATGCTACTGTCGTATAATTGATATTCTGCGAAACACCCTTCATTTGTGTTCGTGAATGAGTAAATTTTCCCAGTTTAAGATTTTCAGAAGTTTTTTCCAAGTCTTCAGCTGCATTTTCAAAAAAGGCACGCAACCCGGCTTTAACAAGCTCAGATCCTGATTTCATAACAGTTCTGAAAAATAATAAGGAAAAAATATCAACTTTGTCTTGATGTTTAGTAGTTGTATAGAGAGAATATGTACATGTTAGTTACATTCTGTCAGTCTTTGAAGATACCCACATGTATCAGGAACTTTATGAACAGAAAAGGTCACTTTCATCTGAATAGCAGCATAAGTAACAATTTGAGTATTTAATACAAAATAATAACAACAAAAAAGACCTTGATTCCATAGTCTCGCCTTTCCAGTTTTTTGTGAATAAGATAATGCCTTCCAGGTAAACGTTGAGAGTCATGAGAAAGCTCCTCTATAAAATATGCTCAAAAGCCCCCAGCTCTTAATCCCTAGTGCTTTATGGGAGCCACAGTAACTGGGTGTGTAAATCAGGATACATCAAAGTACTCTCAATCTAGAAAATGCAGCTGCAAAATCACAATCACTGTCCCATTCCTCAGCATTTGTCACATTTCTCTTACACCTTAGAGGAGATCCCAGTGTTGTTCACAAGTTCACAATAAGTTCATGATCAGGCGCTGTGTAACTTAACCAGGCCAGAAAACAGCTCAAATTCAAAAACCTATCCTGGCCTCTGTTTTAATCTATATAATCACTTCAATGATAAGCAGTAAAATTTAGCAAATATAACTATGCCCATATGTTAATATACTCTGCAAACTTCTACTGACAACTTTTTCACGATGCATTAAACTTTCTTAATATCTGCAGATATCACTAGTTTCAGTTCCAATGATCATGTCATTTATATCTCGCCATAAAGTCTCCAAATGAACTTGGAAAGGTTGACAAATGTTTTAATGACAGACATTGAGCAGAAAAATGTAGGTGAAACACTTTAGACAAAATTTGCTACTATGCAGGGCAATATCTGAATTGTTGATGCTGTTAAGATCATTGATTACAAATAAATAATTTAAAAAATACAGAAGCAATCCAATTGCTTCTGAAAAGCTCTGTGAAAACTTTTTAGTTTGCAGTTGGTACAAAAGTTGCAAACTTACCGTGTGTCAAGAGACTGAGCTAGGATGTGCAGGCAGTTCACCATTGTAGCAGAATCACTACCTGGTTAGAAAGAGATACTGTGAGAGCACAGTAGCACAGGACACATGGCATCACCTAATGATCCAAAATATCCTTACTGGACATGCACAGTTTAAGCAAGACATTACCTAAGGTCACTGGACAGGGAGTTAAGTCTGATTCTAGAACTAACTTCTAATTTTTTAAGTCAATTTCGATGTAAGAACTAAACAGAATAACTAATGTCTACTTGGGGCACATTTTCACCACCTAGCCTTGCAAGATTCTGAACTCTGTGTCTTGTAGTACTTATATTTCTTTTAGGTTTTTTTTTACCAATATCTTTGTAGGAGGTGCATTATTTTTCCTTACATCCCCTTTTATCTATTGAGAAATTAGTCTATTGTATTCAATAGTTGGATGACAGAAATCAAAATAATTAGTCTAAGATTACTTTTGAGAAGTTAAAAGTAACTGCAAAGCACTGATATTTTTTTTCATGGAGCCTGGAGATATGACAAGGTGCTGTTTCTTCCTGCTTTGACACTTTATGTATTTTATTACATGTATTATGTATGTTATCTTCAGAGCCATGTTCAATGCCCTTACTAATTTCACTAGAAGCTTATACTTATAGAGCACTTAATGGAATTTTGCCTGTAGTTCTGAAAATCTTCAGGTAAGAGAGAAACAATGGTTATGTATTCTTTAAATTTTCATTAAGATCTTTCTTAACAACTTACCAAAAAGTGAGATCCTATGTCTAACAAGAGCAGCTAGTTTGCAGAACAGGCTAAAGTAGAGAAGAACAGAGAGAGCAAAACAAGATAAGACAAAGATGAAAGGTTTATTTAGAATATGAGGTAAAGAATAGTAGGAATATGAAAAAGAAAACACAACATAGTTCCTGGAAAGTGTACTTTGAATGATACATGATGATAACAGACAACTGCATTAAGCAGAGTAGCATTTTGAAGCTCCTGAGATCTATCATTTTCGATACTTCACTACTTCAGAGGTGTCTTGAAATCTATAACTTTCTTTTGACAGTGGTTTTCAACAATTGCGTACTATATGGCTGAGTCATTCTTTATAGCTATTTTTTCTGAATAAGAAATATTTTTTTTGTAAGAACAAGAAAAAATGAGAAACATGTTAGTGTTTTACTTGGCATTCTGCAGGAAATTAATGTTAAAAGTCTTCATACTATTTAAATAATTTACAAGGATGGTTTTTTTAAATAAATAGATCTGTGTTTAACCCTCTGAGAATGACAATATGAATTGTAAATATATACACACTAGAAGAGCTTCTGGCAAGTTTATCTGTTACTTGCATATCTAACCTACCTGTCCAAGTAGTAGGATAATTAAGGGGATATAGCACCAACACCCTAAAGATTAAAGGGAATACTTTAACAAAGACAGCTACACAGACTTGCATATCATTTGGGTCATACTTTACAAATGGAGTTAGGACATAAGAAAATAAAGCATATACCTTAGGACTTGGTATGGTCTCATACTAACCACAGATTTTTATTATCTTCACAATGGTAAGGAGATACTATACTTCCTATAAGATGAAAATGGCATATAGTCACTTCTCTCAGTGAAGGATGCAAAAAGAATTAGAAGATATTTCTGCAGTTATACTAGCAGATACGTGTGTTAGACATCTATCTTCTTCATGTGCCTTTGTAAAGGCACTTTCACAGCCCTGGAACGCATCCTTCCACTTTCTTTAAGACCTGACTGACTTTAGGGAAGTAACAGGAGAATTCAGAGAGGAAGCATAAAATTGAAATGAAATTAAGTGACACTTCCATCTCCTGATCCTGAGCTGTCTTTCCCAGCTCCTGGAGGACAATCTTGCAGGTTTGTAAATATTTGAGAGCTGAGTAAAGCAGAATCTTGGGGACTTACCACTCTTACACACAACTGCTCTGTAAGGACTGCCACCCACAAAGGAGATGGAAACAAAGGGTAATAATAATTCAGAGCAATGCAAAAATATACTGAGTGATAAATGGAAGAATGGAATCTAGGAAGCTGAGTCCTAATAATAATAAGTAAGTAACCTTTACTTTCAAATTCTATATCCACTTTCCACTGGAAAAAGCAGTTAACTCTGGACAACACAGTGAAGGAAAGTAAAAGAAATCTGAGAAACTGACAGCTAAATTAAGAAAGCATGTGAATAAAAGAGTTTGAAATACTACAATACAAAATTTCCAAAAGAAAGTAACTGGTAGCACATCTCAAGGGGAAGAAAAAAACTGGCAAATTATGAAGATACAGTCATAGTTAAAACACAACTAAATATTATTTAATATTATTTTTAAATATTATTTATTATTATTTTAAAATTTTAATCACAGAAAAGAGAAATTATTATTTTCTTATAGGCAGCACGTTCTAAATTAAAAGGCAATTATTTTTAATGGAATTTTCTAGAATAACTTTTTGTCAAATGATTGATTTCATCCAAACAGTGAATACATGGAAAAATTAGTAAATTACAGCAATACTTTTGCAGAGGCAGAAGTAATTTTGTATAGAATCCATATTTCCCCCTAAAAAGCTGCCCCGTGGTATTTTTAACACTTTTTTGGTAACTGAAAATTTAAATAAATGTGAGACCATTTAAATGAAATAACAGTGGAAAGAGCTTCAACCAGAAACTGCTATCAACAATGAAACAGAATCCTATCAGAAACTAATTCATTCCACTGCTCACAGAATAGTTCATTAGTATTTTGATGCTATCATCTACAATTATATATGGTAAAATAGTTATGATGTATACTTAACTCATTAATTGTGTATATGTATATATAACCAAGATGAGGAATTTTATTCACTCACTGCCCTTCTCACACAGAATAAAATATTCACTTTCCAGGTGAGGAAAAATCTGTCTGTCTTTCTCTATAATATAAGAAGAGACCTTTAGTTATCTGAATAAAACCCTTCTGTGGATATCCTAATTTTTTACTTACCTTGCTACCATTTCCTTTTCCTTATTTGATGCATATCCACTGCTACTGAGGGTTTTTGATGGAGAAGACAGGAAGTAGAGGCAGTGATTTGTAAAGTACTGATCAACTAATGGTAAAAGAACCTAAGAAATATAGACACAAAATGTATTTTTTAAAGAGCACAATGGTAAATATAGCAGCAATGCTCTGATTGGTCAAAGTCCATTAAAATAATTTTAGTTCTGTTACAACAGTATTTTTTTATTTCAGACACAAACTCATATAAATTAAAACCTGAAGTCTTACAACTTTATTCAAAATTACATAAATAATAAACAGACTTCCACAGAGATATCTTCTGTTTTGGATCTAATACTGCATAGGAGTATTTCTTTCTGCTAATTAGAGGATATGCACTTCAATGATATATTGTGGTAAAAAAGGTTAAATTTATATATTCAGTAAGAGTATTTAATATCATGTAATGAATAATCTGCCTTTTAATTTTTATGTTCCTTTTCATACAGAAACAGATGTTTTGAAATATTCTGAAATATTTGAATAAAGGAGATATACTGAGATATTTTTGAAGACATTTCAAAATATTTGATAACAGTTTGATTAGTTAGCATAAAAAATGGAAAAATCAATTTCTATTATGCAAAGAGCAGTCTAACATTATAAATTTACATATTCTGTATAGTGGAACATATATGAACATGAAATAATCACTCACTTTAGCAAAGAATTTTATTTCTTGGTCATGTGGAGATTTTTCAGTTTTTCCACTGGTTACAATGGCTTCTGCAAGGATACAGTCAAGACAGACAAAAATAAGAAGCTGTCTAATAATGAATAACACAATAGATCTCTCAGATAGACTTGAAAAATTAGTTTGAATCAAATAAAAATAAAAGAGCAGAAACTGTTTAGCTAGTTACAAATGTTCAATAATTTAATCTGAAAATTAAAAGACATTAAGTTTCTTAAATGCAATAAAAATAGTGATCACTAAAAATGTAAACCTGTTGATCAAATATTTAAATTTCAACAATTCTAACAATTTTAAAAATAAAATCTGCAACTTACCCAAATGTGCAATGAACTCTTGAGCAGAATCAACATATTTTAAAATTTTCTTCAGAAACTTAAAGGCAAATCTCTTTTCCATGGATGAAGCATCCAACTCCATGTCGTTCAGGCCTCTGTTTTGAAAAGGATTAAGAGAAGTAGCATTGATGATGACAGTAGTACAAATTATGACAATACTATGAAGCATTTCGTGCCTTGTTTTTTATTATGGTAAATTTTCATGAGAAGGAGAAAGTGACCATGGTAACTCAATTATCAACTATCTAGGAAGAAATAGAGAAAAATGAACTGACTTTAATAAGAGGTATAAAAGCTTATGATTGAAGTATCCAAAATACATGTATTTTAGGATAAGAACTTTAGAGTGCTACCTTATTGTGCAAACAAAGCCATCGTGCATCTGAATCTAACAAAGTAATGCATTGGTCACTCAATTTCTAGTGCTGGCACATTTACGTTCCAAGTGTTTGGGAAGTCAGCAGCTGCATCTTTACAAAATCAGCTTAAGTACTACTCTTCATTTGATTAATCACTGCTATACTTCATTTTGTCCTTTAATTTTATGAAGGAACAAAGCCAAAATTACTTAAGCTACTAAATGAAAACTTAAATGTAAGTAAAAAAACTATTATATTATTAAAGTATTTGAAAAATTTCAACAGAATACAATAAATTCTAAAGAGGCATGTGTTATTTATTCTTTAAGGTAAATTAATTACCTAAATTATGGTTGATCATAAAAGATATTAAAGAGGAATAAAAATACATGTGGTTGTCTGGGCCTAGATTTAAAATACTAGATTTGATTTTAAGTACAAATTAAACCTACATGACTGAAATTCTAAAATTCTTTAGGATCACAGACAAAATAAGGTTGGAAGGAACTTCTGAAAACCATCTGATCCAAGTCTCATCTCAAAGCAAAGCCACAAGACAAGGTTGCTCAGAACCTTGTATGATGATGTACTGAGTAGGTTCAAGGATCAAAATCCATAATGACCCTGGAGACCCTATAATATTTGGTCACTCCCACTATGAAAAAATAATGGTGAAATATTTTCTTATATCTAACTGGAATTTTCCTTGTAACAACCTATTACTTTGAGGAGTAAGTGTTTGACCTCATTTTCTCCATAACCTTGCATGAAGTAGTTGAAGACAGACATAAATCCTATTGTACCCTTCTATTTTAAAACTGAAAGAAATCCAACCACTCCTCAGAGCCTCTCCTGGCACGACATTGGCATCCATCCACAGAGCATCTCAGTGCCCTCCCACCTGAGCGACTTTGTTCTCAGTATCTTCCTTAGCACTGGAGGACCAAAAATGGGACGAGATACTCCTGACACAATCTCATGATCCATCAACCTGCAGAACACACTCGCTGATAAAGCCTAGTACACATCAGCTTTCATCATCACAGGGACACATTCCTGATTCATGCTCAGCTTGCAGAATTCAAAGAGCTTTTCTGCACATATGTTCAGGCTCAGCTCCCCTATTCCTGGGATGATTCCATCCCACAGGACTTGGCATTTGCCTTTGCTCAACCTCGTAAGATTTCTGTCAGCCCATTTCTCCAGATTATCAAAGCTCCTCTTAAGGGTAGCCAAACTCTCTAATTCACTGCTAAGGGTTCATTCCACAAATCCGCAAATAATGCTTTCTGTCCTGGCATCCAGGACAAGAATATGGATGTTTTTTTCATTACCCTCTTGAAGTAACTTAATTCTATACATTTTAAAATTTATTCTGTTTTCAAACCTACTTGCTTTTACAAGTTATTAATTCTTCTATCTTCATTTGCTTGAGGTTCTCTAGTACTTTGTTTAGTTTGCAACTTCTCAAAAGTCTCTTTGTTCCTATATCAAAAGAACTAAGCTCTGATTGCGATTTTCTACACCTGGGACAAATAACTGCTTTATCAAGTGAGAAAGTAACTGGAGGACAGTAAGGAAAACCTCTGCTTAATCATAAATGGCTACATCCTCTGCTTCTATACAGCCTCTTCAAATAGTAGCAGTTAGAAACACTCAGCCCTTATCAGTTAAGAGAAAATAACCTGGCCAAAGCACATGCAGAGACTACAGAGGAGCTGAGTGTGTCAGAAGTAGAGAAGATGGAAGGAACTGGTAGTTTGTGGCACTGAGGCAAAATCAAGAAAGGAACAAGAAAAAAGGGAAGTTGCTGGACTCACTGCTGTGGTATAAGAAAATGATCATTTGTACTGAGAGTCTTTACCACTGGTATGGGAGTAAATTAGGGAGGTAAAATGGAATATTAAACTAGCAGTTTAAAAACAGCTATGAGAGAAATCGGAGCAAAAAAAGTAGTTCTCGGAGAAGGTTGATGCCCCAGAAATTTTAACAACAAAGAAATCTAATAATAAAATATTTGGTTTTGACCATGTCAGAACACAGTTAAGAGGAAAGAAACAGTAATAATCTGGGGCAACACAGCCAGAGAACCAAGGAAGACATTTCAATCCCATTTTAAACATAACCTCAGTATGACTCTAACTTACCATGTTAGATCAATTTTTGAAAAAAAATAATAAAAATTCTATTTTAAGAGTTCTAGTTTATATACTTTGAAGACTCCCTATTAATTTGACCTAAGCAATCAAATTATTTAGTATGAATTAGCAGCTATGTATGCTTGAAATGCATCTTCTGCTGCCTCACTCTCACAAAGCAGACTAAGTACTTATCTGTCTTTTCAGTGAGGGCACTGTAAATGTTTTCTTTTTGAGTTTATAGGAAGTCATGTTTCCTAAGAGATTACACATCCTTTCCTAAATATTGAAGTATGTTGATAAGTCTGTGAAGCATAAAAAACAATATCCAAAAACCGTGCAGAGATTTAAAGACGCTTAACAAAATGCCATGTTGTTTCTAATATATACTTGAGTAAGGCCTGAGAGATTTATCTGTATGTCATAAACACATAAAGTGTTTCAAAAATGTTCTCAGCAAAGAGCAAAATACCCAAAAACAGAGGCAGATGGTATATGTAAAGTACACATGCTGTTCCACCTATATGTTTCCAATTATAAACAATTCCTGTTTTAAAGATTAGTCCAACATTTTAAAGAATGACATCTTGAAATGTGATAATTGCAATGAGTACTTCAAAAGATTTTATATATACATATGGATATATTCATCTGAAGAAAAGACTGAAAAGAGGATAATCTTGATTCATCCTTATATAGACAATCACTGCAAACTCTTTGCCCATATCAATGAAGAGTTTGAATATGCTTTTTCAAATTCATTTGTCCCATGATATAACACTGAAAAAATTGATTTCCTGACCCAAACACACACAGCTGCAAAATTTGAGCAGTTCCATTGGTGTTTCAGAAGATCATTCATTTGCACCAAGTAGATCAGCTTTTCTTATTCAATGGCTCTGAAGCAGCTATGGAGGTTATAAAAATATTTGGTGGCATAACTACATTTTGGGTTCAGGCTGACAGCCTACATACGTGGCAGGAGGGAATTTTTCTCTGTAGTAATACAGAAATGTTTACTTAGATCTTTTTTCTTGTCTCTTAGAAATATTACTAATACTTGATGCAAAAAAAGTTACATTTTGAAGATCCTAAAAATTGATTTTTATAAATTTCTGAATATACTTTCAGTAAAGTCACAGATTTGAAAAGTAGAAATAAATGAAAACAGGTAAGATCTGACTCTATGTGTGTACAGAAAAATATGTTCATGAATACAATTTAGTTCACAAAAATGCTTAATGCCAGAAAATTAAGGTTTCCTATGTGTTTAGGTGTTTCACATACAATAAAAGAGGAGATTTATAGTATAATATTTCACAATTCCATCATATAAAGCCACATACTACAGTAAGAAGTCTCCACAGGCCAGCTTACTTTGAGACACAGCAACTCAAGTTACAGTAAAGGAAGTCTATGCTTTTGCTAGAGTAGAAGCTAATGCCCACAAAGAAGCCACTTTGTCTTATTACTTTACAGAACTCTAAGCAACTTTTTTTCAAAAACTGGATTAAGAAGCAGTTTTACATAGATATCTTTCGGTATCAGATTAATTTTCCCATGATCCTTATTGACACTGCTGGCTGCTAATTTAGACATTTTAAATGATCCTCTTGTTTAATTACCCTATTGTTGAATTCTGTGTTTACTACGATCACATGCTTATTAAAAATGTTGTCTGAATGTGCTGTTTTAGAAGAGTCTTTTTGAACACAAAAATCGCTCTGATTCATAGAAGAAACACCGAACGGTAATTATGTTAATAACTGCCAGTCTGCAGTGAGATAAGAGTAACATGCTGGTTTGTGCACTGAATGCAAGCAAGCATCTGAAGAAATGTGCAACTTACCGAGATATGATTATACCATTGACTTGAAGGAATTTAAACAGCTCTTGTGCCTTTTCACGGTCCCGGGATTTCTCCTTGGCTGTCAATGTGTCATAAGGCACCAGTAAAGGATGACTACCTCCACCTTTAGTAAGTTGAAAGAACTGTAAGTTTTTCTACTGTAAGATTTATTCTGCTTCATGTACAAAAGGAACTATTCTTTTTTTATTGTCTTACACTGTCATCTTTCAGATTGTTTCTTCTCCCTTATTCTCCTTGTCATTTTTTTATATGGTTTGCAGGGTTGTGGCTTACCTTTGCTTTCCAACTCCATTTTCTTCTTTTTGGCCCATATATTATGGTAGTTTTCTGCCATTACCTCAACCATTCCCTACGTTAGCATCAGAAAAAACAAGAGGCAAGATTAGATGACAATTAAAAATTCGGTAATGCTACATAATTTTACATTCTTGAGTAAAGTCTACACTCTTGTGATATAGAAACATCATAGTTAAGTGGAATTTCCATATTCAGCTGTTCTTTGAAGTCAGCACAAGCACAGGATACTCATATTATAACGTGCTGTTGACAGCCCATTCTCTAGCCTTGTGCTTGTTTTTTTGTGGGAATTCAGGAAGCACCAAGGGCATGAACAGTAGAAATTTCATCTTTCAGTATTTAAATAGCATGCACCTTCCTGCAACAGCTTATCACAAATACAGTCACAAATACATTCAAAAAACCCAACAAAATTCAACTTGTTAATAATAATGAAACCAAGTAAATCCCTTCCTTTCAGCATAATATATGCAAAACACAAATACAAACCTGAAGCTCCCTGGAAAGTGCCACATTAGAGAGATCAAGTGGTGTTGGGCTATACCCATTTCCCTGCAGGGGAAAAAAAATGTATTCTCAGATAAAATAATTTCAGATAAAAGAACCAAATATTCAACTACAACATCTCTGTCATTGACCTGATTAGAGTAGTACCATTCCCAAATTTATACTTTCTTGCAGAAACTGTTCACCTATTTTGCAATGTACTGAGGGCCCTGGATGATTAAGAGAATGGGTTTGCTAGTGTGGAAGCATGCAGTTTGCTGCAGATACTTAGATCTCTCTATTCACAGCAGGTGGCAAGCTGCAAAGAACTAAGGTTTTAGCTTAGGAGGAGACCAATCATGAGACATACAAGACATGTCTTCAAAACATAACAGAACCATGTGGGAACAGCCTGAGTGAGCGCTGTGCTAAGGATGAGATGATACAACAAAAAGATAAATTATTTTCTAGAGGAATTTACAGACTAAGAAAAAAGAGGAGTGTAGCATATTAACACAATCTTCAGGTGGTTTAAGTGAGAAAGCTCCAATTCAAAAACCTGTTAGAGGTGCATGTTAAATGTGAATGGTTACATATACATCAGTGATTTTAAATGTGTACTCAAGTTAATTATGTGCTGAAAAACTCTACTCTGTCATGTCTTTAGCATGGATCTTCTTGGGCAAGAAGACCCAACTGCAGAACAAGTTCAACTGGCTGGAAGCAGAAACTCCAGAGTCAGCAGAATTTCCTGTAAGGGAGTGAGGTTTGCAGAAGAGAAGAAATGCTGAAGTACTGTCTTGTGCACAGGGTGCTCAGGGGCCCCTTTTGGTAAGCAAATGCTGCTCCTGGAGAAGGAGCCCAAGGCAGGCTTAAGGTTCCAGGTACTGATGCTCACAGGATCAGCGCTGGTGCAAGTGTACCTAAGGAGTTAGCCTGTGACACAGCTTTACAAACTCCTTCCAGGACTTGTGCCCAATGCACTGTTATTAACTCTCACTATATGTGCAAATGTGTGTAATTCACCTCAAATGGTACAATAACAATTCCCCAACACTCCTCATAATTTAAAACAGCTTTCCTCCTCCAAGTCATATTGACCAGCAGTCTCACCATGTGATTACAAAAATCTATAATAGGAAAAAAAAAAGTAACCTTCACCTGAAAATTCTGCCAGTAGATTAAAAAAAGCCAACTGTATCTGATGTGCAATCTCATTTGTCAATCATAATTATAATCTTTATGCCCACGTTAGGCTCTTCTGTTTGACCAAAAAAAGAAAATTGCTAGATTTATTTTTTATAAAATAAAAGACTTTAAATGCTTTGTCTGTTTTATTTTAATGACCATATTAAAAAGTTTTTCAGTCCTTCTAAGAAAATTAATATCTATGGTCTGTAGGCTCTTATAGCCTCATTGTCTTAAAAGCTTTTTGTAATACCCTCTTTAGTATTACACAGTGTTTATTATAGTGACATGGCTTCCAGTCTTAGACCTCTACCATTAAAAATTTCTTTTCACTAAAAGAATATTAAATTGACATAATTGTTTATAATTTATTAGTAAATTAATTAACAGGCCTTTTGTTTTCTAAACATAAGACATTCTACCTTACCTGACTAGATTGTGATATGCTACGAAGCTTTTCATTTTCACGCTGATGTATTATTGCTTCTCCTCCCTCCTTGGTCCTTTCTAGGCTCCATCCCAAGGCCAACATGGTTTTCAATGATTCTCTGGCAGGCCAACGATAAATTTCCTTTTCCTTTGAAGAAAAGAACGCAAAATTTTTGCTTATTTAGTAAGTAGCAAAAGCACAATGAAAATATTTTGTCCTTCTCTACTAAGTGCCGTGTACCACAAAAGTATCGAAAATTTGTATGTTATAAGAGAACACAAAATATAGTTCTTCTTATATGACAGAAAAGCTTTGAAATACTTACTATCCAAAAAAGCCACAACTATTCTTAGTGGCATTTTTTGCAGGGATATGTGTTAGAAACTAACAGTAATGCAATGAGCTCTGCAGCAATAATGTAGATTTGACCTGGAAACTTATTCATAAATTCCAATGGCATAAAATAATTTAAAAAATGATGGTACTGTGAGTGCTACAAATTAGTCAAACAAGTATTTATCTTCAAATGCATCAAGCACTCAGACTTTTTTGAGTCTTTGTATATTTATATCCACTCAAAGATACAGAAGGCTACTGAACTGTACACCTCTTCATATAAACACAGTTACCAATTAAAAAATAGGCAACAGCCCATATTCCAAAACTCCTTTGAAAAGTAAAAGTGTCAGAAAAAATCTGAAAATCTGTGGCAAAATTCTGAGTATGCCATGTTAAGACTTTTCAAAACAATTAAAAGTATTTCAGGTTGTTCCATAAACCAGTTGCTCAGAAAGACAGCTTTATGCATAGACCTGATTTTTATGTTCAAAAGTTCTGATTTCAGACAATTCAGAGAATTCTCTTTGAACTACTTAAATAACAACCAGCAATGCTTTGGCTCCTCTCCAAAGATTCCAGAGCAATTTACAAACCTTAGGAAACTCAACCTCTTTAATCCCTCTTGATTCTTGCCATGTCATTTTTCTGATCAGGAAAAATGTGGTGAAGAGGGACATATGTAATTGACTTGTGTCTCCCAGTGAATCATTACAAAAATAAGTAACAGAATTCAAATTCGCTTCACTGCTCTGACAACTAGAAGACATTTGTGCCTAGTCAAGAAATTTAAATTACTTTAAATGTTTTTCTGCATTTTCAACTGAATAATCTCCTACGCATTTTTTACATTTTTCTACCATCTTTCTGAAGACAAAATTGCCTTCAGATATGTTAAATTACACTTTCATTAAGCTCCAGGAGTTTCTGTCAGTCATTTCTAATCCACGGAAGCCTGAAAAATCTGTGCTACTGATACTTTTGAATTCAAACTTGACCAGGCCTATGAAGAAACAATGAATATTATGCCTAATGGAAGCAAATTATACAGAAGTCAGTGTAAGATTAACTGAAAAATCACTTCAGCATAAAGTTGTACCAATTGTACCAATTAACTGTACAAAATCTTGTTTGATCCTCTGCCTGATAGAATATATTTGAAATGGAGTTTTAAAAGCACACAAATCAATCTACTTCCTACTGATGCAGCTGAAATGTCCTCTATTACCTTTTCAGATAAAGTTTTGAAAGGCCTTATTAATGGGTGAGTCTTCATATTTTCATCCAGTGAAACACCATATTTCCATCCACTATTAGTCTGAAAAAGAAAAAAAACAACCGAAAACCCCACTGAAAGAAGATGAGAATGACATCGATGAGCGAGAGTGAATCAGGCATTCTCCTTTGTCACATCAAACTGCTAACCCACTCCAGGAGCTGCTCAGTGCCACAGGAGAGGAGCGTGCATCCTTCTGTGGACACGCAGGAACAAAACCTGCCTGAGAAGGAGTGGATGCCACCTAGGAGCAGTGGGTCTCGTGACACCAGTGCTGAGCCTGACTTGCATCAGCCCCTTTCAGGTGGGCTCATGCACTGAGCACTGGCTGAGGCAAAAAAGATTGTCCCAGCTCTCTGGGAGGCTAAAGTCAGAAACACAAAGAACATGTAACATTAACTGTAACATTAACAAGATCTGAAGAACATAACTGTAATGAATCCTTTACCTTAAACAATAGTAACTGAAATCTATGGTTTGAAATTATTCTGTCTATATTTACATATGCATATGTGTATGTACCTTCCTCTACAAATTTGCTTACATAGGCCTCCCTGAGTGAGAGTATTATTTTACACAACTCTTCCATATCATTGCTATTTGTTATTAATTGATATAATTAATTATTTAAGAATTCATTGTCTTTTGTTGTAGCTCTGTAGAAATAATGAAAGAGAAACTTGACATAGTGACAGAGCATTTGGAAAATTATAGAGATATTCAATACGTAACAGGCTTCTTCAAGAAGAAAGAAAAGCGACAACTACTTATCTGAAATAAAAAAATTTCATTAGGCTGCACTTCCTCAGATCATGGAGCTGCTGCAGTAAAATTGAATCTCTGACTCCCAGTCAAAAAGCACCATTACCAGGCAAAGTGATGCCTGAAGAGCTATATAGTCATACTTAAAAAAATTTTAAAACCCAAACAAAATAAAGAACAACAAAAATCCACCAAACAAACAAAAAAACCCCACCTCAAACCAAACTCTGCTTTTTCAGTCCCCTCAAGTCTCTCCTAATAAATTCTTTGAAAAAGTAACAAATTGCAATGCATTCTCTTAAGCAAGGGGTTTCCTCCACATATCCCAAAAAAATATGTAGACATCCATACACTTTGAACAAGAGCCTATCAGTTAAACTGACCAGTTTTAATTTCAGTATTCACCCTAGGAATTATTTACTAATCCTGGACAGTTGCCAGTCTTAAAATAACTCCTACCTTTTCAAAGGTCCATTTGTCGTGGGAATGTTCAGCATACTTGCTTACAATATACTCCAACTTCTCAGGAAGTACAAGGCTGTAAGCAAAGAGGGCTATGGTTATTCAAGCATAAGTTACTGCAGTCTGATTTATGAAAAAAATGTCAGCATAATATAGCAATAGTCAAAATGCTTGACCTCCAAATGAAGGCAAGGCATTTGGCACGGGAATTTCCTATTCTTTGAAAGAAATGACACAAAAAAAGCTTTGCTATAATGGCATATATGGAGAACCTTTAAGTACATAACAATCACACTTTTTAGCAACTGAAATCACAAAGGAACAAAAACCTGCTTCACGAAAATCTCCAGGCAATTTTGTTGCTGATTCTTAATGCATAATAATATTAACATGGATGTTTCACAATGCAAAATGATGGAAATATACGACTTTAATAGCAAGACTGAGCTAGTGATCCTCAGTTCTTGAATATAAAGTCTGTATTTTAAAAGCCCAAGATTACTAGGAAGGCCAAATCACTATTTAACCATCCTACATGATCTGCTTATTTTGCCATATCGTGTTTCTACAGATCAATTCTCAAAATTAAGTGAAGATTTTATAAAAATTTGGCTACAGACCAATTAAAACACCAGATTTTTATGATCTTGTACAAATAACTACACACAAAATAATAATGGCTTCTATTTATCTATCCCAAACATTTGAACTATTAGGCAACAGGGTACATAATAAATATAGAATTTACTATTTTCTCTGCAGACATAATATAGAAATATTTAACATCTGTTCAGGGCTGAGAAGAATATGGTTTATGTCTGGTAAACAGGACATGTTGCAGTGAATTGTTTGGCAGAAGGAATCAAAAATCCCTGTACTGAAAGTCCTAATACCACTAACATGTCAGTCAGCAGCCAATTCTCCCTACAGAAGATAAAAAAATGTTAATAAGGAATAGTATAAAAATATTTAAGGGAAGGAAACCACTAGGAATTACATGACTCACTTTGATGTGCTGACAGGTTTGGGATCAAAATTTCCTTCTGGATCCACTGAAGTCTGCTTTTCTAAAGTTGACATAATCCGTGTATCTAAATAATCAGGGGGCAAGGCACCAGCTATAGCACTTAGACAAGGTAAAGCCATTCGAAAGAGCTCTGGATCATACTTCTGCAGGAGAGATAGGAACTGGTTGGAAAATCCAATAAAAAACATGCAAAATGTTAGTGAAATCCAAGCAGCCATAGCCATGTACAAATATTAGAAGATGCAAACAAACAGCAAGTCACACTTAAAATTCAAACATAGAGCAAAATTATTGCTGCAGGACATCTATTTTCCATTATAACAACACAACATATTCTTATGACTACTCAGATTGACAGAAGAGTGTGCTGCCACAGTGTATGTATATGCAACACAAGTTCAACTCTAGCTTTCTTTGGGCCATGAAGGCCTGTATGGGGAGGATCTAGGCTTGTTTGTCTAGTTACAGAGCATGATCATCTGTAAAACACTGCCTTACTTCTAAAATTACTAATTCCTGCAGAACTAGCAGAAGCCATTGTCATTTTGCCTTTCTTTCACCCTGCACTATTTCATTTTAAAATATGCTCATTAGAGGAAATTGTGATTTACTGTAGCAAAGTCATTCCATTATTTCTGATAACATCAAATCTGTAAATATCTTAGAACAAAAAAGAATGGTGGAGAATACTGTAGGTCAGCAGACCAGATTTATACAACTCTTCTTTCACTGGGCTAACAACCATATGCAGAAAAATAAAAATGTTGCTATAGAGAGCCACCAGTATTGGCAGGAACATATCGTGTTAATTTATCTGTTAAAATCTAAGATGCACTAATTAGAAATTGCATCAGGCACTCCTGACACTCTTCACACTTGTGAAAGCAGTAAGAGAGGGGTAAATTTTACTAAAATAAAATACAAATGAAGCTTTAAAAGTCATTTCAGAATAATGCAGAGACCATTTTTATTTTCATATTATAAATCAGAATGCCTAGAGAAGCAATCATCTAAATCTGTTGCTTAGAAGGAGAACATAAATTCAGTGAGACACAATGAATATGATTTCTTATTGTCCTAAAGCAAAAACTGATTTTTGATTGGGCTGAATTTTGATCCCAAGCAAGAACAAAAAGGGCTTATTGAGTAAGACATTCCTCATATCAGAAATGCAACTTTTTCTTACTGAGAGAAAAAATGAATAAGGTAAAAAGTCCTAATATCACACTATGTAACAGAAAAATGGAAAAGTGTTTATTTCAGTTATATAGTTAGTATATTGCATCATATCTCTTCCATTGGGCAATAGCTGGAAAGCTAAAGAAATACAAATATATTTGAAGACAGACAATGCAAATTTATTCTGCCTATACCGACAATTTGATAAGCACCTACATATATTTATTAAAATTAATTTTATGTCAGTAAAAAGTAATTCAAAATGTTTAGTAGAGCCAAGATAGGAGAGCAGACAACACTGACATGTTAGTGCAGTGAGAACTAAACATTACTTGTGATTATATATATAGATATACATATCTCCTCATTAGTAGTGTAAAGCTTATGAGTATATCAAGCAAAGATTTGACATTTTGAGATATGAGAGAATCTTTCAAGATTCAGTATTCAGTTTTTCACTTCATTAAAAACATTCATTCTGTATCTCCCACGTTCGATGAAACAACCATTAAAATAGGAACTGTCTGATTTTGGCAGAGCAAATTATCACTGCAATGCTTTTATTCCCACCCCATAATGTAATGTGAATTGCAGCCATTACCTTATGAGACAAGGAATCAAATATTCCCCAGAAAAGTTTTTCAGTTAAATGTAATTCTTCTTCTGCTGCAATTCCATAGCTTCCCATTCCTGAAGGCAGACAGTAATATTTCCAGCACTGCTCATAGTGATTTGTCAGAAGCTAGATTTTCAAGAAATAAAAATGCATGTGAAACATTGCTATTTAACAAAATAAAAACCTGTTATGTTAAACAGTTACAGCACGAGTATTATTTGTGTCTGTCTCTTCATATCCAATGGCTCAGAATAATGGTCTTTCTTTCTTCTTTTTCTTTTTGGAAGAGCAGCAGAGCCCACATTGTGAAAATATAAAGCTTGTATTATCTCCAGCTCCTGCTGTGGAATTCTCAATGATTACAGGGAGTAGTAAAATTTCAGGATTTCACCCTTTGAGTACAGACTACCCACAGGATAAAAACAGAGACAATGCAATGGGTATAAGGCAGGACATGATAGATTTTGATGAAAAGTTTTACAAATTCAAATTGATTTAACTCCTTTCATTTGTAGCTGATGGCTTTAGTGTTATTCAAAACACTGCAAGAGACACCTGCTGTACATCCTCTCAGCTGTAACTGCTCAGCTCTGGAAAAATTGACAGAAAGAACTATCATACAGGAAATCTGTAAAGTTAAAGAGTTAGTATATATGATTATTGGTGCACTTTGTACGTAATTTCAAAATTCTACCAGTTTCTGCTATAGAACTAAAAATTCCTATCCCGTAGAAATTAAAAAAACCCTGTTATTATCAATCTAGAATCTTGACATTTTAGTTTTTACCTCAATTCTACGTAAGGGGAAAATAAAAATTAAAAACCAGACCAAACACTCCCTCTACACCACAGTTTTAGTCAAAAATTAATGATGCTCCAGAGTATGCTTGTGAATATGGCAGCTCTGCTTTAAAGTATGATAAAATTTCAATTCTTTCACAAAAAGACATGGATCTAAGATTAGGCTGTTTTATTCCAACAAAAAAGTGAAACAAACCTGAGAGAATAGTTCTAAATAGGATTTATTTATTATCTAACAATTTTAATTCTGTTTTTACGGAGCAAAAGTATAGATAAAACTTCAGTTACAGATTACTCAAAAATAAAAGGTAATCTTTTTTTGCCCTGCATCTTATCTCTTAGATTTCACTCAAAATTCATTCCTGGACCAGGTATCCCACCAAGAGTTACCGTTCATACAGCAGAAGAAGAAATCTCAAGATAACACTGACATTTAAATTGATACATTCAAATACTCTTTTGCTGAAGCAATGGGAAAGTCAACAGTTCACTATACAAAACTTCACAATCACCTTATTCTTTGCATTAAAATTTCAAAAATTTTGCAAACATTATATTTAATTTGAAAGGCTACAAAACAATAATACTATTTTATAACAATAACACTATTTTCAATTCAGAAGTAATTTTACATTGCTTTAGCCTTCCCATTCTGTTTTAAAAAGAAGACAACAACAGTTATTTTGAAGTTTTAAGCTGGATGCATGTACAGCAAATAAAGTATTTACCTTGAGAGGCATTTTACAGTATTCATTGAGCAGGGGCACATCAAACACCAGCCTTCTCAACAACTGTTGTAACATAGAGGGACGCAAATGGCTGTAATTTTAAAAAATAGATGTTATTAGAAAAATTCATACAGTTCAGTGTAAATGAAATAAAAATTGAAGACAATTTACATATTGGGATACAAAATATTCATTAAAAATCTTTTGAAAAAACAGTGCTCAATCTCTGCCTATAGAAGGATACAGCACAGAACATTGTGCTACTTCTGAGCCCTCTTAAGTGAACAGACAAATCTACATTTCAGTTCCTGAGATAACACTGGTCACTTATTTCATGCAAGAATAAAATAGCCTTAGGTCTACACTACAGGCAAAGAAAGAAGTTGTTAAAATACCTGTCCTGCACAAAATAAATTAATTTGTACTCAGGTATGATACGTACTGGCAAATAGCAAGCAGGCATTCCTCAATAGCATCTCTTTGAGCTTTTGTGAGGGACCGTCCCTTGGATAACCTATATATTGTGTGAAGCGTGGAGTCAACCAGAGAGGCATGATGCTCTGTTCCAGAAAAGAGGGGAGCACATCTTTTGAGTAACGGAAACACAGCTGAGCAAATATATCTATTTAGAGCGAGAGCTGCCTCTGTGGTACTTAGAGAAACCTGTATGAAGTAGTAAATTATTGTTAGTATCACACTGGATAAAGGTCACTAAATATGAAGGCTATAAAACATAATAATGTAATAGTCTTTATGTCTCCTAAGTGGCTGGGTGGTAGCATGATATTCTCAGTATATAAATGAGGACCAAAGCCATGTTTTTTTTAAACTGGAGGAAATTCAAGCCATCCATTTATGTCCCATCTCTTGCTCCCCTGCACTCTGAACCAATAGCAGTAAAAAAGAATATGTAGCTTCTATCTTGAAACAGGTTAGAAAACCCCACTAACATTAAATCACATTTGTCATCTCAATTTCTTCATACACCTGGATTTCCAGTGTAATTATTGGAAACAAACATCTAATAAAAGAAATTATTAGGCCTATTGCAGTATACTCAATGTACTTATTGTATTACTGTAAGGCCTATATCAAAAGATTTAAATTACCTTTACAGTTCATAAGGTGCTACTGAATGCTTAAATCAGACTTATGCAGTATAAGTTATTATTAAGTGAATTAACATTGATTTTGTTTTAAAGTGAGCCTATAATACCTTTTTGAAAGCTGTTTTGTTTTGAAATCCCAGGTTTTTACACTTACAGAGTCACTATATCCAGCCATTGCACCTAAACTCAATAGTGAAATACGTACTGTATCCAAAGAGGCAGAAGCTCTTAAATCTGGTAAAAATCCAACTTCTAATAGGTGAAGGAGGAAGCTTTGGTCCTTAATACCATAGACACGGTCCAAAAAGAGTACCATGGGTGCTTTATGATCAGGACAGAAACTGGCAGACATGTCTGGCTCATTTACTGTGCCATCTACACAAATATATAATGCAATTTTTAATAGTAGATAACTTACAAAACAAGAAACACCAACAAAATGTAAGACATTATAATTACATTTAATGTGTAAAATCACATACTCAAGGAAAATTATATTCTTGTTCAATTTTTTTTCTATGATGAAAAAGAATAGTTTAGAATAATAAGTTTTTATTATTTAAAAACCTCTATTATTTTGCAATTTAATTATCTTTCACTCTTAAATGAAAGCTTAGAAATGAATGGCAAAATATTCTACAAATGACTGGAAAATGTGGAAATACAAAGGGACTGAGTCCAAGCTTAAATATTTTACCTAAAGAGGTAGCATCTCTAGAGCCACTGCTGGAGACAGAGTACTGGCCCATTGGTGTGATCCTCTAAACTATTTCTTACATTCTTACATTCTCTGCTCTACAGGAGTAAATAGCTGCATCACTGGAGCAGCTCTAATTGATGCAGATCTAATTAAAATTTGAAGATCAGTTCTCTGCTTACATTAAACTCTAACAAAACTGTTCTATTTTTCATCTGAAAGCTAATGTGGCAAAAGACTTTCATAAAAGATAAATGGTTCAATAAAAGTATTGAAGTTACCTTTGTTAACTGTGGACAACTTTAGAGGTATACTTATAATCCCCACCAAATCTTCAGTTGGCACTAAGGATCGAAGAATTGACCTGATTCGAATAGCTTCCCCTTTTCCACTTTGAATAAGCTGTTAGAAAAATTTATCAATTAAGAAATTTAGTATTGAGTGGCATAAGAAAATTTTCCTCAAAATATTTCTATTAATATGATTTTTTTCAAACACTGGAAGAAAATGTACAGAAATTAAATTTATCCAAGAATGAATGAAGTTGCCAAATTCAGCTGTTCCTACTTTTGTATCTGTTTTTATTTTTATATCATTGATTTCACAATATTATAAATTCCCAAGAATTCAAAAAACTCCACTTTGGTAAGATTGCTAAACCAACCAGATATTGTGATGAAACCAAAACTTACGAAATGTGCATGTTACCTAGAGAACCCATGGTGGTAAGTTTTGAGCTTGCTTTTTTACACTACAAATGGATGCAGACCTGTGTGCTGTGTCCATGCATTTTTCTATTATTTCTATGCTGTAAAATCTTCAAAAGGCATTTACAACGAGGTGAGCAATTCCTTTCAACTTCTAGCAGAAATCAGGAATTCATAACCTGTGTCCGAAAATCTCTGCCACTAATTTTCAAAACATGAAACTACTGTGTCTGGCAATAGAGAGCTACGTATAGCTAATAAACTTAATAGCTTTTGTAAGAATAAGTAGGGAGGCTGCAAGCCAAACTTCTTACTCTAATTGTATTGAGGTACATAGAGGATTTTAAGCTACTAAAGAATATTAAGCACCGACAAGCAACAGTCAATCTAATTAAAATCAAGTCTTGCACACGGCTTTTATAGGTATATGGTTGAAACAGTTATTTTACATCTTTTTCCATGTATTCACATGGTGTGGGCACCATGTTTCATCAATGCACACAAAAAGCAGCCCTCTATCACATTCTTATAAAAATTATTTTTATGGCTTTCTAGACAATAAAAAAGGGTCAATATCAGAAGTTTTTATACTGGTCACCTAATTGTGCAACACTTGTAGTTCATATGCTTTGATTCCATAGTCATGTAAAAATTATCAAAATTTTAGATTAAAAAGAAGCATAAGGGAATCAAAAGACCATGGTTCTTTATAAACAGCTTGCAGGGAATTCATCTACTTAGATACAGGAAGAAGCCATAAAGTTTACCTTCTGAAGGGAAGAAAGCCTTGAATAGAGAAAGGTTTAGATAGATATGTACAGTTATGTTTACAAATCTCCTACATTTTCTGAGCAAGTGGTAAAATGAACTTACATGCATTTCTGGTGCACAGCGTCCAAGTAAATCTATGAGAGCTGAGTAAAATGACATGATTGCATTTCCCATGTGCACAGTCTCCTCTTCCTCCTCCTCCTCCTCACTAAAAAGTTAAAAATAACAGTGAGCATTTTTGCTAATCTGTTTTATAGCTCTTCTCTAGAGCTAGAGACATGATCCAGAGACAGTTCACCAGACATACTCATCCCTTTGGCTCCAGACCAAAGGGTTTTTGTCCCTAGGGTGAGCATGCAGGCTAACTGTAATAGCTGACTTCACATGAGCCTTCTCCCTTCCTCTTTTACTCTATCCTAACCTTAGCTTCATTCCACAGCAGTCTTCTAATTTGTTTTGTCCTTCAGGCTTTTTCTCTCTGCAACTCTTATTGCACTTTTATCTAGCTAATGCTTTATGTATGCCATATGACAACTGCTTGTGGATGTGAATCTCTAATTCTCTCTGTATAATGCTTTACACAACAGGGTCTATTATCAACATACTGCAAGCATGATTGAACCAGCTATTAAATCCTCATTTGCCAAACAAGCATTCACATTTACTTACCCTTCTCTTTTATATGCCTGGGAAGGAAGGTCACGACTAGGATTCTCTGAGATCCTGATAGCTTCCTGCATAGCAGCCAGCAAGCCATTGCCTCCTTCTCCCCTGAGGTCTGGCCCAAAGCACTCTGGCCGTCGAATAAGGAGCTTGACAACAACACTTGCATTTTCCTCAACACTTTCACCTGAGGACCAAAAGGCACAACACATATTTTCTCCTGAAAGGTATTCTGAAACCAGAAGAAAACTTACTTTTCTCCTAATGTTACAAAATATAAAACAAGTCCTCATCCTAAGGTGCCAAAGTTGAGATTCCCCTGCAGCCCATGGTGCAGACCATGGATGAGAAAGCTGTGCCCTTGCAGATCATGGATGTCCACATGGATGGGGAGATCTACCTGCAGCCCATGGAGGTTCATGGTGCAGCAGAGATCCACCTGCAGCCTGTGGAGGAGACCCACACTGCACCAGGGGGATGCCTGAGAGGAGGCTGTGAACCTGTGGAGGTCTGTGCTGGAGCAGGCTCCTGGCAGAGAATTACCTGCAGAGAGTGGAGCCCACACCAGAGCAAGTTTCCTGGTAGGACTTGTGGGGAACTCACACTGGAGCAGCCTGTCCTGAAAGAACTGCACTACATGGAAAAGTGCCCCACATTGCAGCAGTTTGTGGAGGATTTTTGCACGTTGGAGAAGGTTGTGGAAAACTGCCTCCCATGGGAGGGACCACATGCTAGAGCAGGGGAAACACCCTTCTCCTGGAATAATGGCAGGAATATAATGATATAACCCCTACTCCTGGTCTTCCTGTGCCAAAGAATTCCTAACATGATTTGCTACCATGGCTACAGGTTAATCTACTCAATTATGTGATTTGCAGCAAAATTAAAAAAAAAATACAATTAACTATGAAGATTCAACAAAAATTACAATAATAAACATACACCAGTTGTCTCACATTTATTATGAGAAGAGTATGCATTAGCCTCTCCTCAGATTTAACACATTTTCATGGTTAGGAAATTAAATTAAAGGAAACCTTTTGATGGAATCTGGATGCCAAGAAATTAGACTTACTATTAGCGAAAACTGCAAATCGTAAGAATGACAGGTAACGTTCACCCTCTATTGGGTTCCATCCAATGTCTGGATATCCTTTAGCCAGCAATACTGGACAACTCTGCAGGCCACAACCTGCCAGGTAGGTAACTACCTGCAATACAGAAGTAATCATTTATTCATATGCTTAGAAATACATTTCTAAAAATAGCTATAAACCAGAATTGAGCAGAGTATTTTTTTTCCAATCACAATTTTTTTTATAGTCTGGGCATTTAACCTAAGAATCTAAGAACATAGATTATTATTTTATCAATCACAGCGTTTTTTTAATGAAAAAAGGCAAGCACTCTTTGTTTCTGAAGTTATCTAACTGATAATTGATAACTGATCTAATAATATGTTGACACTAAAAAAAAAATAGTGGAATGTGAAAACTAGAATAAAATCTTGTATAATCCAGATCTTTTTGACAGTACATACACAACAACTAAAATACTGAACAGCTTTAAATTCAGATCAACAGGCATGTATGGTTTATTTGCTACAACATCAAATTAAACATTGCATTAAAAGTTTATATACTGTAATTCTAATTTAAATGGATATGAAAACCATCACAAGTTTTCAGAAGAATGACAAATATCAATGAACAGTTTCAAGAGTCTGAACCCAGAAAGACTATAAAATTTTGGTAATACAAAAATTTCTAACACAACATTTCTTATCAACAGGAGTATCTTTAACTAAGGGAAATTTTTGAGAAATTATGACAAATTTCTTTAATTATAGTAAACAATTTCAGAAATATATACAGAACTATATATACTATATACTAGACACAGTTTTCACAGTACAAGCTTTAGTCACATAGAAATGCTGTATCATTCTGTGAATAGGGTGTCTGTCACATCCATCAACTAATATCCAGACAGTATCAGTTTTTTCCAGTTATTTAGTAGATAGATTTGTTTACTGAAGAACATCCACATACTGCACTAGATAAAGTTATTGTCTCACCAAAGATAATACATTACAGCCAACACATTATGATTCTTACAGCTAAAATTACTAATGAATTTGAGAAGGCCAGTCTGAGGTAATACAGCCTGATTTTTTCAGCATAAAATACTGCTTATGTTCCAGCTGATATCTGTTACTGTTTGAACATTCAGAATTTGTATAGTGCCAAGTATTTCAGTAAGCAAAGTTCCAAGTATTTCAAGGTAAGCAATCCATAAATGAGAAATATGGTCAACAGTGAAATTTAGTTTAAGTAGCTTCCTCTACAGCAGTTTCCATGAAAATATAAGACAGTTACTGGTAGTGTTCCAGTCACTAGTGTTGTATCCCAAGGATTTATATCAATACCATTCAATTTGTTATTAATGACAGGACAGAGTGCACTCAGCAATTTTGCAGGTGATAGAGAATTGCTAATTCTTCTCAACAGCATATTGCCTAGTAAGTATATTGCTGTGCTGTCTCACACCCTTTCCAATCATATTCTTGTCTATCTTCCCCAAGCTGCTGCTGTAATATGCCCATTTCTTTCAACTTCACAACTTTTCCACTCCCACACCATGTACTGATCACAAACAGTTCCACTGTTATCACAGGATCCTCTCATCCTGCACAGAGATTTTCCTTGTGCTAAGCTATCATTTAGGTGTGTAACTATTCTCTCCATTTATATTAAACTCTGCTTTCTGTTTTCTGTACCTCAATGCTCTGCTAGCATGTCTGACTTCCTTTACCTGATTTTTTGTTCTTCTGACTGTGCACTTCCATCTCTAAATCTTGTTTTCGTCCTGTGATATACAAATAACTTTCATGCCATTTTTTACATTTTACCACATTTTCCAGCTCATCCTGCCTCTTCTACATTTCCCTTTATTCCTAACCATTGCCAATGACTTGAATTCTGGATTCAGTTTCCCACTGACCCAACTCTTAAAATCCTGTTTCATCTTTCATCTTGAAATACCTGCCCTTCCATTCTCTTAGCTCTAGCCTCCATCCCCACAAATATCTATGATTTAAGCCAAAAGACCTATGCCATTTTTAAAAAATTCTCCTCTTAATTCTCAGTTTTTTTCTCCCCAAACAACACTTCTTGATATTCATGTTTCATGTCTTTTTTCTTGTCATCCTTTCTACCTGATAACAATAGTGAAAGGATGCAGAAGACAGAAATAAATCTCTCTTGCTCTGATTCCCAATAAGCATAAAGCAAAATCAGAGAAAATACTGCTCAGACAACCTTACCTTGAAACAATATATACCTAGAGTGGGTATTTCTGAGGGCAACATACTCAAAAACTACTATGACGAAATTTGCCCTTTTAAACGCTTTTAGCACAAATACACCATTTAATAAACGGGTAAATAGGTCAGAATGGCCACCTTATCAAGATCTGGCTCCTCCAATGCGAGTGCAAGCTCATTGTTGTCCATTACAGAGGCTGCTGCCACATCGAGTGGAGTCGAACCCCTCATTGAAGGAAATGCTGCAGAAAAAAGTTAATGCATGATTGAATGGAGTTTGCAGTAATCACATTCATGCAGCAGAGGGCAGCAATCACGCTGGAATCTAAAACACAGCTCTATTCCGAGTACATTTTAGAGCAGTTCTTCATCCAAGAACACAGTCCACTGCTTTTAATAATGTGAAAATGCTGAATCTTTTTTCTTATTTCACATCCATATCTGTAGGCATACTCAACCATAGTGGTTTTAAATACTGACGAAAAAATCAGTATCAACAATATAGCAAATCAGAGGAATACTATTTCTTTAGGAGACCAACAGGTTAACTACGTAATTCTGCACAGCCTTATCAAGTCAAGATTTTAAAACATGCTTACATTTAGGAAAAAGAGACATTTCAAGCTTCAATTACCTGTTTTATTTCCTTAATCTTTTCCAATTTTCTTTGTTTATTATGGCTAAATGCACTCATGAACAGGTAAATCACTGTGAAATCACATGCTATCTTACTTTGACATATCTTATTATTATAATTGTCTATCTATCCAATAAAATTTTCCTTGTGTTACAAAATCTAATGCATCTGCATTAATAAACATATATTCAGTGTTCAAAAGAAAAATATTAAATTTACTTCAGTAGCCTAAACTGTATAGGCAAGGAAAATTAAACCAGATGAAACAGGCAAGCACTGTAAGGAGTCAATTCAATCTAAGATTTTAAACCACTATTTTGAACGGAAAAATGTCAAACCATATGTTTAATACTAATTTTTTCAAGGTGTTTAAAGACACTGATTCAGACTATTCCCTTTCTAATACAATTCAGACACATAAGCATGAAACAAAAGCTAAAAAAAAAAATAATTAAAGGTGAAACCACAAGGTGGCTGAAGCATGTTTGAGCCTGCTATTCAAATTAGACACCAGTCTTGTGATATCACAGTTGCTCCTACTCTTGCTTTTAGGTTTTGCAGCTACATGGCGTACCCAGTCCAACACTGCTGTTTTCCAGTAAGTAACTGAGATGCTCAAACATGGCCTTTTGGTTTTGACGACTAATGCGACAGAAGTAGCACAGGAACCGACAGCAGCTTGCCACCATCTTAGGAAAAGCGATCTGCTGAAGAGGAAAGTTGACAAAGCAGTGAAATATGTTAATTACCAATCTGTTCCAGTTCTTCTTCCTGCACTCCTAACAAGGAAAGTATAGTGAAGTTACCAAGGTGATAAGCAACTGACAGTTGCTTTGGTTCTAACTTAAGAAAGGACCCACATTTCCTTTTAACTTTCACATTCATTAGGCCATTAAAGTGTTGAAAAAATCATTTTTCAGAGAACTATAGGTGACATATCAGTTTGAACTGACAAGTTTTTACCTTCCCACCATTCCTTCAGAGACAATACATGCCTCAACATAGCCTCATGATCAACCATTTATTCCAAGAAGCTGGAGATCTAACTTAAACAATCTGCTGCCACAATCTAGAAAAATGCCCAATCCCTAAACCATAGACTACGTTGCATGATTGCTCATTCCATCTCTTGAAATTACAACACAGAACAGAAAGAAATGTTCATGTGGTATCTACTGTATACATGCAATTCATAAAGACAGAGACATAAAATAGGTTCTTTTGGGTGGCCAAGCACATTTAATGTCACAACACCCTGTTACTAAGCAGTTTCCTAAGTCTGTACTTCCTTTAAAGGATATCATGGTAATTCCTGTAAAGCATTTTTGCAGATCTGTGTTATTAATACTTTCTGGGAAAAGGTGTTTAATAAAATTAGAAGGCACTGGGGCTTGTCATTGTTTTGGGTTTCAGGTTTTTTTTATCGACTTTGGCTCTACGTACAAGTTGTAGCAAAACCAGGATGTAGTAATACCTATAAATTAGCGAAGTAATAACAATTTTATAATTTATTGTAACTTGCTCTGAAATGCAAATAGTAAAAATAGTAAAACTGGTATGTGAATACTTTGTAAAACTGCAATGGTATAGGCATATTCTGTATAAGTATTTAAGAAAATTATATGAGCAATATGACCAAAGAGGCAAAGAGAGTGATGCAGCTGCACATAGAATACAAGCTAGGAAAAACTGAAATACAAAGAAAAGATAAGCAAAATGTAGAATATTAGGCTGAAAATTGTTCCAAGTACATAAGAAAAATGAGTGGCCAGGCAAAAGGATATTAGATAAGGAATACTGGGCTCAGAGGAAACCCCTCTTTTTGGAGTGGAGGCAACAGGGTAAAAACATCAGGCATGAGCAAAGAGAAGAAAGAAAATATGTGCGTTTCACTTCTCACTTTCTTCAGGAGTGAAAATTTTCTGTTAGGCTTCTCAAAATTTATGCCACTCTGCCTTTAAAAAAACATGCATATATATTGAAGCATAAGACAGAGAAAAGGGAGAACACAACACTGCAAGAAAATTTTTGCTCAATTCAAGTGCATGAATTTGAGCATTAAAATTTAAACTGGGTTTAATCTCTTATTATAATTTATTCGTAGTAACACTTCATTTAAGATGAAGAGGTAAATTTTCCTACCAGAACTACACCTTCAATAAATGCAGTTAAAGTATGTATGTAATTTAAGAACAAACCGTTTTACAATTCTATTAAAATGAAAGTGAAACACCGGTAACATCTCAGGTTTTAAAATTCAGGTCTAGGCTACTGCGCTTCTCCCTCTTGTAAAATAAAAAAAGATTTTACTTTTTTCATTAATGAATACTTTCTTTTGGACAACCAAAATCTAGCTTACATGGGATGTATTTTTTTTTCCACCTCTTAAACACCCTAATTCCTTTCTGGGGAGATTCAAAATGCAAAATATATAACAAATTGTGATGAAATTACCTGAGATTTATCTCCTCCAAGCACGTTGACCATCACATCCATAACAGTCTCATGCATGCCCAAGACTCTCATTAAGTTAGGATGCTGATAAAACACCTTGTTGTTCATTATATCCCTAAAATAGAAGAAAAGACAATTTGTTTTTTAAGAAACCCCAAATTAATTTAAGTCGATGCATTGAGATTTCAGAAGTATGCATTCATTGTATTAACATAATTTTAAATTCTTAGAATTCAGCATAATACAAAAACATCTGAGAACTAAATGTTTCACATTTCAATATGCTGTCATTCCTCTAATTCTCATTGATTCTTCATAATAAGAATATTAACCTCCAAATTATTTCGAGATGGCAATTCTTCATCTCTAAATTGCTCCTACCATCTGTTCTGTTTAAATTAAAAAAATGTTCTGTGATGATCTAAGTGGAAAAGAATATTTTTTGTTAGGTTTTAAGTTGAGAACAGAGATCAAGAAGATTAAATCTAATTAATCATATTTCTACAGTAACCTCTTAATTTCCTCAGTTCACAGAGTAACGACAATAAATAGACAGTATTTAAGGTTATCTGTCATATGTATTTCATCAGTATTTCCAAATTCTGTCAGAAGTGACATACAGGTCTATTATGAAGGACTATTTTAACTTTTTCACTCCTCTCACCATTCTCTCAACATTTTCTAGAATCTGCTGTATTGGTTTCATAATCCAGAAGACAATACATGTGTTTCAAAATAACCCAAGGAATAAATTTCAATCAAATCCAGAAGTTTCTACCATTTTAGGGCAATCTGTTAAAAACACATGGCAAATAACAGGAATCATGCTTGCTTTAATGAAATACAGAAAACTGAGAATGGATGAATCTAAATACAGCAACTCTTGGAAAGTGCTTATATCCATACCATGTTTAGGCAAAATTTATCCTTTATCCTTCATATAATTCTCAGGAAATTTACAAACTCAGCATCAAGGACAAATTGGGTAATACTGTCGCACACTGCCTAATGAGTCATGGCCGCGACTTGATCAGTTCAAATTAAGAGATTAGTCTTTGCAATTTTTACAAAAAACGTATAAATTTTGCATTGAAGTAGTAAGAAAAATGGAACTTTCTTACAATTGTTGTAAAGGAGACAATTTTTTGATATTCCTGAAGAAAGACAAATAAATATATTTCTCAGGCAAAAATACTATAATTTTCTCTCTTTCTAAATGCACCATTTTAATGTAAGCCATTTACTTTCTGTGACTTTTTTTCTTCATCCAACATTAAATGAAGCAACCAGCATTTAGTCACTCAAGAGGAACAACAAACATGCAGGAGTGCACTATAATACCACTGCTTAACAGAGGTAATTTTATAGCAAAGATGCAGAAAATATTCTCACATCATGTGCTGCTATATAAAGGAAATTTCTTCTGAATTTCCAATCGAAAAGACACCAGTAAGTTTATTCACTCATACATGTAATATAAAATGGGCTTCGAGTTTGGGAAAAATGCAGTGTAGATAGACACCAGCAAAGATTTTGGTGATCTTTTTTCTCCATAGCTACTAAAACATGTACTTTGATTGGAGTTTAGGCATCAGGATTAACTGTAGTAAAAGGAGACCATTTTCTTTAGATAATACCTTAGTCCACAAAAACTGTGACCCTTTTGATACTGTTAGAGAGATCAGTTGGAGTCACCTTGGAAATACATGTGAAAATGAAAATCTCTGGTACATATTGACACTTCAGCATTAATTTTCATTTAGGAACAAAAATTTTAGTATTTACTAATACAATAACAATACAAGCTTCACACCAAGCTAAAAATAAAATTCTGTTAATTCCATACCCTAATCCATTAATCATTAGCAATTCCTCCTCTTTTCCCATCCTCACACTGAGAAGTGAGCGAATCTGGCCCAGTGCTGCAAGCAGATTAATGGTATCCTTCACGGAGGCAGCACTAATAGTGTAGGCTTTCCTCAGGGCTTGCAGTAGCTCACCAATGCTGTCATACTGCCTACGAAGGAGGCTGTACATAATCCGAACTAATTCAGGATCTTGGATCTGATCTTCCTGGGACCAGCGCACCATTGTCTGTGAAATGAGTTCCTTCAGGGTAGCTAAAAGCAAAATATATTAAATGTTACTATCTCTTTCAACAGAAAATATCAAAAACATGTATTGTAGTAAAATATGTAAGAGTAGAGGACAAAGAAGTTGTAGAAAAACACAAGCAGACTGAAGAGGATTTTTAAATTGGAAAAGCAACTTTCAGATCTTTTGAGATAAGTGTAATATTCTTGAGAGACAGAAAACAATAAACATCTGCTTAGGGTTCTAGTTCTTACCAGCAATGAAGTCCATACTGGACAATGAAAACCTTTAAGTTGACCATGACACTGAGAATCATCCTTGTAAATTAAATATTGCATTTAGACTTAATTTATCCCTCATTTCTATATCAAGTCACTGTCACTTGGGGATGTACTTTCCAAAAACATTGTAATTCTTGGAATAAATATTGCTTGAAGCACTTGTATTGTAGACATTGCAAATTCAGTGATGCTGAAAACAATTTTGCTGAGCCCAAAGTTTAGGGAATTTCCCTGAAAACTAGACACATGTTCCAGTCCTTGTTCCAACAAATGTTCATGCTTGATATGACGTAGAACAGGAATAATCACCTTACCTCTTAAAACAATGCCTGTTTCTTTCTTTTATTACCAGTAAACAGATCCCTTGGCTTTCCCGAAGTTCTTCCAATGACAAGAATAGCTTCCTCCCACTTTCCATCACTAAAGTGTTTATAAATAGTGTAGATACATTGGGGTTTGTGTTTACACTATTCTTTCACTTGCTAACACTTCTTTCTTAGTTTATTTAATATTGTATTTATGCAAACCCATCATTAATTCTGGGGTTCTGTTCAATAATTAGGCTTTCAATTCTGTACTTCACAGAGACAACCTGTACTTCACATGCTTAGTGGCGTGTCATGCCTTATCTCAGTTTTGACTTGATAGTTACAAAAGTCCTATAATCATTATTAACCCTAATTCATTACCTCCATGTGTTTGTTTTCAGAGTTCTAACTTGTTTTTAAATACAAAATTTACTGATTCATCATTAATACTAGGTTGAACTTGCTGGCATTCCTCACTTGGGTAGAAGTTCATTTGTGATAAGAAATGAATGTATGCTTAGAGGGAAGGAAGATTTATTTGTAGGAAATCATTTTCTTATGAATATTCATACTCTGAGTATGTATGACCAAAGCCAAGTCACTCAGCCAGAGATTTTAACCTTGGAAATAGGTACACATCATGTACACCACGACACCTCTTCGTGCACATAAGAGGATTTGAGTTACCTCTTACACCCATTTCCTTTAATCTCTGAATTCCAAATTTCCTGGTGCATAAAGGGAAAGTGCACACATGGACTAAAAACCTCAATCTCCCGCTACAGTCAAGTATTTAAGATAATATATTTACATTATTTTTTGTCATGCTTTGAATGACTTCATCCATGTGAATATCTGTACTATGCATCACTCCAAGGAGAAGCCCAAGCTTGAAGAAATCATCTGAAATTTCTAGAAAAATACACACTGTAGGATCATTTTTCCAACCTACATTTCTTGTAACCCAAAGCTCTGGTACATGAAATAAATGAACTGCTCTGTCCCAACGACCAAACATCATGTGCCCTGAGGCTTTAGGAGTGAATACTTCCTGATTCATGACAATAGAATCCACATAGAAACCTGGAGAAGAAATGATACTTCCAGATACTGAGTAGGTCCTGCTACCATTAAAGTGAAAGCAGATGCTAACAGATGAGTCACTGGAGAATGAAGCCCTGTATCATGCAGCATATCAGATTGTTATAAGATTTAATGTAGTTACAACACAGTAACAAGCTTAACAGATCAAGATATGCTTTCAGACCAGGACAAGGTGCTCTAAGGTGCTCTCCAGAGCAAGCAGATAATGTAAGAGGTGTCATGAGTTACAAAATAATTTTGCTGTCTAATCTCAACACAACTCTTGATGAAATTATTGATCCTGAAATAAATTAACCATTCCACATCTGTACATGGGTCTATTGACAAACTGAGTAATTTGAAAAAAAAAAAGAGGAGTAACCATCATTAGTTGACCTCAAGTCATTTGGAGAATCCTGCATATAATATCTGTATGGTGTTACAGAAATTTAAAGCTAGAAATCCAATCTTGATTCAGAAAGGCAATAAGAAACCTCAGCAAAAACGTGTCCTAAAGGAATACCTTGAGGAATTTGGCTTTTTGCCTTGCATATTCCTCACCATCCCTAGTCACTGCTGAGAGTTGAAAACTCATATCACAGCAAGGACAAAGTTTGTGAGATCCATACCACACATCACCCTCACAGGAGTGAATTCTCACGTGTCATGTGAGCCAAGTGGCAGTGAGAATCAGGTGAGTTGTTCAAAGAGGCTCGACAAAAAGCCTATGCAAATAGTCAAGGAATTGCAAGCACAGAACCAATCTCACCTGTATAGACCATGAACACTCCTTGCATGTTATGGAACAGGGTATGGGAATGGATATGTACAGGAACACTGCTCAGAATATGAAGTTTGTGAGTATAAAGTGTTTTGTAAGTGTTTCGGGGGGGTTTATGCGCTTGTCTGTATTTGTGTGTACCTGTTGCTTAAGAGCAGGTAGTAGAAGGAAATGGAGACAAGCTCTAAAGAAGATTTTTTACATTAAAAAATACCCAAACCATAAAAATTATATCTTCCCAAGTTTAGAATGCTTGAGTCTAGATTATTGTGCCATAATTAGCCTTTAACAGTTCTTTATAAAGAATATTTAAATTTTCAACCCCAGAGTTAATGATCTGGATCCAAAATCTTCCACTCATTTTAGTTTCTTGTTTAAAAATGCATCCAAGGTGTTCAGTATGCAGAATACTAGTTCTAAGAGGCAGAAGAAACTTAAACAGATAGTCTCCTTCTTCAGCTCCTTATAACACTTCATTAGAAAATACACTCCTGTTGACTGTGTAAAAACTTTAACACTTGTATCAAGAAAGTATTTACATGGAAAGGAAACTTACTAGGAGCTTTCTCTTCTTCTTCCTTAGGCTCCAATTTTTCTGCTTTTGGTGGACCTTTGATTTTGTACAATAATGAACGGAGTTTGCCAGTCAAGGAGGAATCTTCCTCTTCTTCTTCCTCTTCCTCTAGTGGAATACCTTAGCATAAAATAATACCGGTTAGAAACAAAACAATCTTTCAAGTTCAACTCCCTCAATATTTAAACAATATTAAAATAGCTATAGGAATATTTTTTTTAACCAGCTAATTTCATACAGGATAAAAGAAGTAGTAAGACCAGAAGCTTTGACAAAGGACCAGAAGCACCCTTCAAATTATGTTCATTTCAGTACACCTACTTCTTACATCCAGATTTATAGTATTCATTTTTCACTATTATGACCAAAGAGAGGGTACTTTTTTAAGAGTTTACTATGGCTATTAAATATGACTCATGGTCATATTTGATTAAATATGTGATCTTTCATTGCATATTGCTGAATGTAGGCTAAAGAGAGAAGTGTATGCCTGTGTCTTACAGTACAGTGCAGTTTTTCAGTTGAGATATTTAGCAGCCATAAACAAATATATCAACTGAATTTAAAGCTGTAAGAAGGCAGACATTCAGAGATCATATGGGTAATACATGCTTTTCATGAAAATGTATATAGTGAGATGGGATGTCATTTTACCAGGTAGTTTAATACAGTTCAGTTCACTACACTGCTTCACAACCATTCAAAGTCTCTCACACCTCTTAGAGATCATCAGACAACACATCTGCAGAAGCAAAGAACAACTAAGTAGGCTCCTTTCAGATCAGAGATAACTGTGCCAAGCTGAAATCTAAGCTTTTGCAGTTTGCTTTTCAAAGAGAAATTGAAAAAAGGAAAAGTTTTTCAGATAGGATACTAGAGCCAGAACCTGAAGCAGAGGGGAAAAGAAAACTGCAGTGGCTAAAACTGGTACTAAACAATTAGGAAAGAAAATAGAACAGACATGGGGTATCAAGTTGGAGAAACTTTGCTGCTGACAGCTACAAAGGTGGAGTGGAAATTATGACAAGGAGTGACTAAGTGATAAAATTCAAAGGCACTGGGAGGGAATGCAAGAAGTCCAAATTGAAATTGGACAGTAAATACGGAATTTAAGAAATGGGATAAGTGAAACTGGCTTAGCAAAATTAAAAGTTAAGAAAGAGGAAAGGATACAGTTAGTCTGAAAAAAAGTAAGAACAGGAAATGTCACCAGTAATGAAAGGAAAGAGAAAGCAGACAAGGATATTAAAGGAAGAAACTATCTGGCATTGAAATAAAACCTAGGCCCTGGACACAGGAGAAAGACACTGGGAGAGGAATTCTTAAGAAGCTGAAATGGACAGACAAGAAGAAATGCACTGGGATCATGAGTTAGACAGTGTTGGACAGGGGTAGGTGAGGTCTGTGCGTCCTCCAGATGGGGTCTCTGTTCCGTATCATTGATTGTTCATTCTGCATCCTCTTATAGCTGCAAGCCATTCAGAAGCTGACTATCCCATGTTGCTACTGGCTAATTGCTTCCTTCAAGTGGCAGAAGTCTGTGCACTGGTACAGATGGTTTCAACCCAGATAACTTTCAGTTTGATAAGATGCTACAAAATACGCTGTAAATTTGTTTGGTTTTTTTATAACCAAGAAATTGCACATAAAAATATGATAGAGGACCATTATTTTGCCAGCAAAATTAACCACTCGCAGTTAGGACGTGCTGGGATTAAGACTGCCTGAGTAACTATTTGCTTATATTCATTATGAAGAAGCCTTTAATTACTTGATTGCATACATAGTTTTCCACTTAGATGGCAAAGTATACTTAGTACTAAAAAGCTGATTAAACATCCCAAGCAGAACTCCTATTCATTTAATCTGCAGCTGTGATTGCTTAGTACTGATTTTCAGGACCAAGTCAGGACACCGATAATGAGGAGCATTTATCCACAGCGATCACCTCTGATAAATCTGTACAAAGTAATGAATATGGTTTTGCTCAGAATCCAGAGGATCTTTAAACTATTTTATCATGAGACAGCACTTTCTCTGTCTTGAACTCTCATTCAAAACACACGTTTATAATGTAGTAAACAAATAATAAAAGTATATCCCTAAAAAGAAAAATCTCAATGCATACAATAACTAGTGCTTCATCTCATTAAATATGAAGAGTGATCAGGAGTTAAACTAATTCAATAATCATATCAGCCACAAATTTTTAAGCTAAAATTAATTGATTGGGGAGTTAAGACATTTCCAATAATGTTGTAGGTCTTTCATAATCTCCATCCTGGAGACTTAGAGTAGTCTGTGCTGACAAACGGGCATTACCTCTGGAAACCATAGGTCAGATCAAGGGCTAAGTGACTGAACAATGAAGATAGCTCTAAGAATTTATGATGACAGATGTAATAAAAACAGAGAGAAAGAGGAGTAAATAAGAGGATACTAACTCTTCACTTTAACACTTGGAAGAAAAAATGATGGAATTAAAGAAAGTTTTTGGTAAGCGTTTAGAAGCAAGGATGAATAACAATTAACAGAGGATTGTGAAAACCAAATAATGCTAAACCAACTAAATTTCTGCCTTACAGACACAAATCTTGATTTTAAGGACTTCTAATACTGTCTTGTACAACATTCTCAGGTGTCAATTGATGGATCACAACTTAGATACCTGCAGACCTACTCATCTTTGGCTGAGGCTAGTGCTGAGGCGGCTAAAAAATTATAACTGGCTTTTCATGAAATCACAGCTTGCTGGTTGCTGGAGATTCTAATAGGGTACTCAGATATAGAGTGCAAAATAATATCAGAAGCCTTAACAATATAAGCACAGAAAGGTATAGGAGGTACCATGCCTCCAGACAGAAAACAGAAACTTAATTACAGGTCATTAAAACAGTAAAATTTCATGAACCAAGTAATACTGGTTTTAGGGATAACCAGCAAAGCAAGATTTATCAGACTGTATTAGTAAACATTTGATAATGACCTCAAGCAAAAGAGTGGACAAGCAAGAACTAACCATCAGGAATATCATGCTCTTCCTGAGGAAGAGATTGAGATGCTGTCATCTCACTGTAATGACGTTGGCCTCTTCTTTTCAGACAAGACGGATGCCAATAACCATAGAAATACGCAACACACTGGAAGAGTAACTATGAATATATCTATCAAGTAGGTCGATGGAAAAAGCTTGTTTGTTTCAGTTTAAACTGCATAATTGCTGGGAATGAACAGTAATAATTAGATGACTCAGACTACAAATGTTAGTAATTCCATGATTGTCTGAATTAGACTAAGATCTCAATAAACTCAATAAACTAACAAAAAAATAGACATCAAAAAATCCACATAAAATTGCACAGGAGATTCAAATTAAATGAGTGGGGGCAATTCAAGATGTAATATGCAGTGCAAGAGTGCTTTATAATGACTGACTCTCACAGCTATGCATATAACAGGAAACTAAGCTAAAGCCGGTAGAGAACTCCACATCTCCTTTTTTTAAATTAAATTTCTGATTCTCAGCTTTGCAGTAATTGTGTTCCCTCAATACCTTTTATTTGCTTGTACTCATGCACGTGCTTATATAAATCCTTTAAGGTAAGCCAACTTCCTTGTTTGCATTATTTTTTCCCCCAATAAGTCTAAAATTGGTACATAAACAGAATAATATTAGATAATAATTTATAGAGATTTAACAGTGAAACTTAAAATCATTTGTGGCCAGTAATACATCTAATATAAAAAACCTCTCATGCTAGTATATTTTTCAATTGATATGTCAAGTTCCAAAACTTGTATCAACAACTTGCCACTCACCACAGTGAATTAGAAGATCATCATGAAATTCATACAGTTCCTCCCGAATCTCCTCTGGACACGGACAATCCTCTCCCAGTTGAAAATTCAGCAACATATTAATCTTTGAGGGATTTAAAACATAGATAAAACATTGAAATAGCCTAAGACATATTCTACTATATAGCCATACTTTACCTGTTTATAACTGTGGTTTACAGCTTAAGTTCTAGAACACAAGTTTCAGCATTCTGACATTCAGTATTTTGCAGCATGGAATAAATTTATTTTCAAATTTTGGTTCTCCAGCAAGTCAGGACTTTATTTTGCCATCATAAAGAGTTTTTTAATCTTTAATTCAATCTTTTTTTAAAAAAATATTACCTGCTCTTGAGGAGGAGACCGAAATTCTTTAGTCTTCTTGGCAGTCAATGCAGCAGACATGTTCAAGGCTTGCATGAGTTCATTGTACCTGTATTTCTGGTTATACTGCAATTTGGATACATAACGGTCTGCAAACGATACAATTGCTTCCACTCTATGTTGTAGTTCACAGTCACAAAAATAATTCAGTAAATGACACATCTAGGGTAGAGAAAATAGACAATCTCAACAGCTTTACAAACTCTAGGGAAGAACTTGAGTACATACTATACGCTGCATCAGACTATAAAAATAAGAGACATTATTCCCGTATTTTTGTTTCAACACTGTGAAGGATGCAAGACGGTAGTTTCATTATCTGATTGATAATATTATATTGCACTCACAATCTTTCACTCCATGCACTCAAAATATCTAGAAATCACATACTAGTTTGCTTGCAAGGATCCCTTAAAGATCATCTGGTCTAATCCTTTCATTTTTATGAAATAAGCATTTATTCACATATCTATTTGAGTTTAGATAGATACAGAAAGAACTACCTCATCAATTTTTTTTAATTAATTTGAGGTTTTAAGGCAAAGTGGAATTAAAGAGCTTCAGAATTTTAAATCTTACTGACTAGAGAACAGACAAAAAGCACAATCCTTTCTGTCTTCAAGAGTAAATATAAGAAACATATTTATAATAAATGGTCACCTGAAGCTTAACAGATTCTGGTAATCTTGTCTGCAACAAGCCCTTTGCAGGAGCTTTTGTTTGTTTGATTGCTTTCTCCCCAGCTTCTACAGCTTTTTCTTCAACTTGTGTCACTTCTTCCTTCTCTATCCTCTCTTCTGTTTCTTCCTTGTGATCTCCAAACACAGTGGGATCAATGAGGAGTAACACCTGCTTCACATCATCATCATCAAAAACACCCATTATGAGCAGTGTTGCTATCAGTTTAAGAACAGGAACGAACTGGAACGCAACCTGTCCTCCAACAGGGTCTCGTATATGACTCCCACTGCACTGTACTGCCTCCGTTAACATACTTATGGCCTTGGATTTCAGTATCTCCAGGGGTATCTCTGGGATGGATGTCTGATGATCTTCACTGGTTGCAATAAAGCATGGAGCAGAAAAATTAAAGTCTGGTTTAAGACAAGTACTAAGCCCTACTCCGGGTAAACCATGCTTCTTCGTTTCATCGGGATATAATTTAATATTTCGAGTTTCGTCTGTAACTGGAATGATAAATTCATTGCTCATCATGAGCTTGGCTTGCTTGGCATGCTCCAAGTGAATACTAATGAGCAAGTCATAGAATCCAGAACGTAGAAGTCCAGGTAAGTATTGATTATCTATCGTAAAAAATAGCTGAGATATGTCCACGTGGCTACAAAGAGCATAAGCAACTCTAGTGTTACCTAGAGCACTAACTGAGCTATAGAGTTTTAAAGTGTGGTAGTGAAACATCATCAAATCTTCTTGTTCACATAGTTCCAAAATATCAACACATCTGTTATGAAATAAAGAAACAGAACACCAGTCAATTCCATTAATAAAGACTTTGAAAGAGGAAAGTTTTGTAATCTCTGAACATTTTGGTCAGTTCCTCTTCAAACCACTAATATAAAAGTTGATGCTAAATAATCTTAGCATATGCATCATTAAAAAACAGTAAATGGTGGAAATAATTTGTTGAGACTGTTTAAAACTAGTACTCTATAGGGAAAAAACCTCAAAATCTAAGATGGAGATGCTTCTTTGGATTCTATTGTAAATTAGAACTTGTTTCTAAAATAGGTGTATTGGCATGCTGAAAATCTGCATTACTACCGTTACTAAACAGCGCCTTTCTAGTTTACTCAGGATTATTGGTTCATTTTTTAACAAGACACAATGTTTTTCACTCTTTTCTGGAATTCAGTTTTATTAACAATAAATAAAATTGAGTTTTGAATCACTAAAAGAAATTTTAAAATTACTAATAAAAGTACAGCTGTTAAATTATTTCTGCTATGCTTTTGCTGATAATTTGATTTTTCACTGGTTATGACATTTGATATTTGGATCTTTATTATCCTCGCTCTGAAGATAAAACCTAATGAAAATCAAAGAAAGGCATGACCTTATCAATAAGAACATAAGAACTTAATTCATGTAAATTCAGTGTAGATGAAACAGGTTTCTATTATAGAAAAAATCAGCAAAATAGCAGTTGTATGTTCTTGATGCTTGTTATTCTCAAACTGAGAAAAATCTCTTATGTTTAAAGACCTACAGATTTAAGAGATGCCATTTCAATTTGAATTTAAATCAAATAGTCATGCTTTCTTTTATGCATGAAAAACTTGGTACATGGCATTAAAGCTCAGTCTCTTGTATTTACTTTAGTTTCATGAATACAGTAATATCTGATATGATATCAGGTAAGATCATAACTTCTCAACAACTATAGGGTAAATATTCAGCAAGGCATACGCTGACATCTTTTTTCAGTATATTTTGTCCACACCAAGTAATTTTATCTCATTATCAATATACCTGTTTTCTTCTGGGATGTGGAGTGCCATCATCTGCAGAGGTTCCAAACACTGCACAACCCAGCCGTGACGTTCACTGACGCGCTCAGTTTCTACTCTTAGAAAGCTGTTTGGCATCCGGCTCCACAAAACAGGTGTAATAGTTTGTACATCGAGGCGAGGGGGACACTGAGGAATAGGATTTCTTTCTTCACTTTTGAAAATTGCTGCTGATAAAGGCATGGTATTCTGAAACAAATATATGTATTAATTATTTTTTAAACATGTAATTATGAACAAACCCACAACACCAAAAGGAAGTATAACTTTTAAATAGCATGGGAATCATAGAAAGGCAGAAGTTATTGCAACAAACAAAATCCATTAAAACCTCCCAACATTAATAGTGTTATCCTCAAATAATATTAGTTTATTTTGACAAATGCAGATAATCAATTAACTGCATGTAATAACATTTACACAAGTAAACGAAGAAGTCAAATTACAAGTCATGCCTTTGATTCAACCTTCATAAACAAATTTAACGTAGCAGGAATTTGCATGGAAATAGACAGATTTAAAAGAGCACATTTGCATAAAGATTGTCTTTCTATAGAATACAAAAATACTTCCTACCTTTAATTTACCAAGTTCAAACTGAATCAAGTTAGTGCTTGTAGGTTGTAGAAAAGTTGCTGGAAAAAGCTTTGTGTTTGGTTCAACCTAGAAGTGAAATGAGATTAAAATTTTTAAAAAAATAAAATGAAAAAGAAAATCATCTCCCTGAATGGGATATAAAATAAATACTGTATACTTTACACTTTATTATCAAACAATTTAGATACTTTACTAAATAAAGTGTTGCATAGTGTCTACCTATGATATAGTAAAGTATTTACAGTTACCTTTATAGGACTATCTGGTTTTGAGACAGGTGTTTCGTAGCCTTATGTGCTCTCAATACCTATAGGAGGAACTTTGGTAACACAGCGTAGTGTCTTCTCAAAAACATCCAAATTCAACAACTCATTCTAGAGATTGAGAGCACTTCATGGGATCAGGATAGTGCAAATCTTTATTTCCTATTAAGATTAGTGATTTTCTAATCCATACTCTAAAAGTAGACTAATGTAATTTTTTTTAAGAGCTCTTCATTTTCAGGTCTAGCACTGGTCTCTAGTCTTATAACATCACAGGGAATCACAGCGCTGTAGTTTTAAAGTTTCTGGTTGTGTTTGGGACTCTTATGAGAACTACATTATCTTTTTTCCTCGTTATAGCTGGACTCAAAGTGCATGTCAGTGCAAGAAGACCAGTTTATTCTGAAGAACGCTGAACAAGATTACCCACCACCACTGCCATGAAATAAAGAATTAAGAAAAATATAATTATAGAATAGTATATTACTTTTAAAAATTCAGTGCTCCACAGTGGCTGAAGAAAGTACACCTATACAATTAAGTCAAAGTTTCGGAAGTTCAATTAAATATATTAATCACATCATGGTGCATTTTGTGTATCATGTACAGACATTGTACATAATAAGCACAACTACAATATTTGTGCTGTGAAGGAGTACAACTCCTAACTTGGAGGACAACGATCTATCAACAACTATTTTCTCAGAACTATGACTATGGGCATGGACAAAATAATACAGGGTTAGGTATTAACATTACAAAGTTTTTGGTAAGTTAAAAAAACCACAAGCCCAAATCCAGAAAAAAAAAGTCATTTTGTTCTGCTTGGTATATTGGATTTTTTTCTGACTATCACCATGGCATTCAATATTTTAATCAAGAACTACAGAAAAATTCTTTTCCTCTCTGAAATAGTTTGACTTATAGGCCTTTTAAAATGAAAACAGCATACAAATATTGTCTTTCTATGTCAGTTAAGAAAACTGAAAAGTGCATGCTAACTGTTATAAGACTAGAATAATTACCTAGACCAGACAAATATCAATTATTTGTGGCAATTGGAGTGAGATATTTGATTTATTAAACTATTTTAAAGGTCTTTATTGTAAAAATATTCAAGACATGGAAATGAAAACTACATAACATTATTTTCATTACTTTCAAAAAAAGAGAAAAGATTTAAACTACTAAAAATAAGCAAAAAATAAAAAATATTTCACTCTTAATTGTAACAATCTTGTTGGATTATACTATTTATTGTCTATAGAAAATGCTGGATATTCTCATTTTTCAGCAGAGCAGGTGTAACAGATTTATTGACAAAATATTTCCTAAAAGAACTTGAGGTATTTTTCCATGAAAAAGAAAAGAAACAGAGGAGAAATAATAGTGTTTTCTGAGATAGTTTTAAATTTAGTAGAGAGAACATGGTTATATTGATTGCAAGTCATATAAGGAAAAACCTGAAAGTGTTATTTACACTAAATTCAATAATGTGTATTTTTCATATCTGTCTTATACATCTTCTAGCAAGACAAGAAGAACAGCTAAAGACTGTCCAGGAGAAAAAACCCACAAACACCCACTACAAAGAAAGACACCAAAGTTTCATGAGTTTGCTCAGAAGCTTTTGTATTGATTTGTATCTAGTTAGAAAAACAACAAATCAGGGCTTAAGCACTCTGATCACCCGTTTTCATTTCACAGTGTTGACATTCAATATTCTCCCAGCGTGGCATTGAAGTTACTGACCACTAAAAAATATTCCAAAATTGCAATTACTACATAACCTCCTACCCCTATTAACAGGCTGTGTGCAAGCCTGCCACATTCATTTTCAATGGAGTCAGCACAAAAGTTCCATGAAATTTAGTTAAATAACATTTCAGTTTTGTCTGTATTACAGATTTGATGGGGTTACATAGAAGAAAGCAATGAATTGTTGCTAACACTGGACCACCTCTTCCACAGTGAGTGCTTTACGACGAACAACTGATCTTACTAAGAGGAAATCTCAACAATCTGGTGCTGAAAACTCCTGTCAACCCCTGATCCATTTGCATAATGACACCATGTTTTGAGGATATTAATAGCATTTAGGGCCCACTCCACTTATTTTGGCTTTTGCATTAAAGCATATTTGAATTTTAGGTTTTGAAACTTATCAAATCACAAGGTCTCAAATCACAACTATCTCCAGAAGACCCTGGTAACAGTGAACTAAATTTTTCTTCTTAATTCACATCAAAAATTACTATGTCTAAAATCTACTTTTGACCTTCTGCTAGTTTAAATATTTATTGCCCCTTTATTGCATAACAGATTCAGCTGAAAAATAATTTAAGGAATTAACTTTATTAATCAGGATTCTGAACCCCACAAACAGATGTAAAACAAAATGTTTATCTGAACATATTGAAACAACCCAAAAAACATAGCCTTACAAGAGAGTAAGAAAAAGAAGGGTTAACCAGAATGATATAGGAAAACATGTTATCATCAAATGGTGTCCAGTTAGATTTTTGAAAAAGAGAAGTAGCTCCAAAACAAGAAGCTTAGTAGAATAGCTTCCTGAAAATCTGATAATACCTGATAACAAGTACCAAGCTCTCTTCCATTGGCTGTGAATGACACCATTCCAGTAGCCAGGTCAACAAAGCATCCGATTTCTATATCAACATTACTGCGACCTGATCTCTGGGAATTAGCAATTACATCTCCTCCCCAAACCATGTAGCAGTTGCTGCGCTTCACACTGAAAGAGCAACAAGAACAAAGCCTAGGTCACACTGAATGTGGTGGAGATACTTTTCAGTGGAGGAATACTTAGAGATCTTCAAAGCTGCTTGTTATGTTTTTAGTTTGTTTGCTCATTAACAAACCTTTTTTTCTGGTAGGCTTCTATGTGGACTTGTAAGCTACAGTAAAACAAACTAGTTCATCCACAGGGAGTAAATACAGATATTAAATTAAAGAAGCATCTTTCATTTCAAATTCTTCCCAAAAGTAATTTTCTTTACAACAGAACATTAATGATAAATTCACTTTAACATGTCTACTAACACATTAATATATAAATGACCACAGAAAACTCATACTCCGTAATCAATTTTCTTATTAGTATAAATTAATATTTAAAATACCATGAAGTTTGTAAACATCGGACTTTTAAACAAAAGTATTGAGATAAAAACTTTAATTAGCCATTAATAATTCCATACCTTTCATGAACTCTGCCTCTCTCATCACCTAAAGTAACTGTCACTGTACAATTTTTATTTAGGTCAAAATTCTCACTGTAAAAATGATAGTCTGGTGTTACCCAGCCAACCCAGACAGAGGACGGGTCTTGGCCAGCAAATATCCGTAGTGAGTAAAAATACTGAAAGGAGGAAAAGAGCATATTAGCAATAGAAATCTAAAGTATTTTATTAAGGAATACTCAAATAGTGATTTAAAAAAACCCGCTCTCCTATGTATCAAACTTCAGTAATAGTAATTCATATTCTTCTAATAACCACTTAAAATAGTGTTAAACTAAAAAACAGACTAGTGTTTTAAGTTGGTGATGTTTATGTTTGCACAAGTTGTAAGTTGTGCAACTGTGGCCATCATTATTTATGAACAGTGTTAAATCATAGAAAATTATTAAAAAGGCTGCTTTCAATGGATCAATTTCTCATGAACATGCTGCCACAAATAAATCTACTTCAAAACATTAGAAGAACTAAGTATCACAACATATTTACTCACCGTAGTAGAAGGAGGAGCAATTTCTTGGCTGTGTTTTCTACAGATAAAGAGAAATCAGTAAATAATTTTTTTAAAAAAGTAGTAAAAAATTAGTCATTAGGCTAAGTATACTTAAAAGATAACTAATGTAAGTTAACTAGCTAACTAGTTTGCTTGGTACTGAGGGTGCATTAGCAAAGACTGTACAGGATACAAATATACAAGTAAAATACATGATTGCAGTTAAGGTAGAGAGTGGGAGGAGAGGCAGATTTACAGCAGTTAAATAAAGATAGAGGTAACTCTGAAAGGTGCAGGACCCATTAATACCTGATGTCTTTCAAAACCTGTCCTACACTCTTTTTTCTTTTAATGAACTGGGCACTTTTCCAGTAACAATGAGCTATTGGGTAATGTCAATGACCAATAATCCAATGGGCAAAAAACTCTGAGCTGGTTTTCCAGCCCAGCCTTTGCAAATCACAATAACTCAGAAAAAATGGAGCTGCTTAGGCAAAGATCTATAGACCTTGCAATGCACCTCTTTAGAAAAGGCTCTCTCCTGTCTGGACACAGCATTCTGCAGCAAAGGTGGTTTATAAAACCATCAAGAACAAAAAAATCTGAGTAACAGGAACTTTATGGGAATCTCAGCTCTAGTGTAAGAATAATTATGAATTTTTGAATATACAATAATAAAGACTAACATAACATAATACATTTACACTGAAAGCATGAAATAGGATAACCAAACCCAAGTCTAACCGTTTTTGGAAAACATCAGATGAGGCATTTTCCACACCCATGCCAAAGTTAAATGATGAGTGGAACTCAACAGGCATACTCAAACGACAATATATCATGTCAGAATTGCTGTTCTGTGTGCCAAATGTTTTGTGAGTAACCTTTAACCGAGGTGGACTCTCAATGGTTCCATCAATTCTCCATATCTAAAAATAACAGAAATATTTTTAAATATACTATCCAAAAAAAGCTGAAAACTTCCATTAAGCAACTAGAAGATGAGAAAACTGAAAGACCCAATCTAAATTTTTCATAATTAATTATCTTCAAAACTATGCAGCTTTGTTCTCTGACACTGAACTTAACTTGAAGAGCAAGGGAAGTAACAGATTCAGTATATCCTGACTACAGTAAATATTTTCAAAGTCTTTCATTCAGGAGTAAAGGAAAAAAAGTACATAGTTTATTGAACTAATTCACTTACAAGTCATTGAAAAACTGCATCACAAGAATCAGTAATTTTCTACCACAATGAGAAGAAATAGCAATTAGAATTATTCAGAAGGTCACTATGGACTTTGAGTCTGATGTTACTTTCCATTGTAAAGTGAGCTAAAAAGTGAGTTTTCAAACTCAGTGACAGGAACATTTTAAAGATAGAAATAGTGATGAAATAACCCTGATAAAATGAAAAAAATGCTGAGATCATTTAGTTAGAATTCAGTGAAATTTATTTTGCTTACAAAGGAAATATTCAGAGACAAGCATCAGCAAATAATTGGTTACACCTAAATTAAAGTAAATGGTCTAGAGAGATTATAGTAAAAAATCTTCTTTGGAATTCAAACTTATCATTTTTGAATATATTTATACAGAACAATTTATAGAAAAGACAAGATATATTATTCTGCTCTAGGATAGATTAGTTAGGGGGTTTTGGAATTCCTATCACTGGTGCATCATAATGAAAGAATGGTGATGCTACAGGTACACTTAAATGTCCTCAGACTTCAGCTGAACAATTTTCAGATATTTAAGAAAAATTTATAGTAGAGAAAGTTTAAAAAGTGAAAGCATATGTCAGATAGAATATTTTTAAAGAAATCATAATTAACATGTTTCCAGTAGCTAACCACAACATAAATTAGTAAGTCGTACAATAAACCAAATAAGTATATCCATAGGAATCCATACTACCATAAATGAAACAGAAGATAGACAAGATCATCTGGAATTATCTAAGAGTGTCTTAATAGAGTTATATGACAAACTATCTGATGACAGTAAGTATTAGTAAGGGTTTAATGTCTCAGCTTGCTAAACAAACACTCATTGAACAGGTGTCTCTCTGACATGTAACGTTACCTTAATGTGAGGATGATTTTTTGGCACGTTGACAAATGTTGGTAAGCGTTTACTAAACCACATAGCAACATCTCGGTTCATGTTAACAGCAAAAGGTTCAAAACCTTCTTGGAGGCCACACATTGTATAATACTTGAAAGTACTGGCATCCATTCCAAGGTTCATGCGACCAATCTGAGATAGGCCCAGTGCACAAACTGGAACAAAACCTAAAGAAAAATATGACAAAACTTAACAGTAACTTAGTTTAAAAAATTTAAAACCAGACATCCTTTATTTTTGATCTATCTACTATGAACTGAACTTCAGCTCCTACAAGTAATGCACATGAAGTTATGACAGTAGCAAGGATTTAAAGTCACCTTAAATACTTAAATGTCTAAGTTCAATATAATTGCAACCAAAACCCCTGAGAAATTAGGCACTATGCCATTTATCTTTCTCATTTTTAGACTTTATGGCTTTATACAACAAGCTGGACACTGAAAGGCAACCTTGGCTAGATCAAAGTTATGAACAAAAGTTAAGTATGGTCTCTGGGGCACCAAATTTTCAAAAGAATTTTGAGGTGATGTTCAGGTATCTCAACACATTTGTTTTAAATTTTACTTTATCAGCAGGTACAATTTTTTTTTGCCAACCTTCATTCCTCCATCATTCATAATGGACAAATACACACTCCTTTAATACTAGCATTTTTTATGACTCAGTTTTTTTGATCTCCATATACCTTTAGACAAGAATGAAAGGCTGTTGACTTATTTCACCATTTCCCCAAGGAACAGAATTTTGAGCAAGATTAGGGATTAGCCAACAGTTCAACCTCTAAAGGACAGATTTTCTCTCCTAAACTTTAGGACTTCAATATAGTTTTGTTAAAGCAGTGCCTCATTCTCTACCTTTATAAAAACTCTATCAACAGTAAGACCAAAGAAGAGCCATGAGCAACTGCAAAGTTTTCTGGCAATTACTAACAGGTGCTATTACTGGTTGGAGGAAATACACTTACAAAGAAAGTGTCGATGAAAACAAAAAGCAAAACAGTTTGAAAATATTCCTCAACACTTTTACTACAGTCATGTAGATACTACTTTTTGAAAAAACAATGGCCAAAAACAGAAGAAGAAAAATATTCCAGGGAAATGGGAAATTTGGATAAGGTATGAATACGACAGGAAAAAAAAAAGTAGACTCAAGTTATGTTGCAAAGATCAGTCTTTTGAGGCAGACTGTCACTGCAGAGTACTCTTTTTGTCCTTCACAGACATGAACATAGTATATTTATGCCCCAGCAAGATTATCAGAGACTACATTTTCAGATTTTGAAAATTTTTCAGGATGCTTATTATTATCACTTCTTAGCACTGAAGTCCTGAGAGAAAGCCTATCAACAGAGAGAAAATTTATCCACTCTGACTGCTGAAACCCCATTAATGTGGTTAAAGGAGAAAAGAATTCAGATCGTGCCACACAAGCACTCTCAAAATAAATTTTTGTGAAGTTAATGTATAGCACAGTCTGAAGGCTCACATCAGTGAAATATGATTTCTCAGCTCATTGAGTCACCATGACATTAGTTTTTCTGTTTGCTGTATTGTTTTGTCTTCTAATAACCATGTGACTACAAAGGGGAAGTTACCATTTTCTATTCCAAAGTCAGCAAATGCAAGTTCTGAACCTTTACTGGTTATAAGCAACTCTCCATTCAGAGTAAAGATGATTGACTTGTCATCCAAGTTTATCATACAACCAACCACATCTCCTGGTTGCCAGCTTCGTCCAAAGAATCCACTGCCTTGATGCCAACACTGGCCCTAAATGGAAAACCAAGTATATAAATACAGTGCTAAAATTAAAAATTAAATACAAAATAAATAAAGAAGCCCAGATGTTTTATTTTCCAGCACCTCAAGGTAATTTGCAAACGGTACTGATCATGACTTTTGTCTTAGAGATCACAGAGAGAGAGAGACATAGAGCAAATAAGTCACCCTAACTTCAGCAATTTGGAACCTGATAACTACTGCTCACTGGATTCAACTTCTTACACACAGGGTCATTAATATCCTTCTGGTCCTTTAGTAGTCAAGCTTGGGAAGAAAGGACATGCAGAAAACAGAAAAGACAGAAAAAGGAAAGCAGACTGTGGTTCTCTCAGTTAATGAAGAACTTTTTTTGTTTTTTGTAAAACATCACTTAGAAAAAAATGGAAGTGAATGCTGTATCTCATTTATAATTATGATAGACTTCTGTACTTAGTTGGGTATAGTCTAGGAAGATAAATATAAACCAACACTTCTTTGTTAGCATAATCTCATGACCAGAACCAAAATGGAGTTACTATCCAGCGTGAAACAGAGCTCAGAGATATCTTTACATGAAAATCATTCCGGTAGTTGATGTGGAGTACACAGAGGAAATCTATCCTGTAGTTCTCTGTCTAGCCTGTTTGTAGATCAAAAGAGGTAAAGGTGTACTGACTTTGCTTCCTTCAAATACAAATGCTTGGTCATCAGCTCCCAGCTCTACGTCAGGTCGACAGCCTGGCCTGGCCCAGCCAACACGCATATCTCCACCTGTCACAGCTTCAAACTCAAAGTACCACTTTCCAGACTTCACTGCATAGGATTGTTCTACTCTGAAAAATCGTATCTTGTCAATGCTGACTTTTTCCACTGTTTGGTCAGCTGTAAAAATAGAGGAAAAAAAGTCCCTCCTTTAATAATAAAATGAAAAGATAAATGTCACAAAAAAAGGCCATAATTCTTCTTGAAAATACGTACCTATCTCTTGGTCAGGTGGCTCAATACTGTAACCATAGCCTGCAAATGTTCTAACAGCTTCACGGAGGCTGTCTCTGTTTGATTTTTTAGTACGTTCATCTAATAATGCATATGGCACTAGCCGAGGATTACGTTTGTTCTTAAGATCCTGAAAGAGATTATAAAAAACAACAAGAAGAAAAGTCTGTTTAGACATCACAAAGACTTTGAATAATGAGACAGAGTGTACTTTGGCATCATGTAATGATTACAGAAGAGAAACAGCAGTCATGAAGAAGAGTTCTATGAATGCAAGCTTGGTTAATTATCTGTTAATAACACTGAAAACCTAAATATAAGAATGAAAGAGAAGGATGGAAATATATTCTCACACATCCTACCAGTAGTTGCAAATATACTGGACTGATAATCAAGACTTTTATAGGTAGGACTTCTTTTTCCTGTCCCAACCCCCTCTGGCTTTTCCAATTCCAAGACAGTCAATATTTATCATCTTAACTAATACTCCCTCCCAAATGATGTTCTAGAATAAAAAAATCTCACATTCTTTACTTATTCCAAATGCATGTAGATAATGTCCCACCTGTTGAATGCCATAGGTCCATCCTTGCTTTATTCTGTCTTTTGCCCAGACATTATGTGCATTTTCTGCTAGTTTGTCGACTAGAAATTCCTGAGAAGGTAACAATTTCACTTCAGAAAGATCAAGAGGGGCGGGTTTATATCCATTTGTCATCATGTAACTGTAAGTCAACAAAGCAAAACAGAGAGTCAAGATATCCCAGTTATGGTATTTAAATCTTTCTATGAGGCATTCATAGGGTGGAAATCACTGTCTCTCCTCACTTTTTAATGTCCTACTCTTCTGTTTCTTTGCAAAAATCTTCCATTGCATTTGGACATTGACAAGCATATAAATTGGATTCTAGCTGACCATCTAATTTTCCACCTACTTGCACAATAGCTAATTATATGTGACTCAGAGCCATACTTACATGCCTAAATGGTTGCTATAAAGCAACAAAATTGTTACTGGATGACTAATTTTTGCATATATATTTTTTTATATTTGTCATTTAAAATTTCAAGTAGTTTCTGTTTTAAAGACCTGCATGATGACTTCTTATGAAACTCTTTTATGTATCATTAAGTAGGGTATTTTAACTAACTATTCTGTAAGGACTGCAACACCATTTTTTTTCCTAAAGAAGAAAAGATTTTAACTATTGTTCTTACCACTTTTTCATTGAAAAAAAAGTTTGGTAATTTTTCAGCAGTAGCTATTTTCTTTTCCAACCCTTCCATATTGTATAAAGACTATCTGCCCTTTTAGACATATTCAGATTCTCTTTTGCTCAAATCAGGTAGTTTCCATTAATTAGGATGTTTCATATAGGCAATAGCTATTTTAACAAGAGAATAATAGCAAACCAGTATTACGATAGACTGTCTGCAGTATGAACCTTGAGAATAGAACTTTTTTCCTTTTTTAAATTAATGTCATCAATTTCATCAAGATTACCATCTCTCATATCATAAAACCATGTATTTTACTGCTCACTTTAAACAACTAACTTTGTTTCTCATGGATAAATTTATTTCAGGAAAAAAAGACATATGGTGGGTTGATAAACTGATGTGAAATGGCAAGTGTCCAACTTGCTGTTTCTATCTCCTGTGGTAAAGTGGTAAATCCTCTTTCAAGTAAATACATTTACCATCACATGAATAGACTGTTCTTTACTATGAGACAGAAAAACATTGCAATGTTGTATTTAACTTTGGAGTCTCTGTTCTAGGGTGATGTAAAACTGCTACAATTGCCTGTGGTATCAGTATGTGAACAACTTCAGGAGGTGATGAAGTACAGCAGTATTCACATTCCAACATCATCACAGCCAAGGTAATGGCCTAACCAGAGATCTGTAAGACCTTATCAGGTATGGGGGTCATATCCAGTATTCTTTAAATGAACTTAAAATATTTTTTATTTCTAATAAATATTATATTATTTAACCGTTACCATAAAGTACATACTTTTTAGGAAGTTTGACTTTTTTAAGATCTTCCTCAGCTGCTGGATGAGCATGAACAATGTGACATCCAAGGGCCAAAAGGGTTCTGGCATAGAAACGGCATTAGTGAAACACAACATTATAGTCCTCATGCATTGTAAAAATACATAGAAGAAAATATACTTTAAAACCATGAAAATAATCCAAAATAATGGTATTTAAAAATAAAAATATTTTAATTTGTCAGAAATAATAAATAAGCCCTTCAAAGACTAAAAAGGGTCAAACCTATGGCTTGAGATTTCTACCACTCTATTAAAACCAACAGGATTTGGTGGTGTTTTTTCTTTGTCTCTCTGTGGAGACAAAGCTTTTCTACATCAGTCTGACTAGGTTTCTGGGACTTCTAGTAAAGTTAGTAGAATATCTTTGAAGGAGATATTTGAATGGTTTTCATATCTTACAACAGTATGATGCACTTGAATAAAAATAAAATTTTAAAACTTTATTTTCTTTCCTATTTAAATCTCACTTGAGGGTTTCAGTTGACATTTGCAGATTATAATTCTTCTCTGTCTCAGGCAGTTTTGAGAATTCCACAAGACAAGGATGATGCCTTTTATTATCATCCCGTATCTGCAAAAGAGTAACAGAAAAGAGTACTTTCCTGATAGAATCAAGAATCACAGCAAAAACCCAGCAAATTCTTTGCAGTAATGAAGTCAATATAAGCAATACCATTTATCTTTTTCAATGACAGCTACTCATAACTATATAAATCTCCTTTTCCCATGATTCATTTATAATGCACACTACAAATACTCCTCCATAACTAATGAAATAACAAAACAAAGGAATTTGAATGTTTAAAAAAGTCACCAAAAAGTTAATACCACTGTCTCTTTCCAGCTTATATGGCCACCTGTTGCTGGTAATGTATGGACCACCACTGCATACCCTGTTCAAATTCCAAGTCCAGGTTTGGGCTGGTAGAAGACTTAACCTAATAAAGGTTGCTATACCCAGACAGGTCATTCAAAACATACCTTGCCATATGTCCAGCCCAGTTCTATTTTATTCATTCCCCATAGTTCATGGATATTTTCAGCTAGTTTGTCCCTGATCTTTTCAAGATGAAAAGGAAGAGCAATCTAAGAAAAGAGCATAACAAATCCGGATGTAAGAAGAGGTTCCAGTTACCACACCTTGTATATCCAAGATCATCTAGTTTAGTTAGTACAATACAACAAACAATTGAAGAATTGCTAAGAAAGAGGGAAGATTTTATATTGTGAATTTAAATTTTGAACAGACAAATTTTTTTATAGATCCCATTATTGCAAACCTCACATACCTGACTGGTATCTATTGGACAAGGGATAAAAGAAGCTTGCGAGAGAAATTGTGTTGTACCCAACAAATCCCTCACTCCTTCAAAATCTCTTTTATATTCTTTGACTGGTTCCAGTTTCATCTTCTCTTTTGGAAGCAATGCTTCGTAACAGGGAGCATAGCCAGCAGGAGGCAGAAATTTAAACTCTCCATGACGTCCACCCAACAAGAAACGAACTCTGTGCAATTTTCAATGAAGCAATTAGACTCTTAAATAGTCAGCATATACTATCATTGTGAATAAATAATGTAGAGGCCTGAGTATTTCTTTCACTACCATTTACTAAAATGCCTGTGTGCCTCATATTTTGGTAAACACCAAAGGGTTACCAAGCATTCATACTAACAGATACTCTCAGTAAAACCATCAGCTACCCACTATTTTTCAATAACTTGTTTTGGTCAAAGCAAAACTTATTATTTAATGTAGTAGCATATTTAAATATTTCACACTTAAAATCAAATGGTTTTAAGTAGTGAATTTTTTAATGGATTTAAGGGATTTGGAAACACAAATCTAATTTAAATGAGACTGTTACTCTAAAAATACTATTGGGACTATTGATACATAACTTGAAAGTTTTAAAGTTACTTCTCAGTGAACACATGCAGACAGTTTGGCACATGGGAGAAATAAGAAAAAGAAACCCAAACAACACACTAAAACCATAGTACATTAAGAAAGCAAACAATATTATACCAAATATTACAACTGGGAATGAGTTCCAGAAGCACAACTAAGATTCCTTGTAAACCCCTAAAATGTTCTTTTTCTCCTTAGATATAGATTTTTTATATAAATTTCAGAATATACCAGGAAAAACAAGAAAAAAACTATCCAGCTGCATACTTTGGTCCTCAAGTGGGCAAACTCTAGTGGTAAACATAGAAATGTTAAAAAAAAAAGTGCCTGTTATCTCCAGGAATTAGCCCCTACATTTCTTGTGATGTGGTGACCAGAAGCCTATAGGAATATTAGAACAGATCAACGAATTTTGTTTGCATTTTTAAAAAGAGAAGAAAAATTAAGACCCCAGAACACTCTCCTTCACTCGTGAACTCAGGATTCCCATGTGAAACTATTTTCTCTAGTAGTAATAGACACAGATGATGACATGCATCAGCTGTTAACATCAGCTACTATAAACAACAAAGGAAAATGCTTTCACAAAATATAAAAGCAACACCAAATAAGAATGAAAAGAAAAAGAAAATGATTACACCAGTTTTGGCGGATTTCTTACAGTAAAAAGTAATGAACATTTTCAAAAGCTTTGAATTAATGCAGCTACATAGTAGGGTCACTCCTGGGGATTAAATGAAATTGATTTACAACCTTTCCCAGCTCTTCTTTATTCTGTTTGATTCGACAGGAGATTTTCTGAATTCATTGAACACAGACAATAATATAAATTGAATACATTAAGTTTGAATGTCAGTATTTTAGCTATAGTAAGAAACGGGCATTATTAGTAAAGAGATTCCAAAACTCCTTCTCATAAGTTCTGTTTCCTACTGTGAACACAGTATCTGTTTTCATGATGATTTAGGTTTTTTACTCCCTGCTGAGAAAGCCAGTGAGAACCTTAATTAGTGATAAATATGGTGCTGTGCTTCTAACATGCTTTTTTTCACTGAAAATTGGAGTGAAACAAAATTAATTTCCCCTAGGTCACCACATAACCATAAAATAATACTGTCCAGTCATTTCAACTTAGTCAAATAGTTTACAGGCTCACGTTTCCCTTTTGAGTGAAATCATCTCTGAACAAATCATTCCTTCCCTGCCTTCCTTCCTGCCGCCATTTGGACAGAACTGAAGCACAAAACAGAATAAATCAGGCCAGAATTTGGACAATATTTTGTGTGATAAGACAGCAATGAAAACAATTAAAATTAAGTCGTACTTACTTTACACCTGCTGATAAGCTTACAACAGGGAAGAAAAATCCTTCTGTACTGAAGTTCTCAAACATTCCCTGCACAGGCTGTCCATTAATGCGGAATGAAATGCTGGGTACACCTAAATCCAAGCAGCAGCTAACCACATCATCAGATGCTAATAAATGCTGATTGACAGAAGCTACAGCTCTGGGTACCCGACCTAGGATAAAAGTATTTAGGAATCAGAATATTTAAGCAGGCTTATTTTTTAAAAATGATTTATTGAGCCATTTCTAATGGAGTATGTTACAGAGGCCTTCTAGTCTTCTCTGAAAAAAGATAATTTCTGACATAGGATAATTGTTCAGTAGTGTTGAAATAAAATATTGAATTATGTGTGTCTGCCCACACATATTTTATATACAAAACCCAATGCTAGAATAATTTTAATATAATTCATAAGGAAAATACTCTCAGATTATGAATTATAAAATTAATGTCATAAAATTTACTTCACTGTATTCATATACACTCTCATTAAAACATATCTTTCATTTGCATGCCCCCACTCTATTATTTTCAGAGCAACTAAAGAATATCTAGATGTATATGGCATTTAAAGGCATTGAAAAATATGGGGAAACTAAGGATTTTGTCTACATGCCTTGAAAACTGCACATTAACACATAAGCCACAAATTGAACAAATCTTTTAACTTGCTTTTGCATGCAAGAGAAATCTGACAGAAAACATAATCTTCTAGCTCATAATTAAAGACTCTACGCACAAGGACTAAAATAATGAAGTCAGTAGCGTAGCAATTATTATTTTTTATTGACAAAACTTTTATGAAACTATTTCTCAAAATTTTAATTCAATTTTTCAGATCTATTAACAGGTTTAAAAATAACTGTAATTTTCCTTCAACTGTAGATTCAAAGTAAAATAATAGTGCAAATATTGATTTGTATAGAATTAATTTATCTGAGATCAATACATCCATTGATTTTGAACAGATAGAATTAAGTCAGTATTGATTTAGGTGTGGAAAGTGCCATTCTGTGATCAAAATCATGAAAAAAGAAGCAATCTGCTAAAAAGCCTAATTGGTGTAATTCAATATTGGCTAACATCTCAGACAAGAAGTCTGATCTGAACTTCTGAAAAATTTCATGATAACCTGGAGCTCTGAATGTATTTCACTATAAAACAGCATAGTATACGTAGAAAGAAATGGAAGTTAAAGGTAGGTAAATGTTCAATGCAAGGATAAGTGGTAGCTCACAAAATACTCACCAGACCACAGATGAAGGCCATCAAACCCAAAAGAGTAGAGGTCATCACCAACACCATTGCCTCCCCATCCTTCTCCACCTCCAGGATAGGGGGCATAACCTGAAGTAGAGGCCCACCCAACTCGTAAGTGGGTGGGTTCTGCCGTCAAGAATGGATCAACCTGATCAATTATTAACTCAAAGTACCATTTCTTGTATTGTGCAGAGCCCTCAGCAACACCCAAAAATATGTTTGGCCTTATGCTAAGAAAGAAAATGTAAGCCAGTTAGTGTAAACATAAAGTGTGACATAGGAATTATATTGCTGTATAATTGTCAAATTCACTTTATAAAGTATGATACAAGTGTAGATACCCACACTCTGCTTAAAATATTTTCAAAAGTGAACCATTTTGTATAAATTAATAAAGAATTAATGCTGTAGAATCATCTTCTAAGGTAGAGGTTCCACGCTTTGAAAAACTTACAGTTAAAAGAGAAATGACAAAATTGTTTCCTAAATCAAAAAACTGAGAATGAGATTGCCCAGAAATCAGTCCCTCTTAAAACACACAAGTACTTCAGAGTATGTTTACATACCCTGTGCCATATTTTAACTCAGAAACAAGTAATTTTAAAATGTTTCCATTTTAGAACAGCTCTGATTATAAATTAGCAATATTTATTTGATCCCAGGTTCCATACAAATGCCATATTGTCATTAAAAATGGGTTTTTTTTCAGAAGTTAATATATAATACATAATCACTTCCTAAGCTGTGGTTCTCAACACTGAAAGCTTTGGGACATTTCTTAGGTTACAGCCTTTTATTCAATTAATTATTAATTAATTATAATCATTAATTAATTATAATTAATTAATTATAATTATTAATTACAGAAATTCAATTTTTTCTAGTATAACAGTAAACCATATCACTGTACCTTGTCACATCATTAATCAAACGAGTTTGCAAAAGTAAGTCTCTTCTAGGGAGTAAATTGTCACAGATCAAATTTTGATTGGCACGGACTGCAACTCCATTACAGACACAGAGAGAGCAAAGGACATCGAGAACCTTAAAAGAAAAATCAGAAGTAATAAGATATAAGATAAAGGCAGCTGGGAGCATACACTATTATTCAGTTGTCAGCTTAATTTGCATTCACAATAGGCCTAAAGGAAGGAGTATAATATATATTATTGTTTTATATATATTTTTCATGTTTTTTGGACCAAGTGTAGTCTGCACTACTGATAGAGGATACCAAACATTTGTGGAACATAAAATCAGAGCACAGGGTTTGAGAATGCATCAACAACCTTCCTGTAAGATTCCTTATTCTCACTTTGATCAAAAAACAAAGTTAAAACGGCTGTATGTCAACTCTTTATGACTTTTTAATTAAATCTCATTAAAAATTTGAATATAAGATGAAATTCCTTAATAAATGTCCTGCAGCCCAAAAAATGTCCTGTGCAAAATTAGTGGATAATTCTCAATCGCAATGATCTGACTGCTTGAGAGTCTCTTCTGGAAAGAGCAGTCAATTTGAGAAATAATCCATTTATTTATAGAATGAAAAATGCTTTAAAAGTTCACTATAAAGCAAAACAGAATTTCAGAAGGATGCTATTTCAAAATTTGTTTTCTAGGTTTTTTTGGGTTTTTTTCTTGTGTCTGAAAATTGAAAGAGATTGATATCAGTCTTCCAGAGTACTGGAGCAGGAGGTTTTGGAGGAGAGAACACAGTAACATAATGTTGCTTAATGCTGAGGAACAAAGCTGCATACTTCCACAAAAAACCAGAGAAGCTTCAATGTGTACTTGACCTCTGACACACATTCTTTAAGCAATGAGCCCAAGTGGTCTAAATTGTTTCACACACCACCTCCATGACAAAAGACACATCTTCACACCATTGATTATGTTACTACTACTGTACAACTCCAGAAACAGCAGAATATAAAATTCATTTTAGCTACTCCTGTTGTCTGACTAGTGAATTTAACACAAAGCCAGCAATTACAGCTTACACTGTTTAAGCTAATATATTTGCTTAAAGACTTTTCTACGTCCCAGCCCATGCATTTTCCTTTTTACTACCTCTGTCTGCTATTGGGCAGAAACCACCTAGCAGAAGGATAGAGGTAATTGGTTAAAAAACCACCTAAGCTCTGACCAGTACTCAGATGTAAAGCATCTTAGTAACACTCACGATTACCAACAACTCAGGCATTACTGTAAACAGTTTAAATAATCTCTGTGAAATTGCTGACTCTATTTCTGACAGAGGGCTTTTAATTTAAAAAGTCTTTCAACTCAGTAATTTCCCAGACTATTTTGCTCATTATTTTTCTTATTTCCTGAATCGCAACAGAATTTCTAATCTAGCAGGAGAACAAATATACTGTTGGTGAGTAACAGATAAATTCATTTCTTCTGACTCTTCATTACTTGCTGAGGTATAGTCAAAGACACTACAAACGGAAATGAACAAACCCATTACCCAGTATAATTCTTCTCCTGTGCACATTTTCTGTTTCTGCTCTAAGTTCTCACTATAAGAGCTACATTGAGAGTTTCAGATAAAAGGTTCTTTCTAGGTGACTGGCATAAAACAATAATCTTGCTAAGAGATAAAAATAGTAAGCTAAACTTTCTGCTGTAATTTTAACTTTTTTTCTTATGCCTACTTATGTCAGTTCGTACTCCTTAACCATGCTTCAAAATTCTTTTCTTAGTTGATTGGGTTCTCTGTATTACTGATTTACAAGAGAAGGTAATTCCAGCTCACTAAAACTTTCTCTGTTCTTCCTCGAGGTTATCAGTCTTTCAAATAAAATTTTAATTGAGGAAGGAAACTCACATCAGAAAATCACACAAAAACCTATATCTTCGTCTGTGTTGTGATGTCATCCTGGTCGCAGCCAGAAACTCTGTTCACCTTCTTCTATCATAATAAATTGCATATTGATGTCTAAATTAATTTCATCCAGTATATCTTCTGGAAACTCAGGGGTTTTTTCTTTCTTCAGAACACCTGTGTTTTCAGATATTTGGATTATTTTTCTGATTTCTCAATTTATTTTTTTCTTTTCTGCTACTATTATTATTACTCATGTTAGGAATGACTTTGCAGGATATAGTTCACTATATCTGTGGATGCAATGGTAGTCCACTACTTCTCCAGGGCCCTGATTCACAAAGGAAGCTACTCTGCCCACTTTCTTACAGCCACCAGAATACTTCATTTTCTCATCAAACCAAATGTTCTGGCTGATTACCAATATTTCTTAACTGCGTACTTCTCATACAAATTTTTGGTATTTGAAAATTGCTGAAAAGCAATTATATATATTAAACATTCTTTTAATCTCAACAAAGAAATTTTGCAGATGTCTTTAAGGTTATTTAATTCCTTTAAAGGTATTAAAATCAAATATTTCCATGTAGACATTTCTCATCTTTTTTCCCCCACAAATTATTGTAAGATTAACATTACATCCTTAGTTTTTCCAAACATACCTTGTAATTGCGCCCGTGTTTATCCAACAGTGAAATAATGGATTTGATGTGTTCCTCAGATATTAGATTTAAAGCTTCTGGGCTTTCAATCAAGATGCAGTGCAGCACTTCCAAAATACCTATATGAAGGCCACAGAAACAATATGTCATTAAATCCTCTGCACCACTGAACATAACCTAAAATCTCAGTAACTGAGTATCTTGCAAGATGCTACATTTTCCCTGGCCTAAAAAGAGAATGAAACCACTTCTAAGGAGTAATGATGTGAACATGGTACATTAGGAATAAATGCATAATAAAAATGTTAATTTCTCTTTTTTTTTAAATTAGCCACGACTTTTAAACTGCTTGAGAAATTTGCAAGATTAGCTCCTTCTTTTCAATGGAAGAGGTAAAGGTTTTAATAGGGACCACTGTATAGTATATCAATATTTTGTTGAGCTCTATAAGTTACATCTATATAGGGTTTATATGCATGCCACAAATACGTGTTATTTCATGGTACATCACTCTCAATACTGTTTGACCCAATCCCTTAATTCATCAGTCACATTCAACACTGACTAGATGTAGTATTTCACATAGCAAAGGTATTGAAGTAAAAACATGTCATATGAATGTCTCTTTAAATATATTACTTTTTTGTCAATTAAAAAAATAAATAAAAACAAAACCCATCAATCAACAAAACAACAACAACATACAAAAAGCCTGAAAAAAACAAACAAACCAAAACCCAAACGAAACCAAACTTCAAGAGTATATTTGTTTTCTAATTTGCGTTGGCTTCAAGGAAAACTGCTCTGTCAATAATGTAAAACAGGCATTGACTGATCGTTAATTTACATTGTAAAAGTGAGTCTCACCTGAGGAAGATTCTAATCTGTCCAATTTACTGATTAGCCAATCAAGGTTACAGGAAAATTGAGCACAGTTGTTTCTGTTGCCACGAATGAGAGCAGCTGGAAAAAACCACAAGGTATAATTTTATAACAGGAGATTTCCATTTTAAATCAACAATGTTTATCATATGTATTTTAACACAATTTTTAGAGTAACTCCATAAAACAATGAACAGACAAGTCCATATATCTTACTGTAATAAAGAACTGAGATTTTCATTACTTTGAATATCAGCAACTGACATAATTTCTAAGGAGCATATAGTTCTTGAAGTTGAAGGGAGTCTACTGTAAAAAGAAGAATCTCAGCAAAAAATATGTTTTGTTTATGATTTATTTTGTTGCTAAATTTAAATAGAAGTTATCCAGTGCCCTTGCTTGATGTCAAGCACTGTTATGACCATGGGGTGGAAACATTTCTTTTTCTATTTCTTCCTACCAAGTGTGGGAACATCACATGCAGAAGTTGGAGGTCAAGTGCAGATTAGGCATATTGGTGTTTAGTTCTACTTTCTGATTGCAATGTTGTTGAATGCATAGCTTTTAGTCTTTCAGTAGTGCATCAGCATTCAAGTCTTTCAAGAAATACTGTTGGTTTTTTTTCCTTCTAGAAGTCATTGATCATAGGAGAGAAAAAAAGTAACAAAAAACCACCTTTTGTATACTATTGTCAATGATTTTTATTGTGAAGCACAATAAATATTATATCAGAACAGCTGTGTTCAAAATGTACCTGCAGATGAAAATCAAGATAAAATCTGAAAAACGTCCACATAGTACTAAAGAGAGTTTATTTCCATCCTATTTTTCTTTAAACTCATAAGACTGTGATAAAATGCAGCCAGTGGTAAATTTGAGTTTCTAAGACAATGAGATTTCATCAGAAGCACCTTCATGTCTGTTCTATGTGAATAACCTTATGCTTCAAAACACGTTCCCTGGTCTCTTTTATTCTTTTCCTGATTCTCGAATTCCTTATTGCTCTATGGATCAGGACTACCTTCCTTTGTAATGAAAATAGAATGTATTTCATCTCCATCAGAAAACAAGATTCTCCTAAATGAGGAACAAAACAAACCATGTATCAAATGAGAAATTTTAAGAATACACATATACATGCTTTTCCTGCTCTGTAATTTTAGTCATTCTACAACACAGAAGCAGTTTGCTCTTGAATAGCACTGCTCTAGAAAATCTGGCATTGATATTGAAAAAAAAAATTCTTTTTTATGTAACTATTTTAATTAACATTTAAATCTATGCCTCAAGTGACAAACATGGATTGAGCAGACCTGACTAATGCTTTTAGAGTTTTCTTCAGTTTCATATTAAAAGACTGTTTTCCAGTTTTTCTAATTTTTAAAATAATAATTCACATCTGTTTGCATATCACAGGCACATTAAAATTAGAAAAAAAAAGATTTTGGAATGCATCACAGAACATTTTCCTAGCTGAGATATAATTTACTGATGTATCATTGCTCAATAAACTGTGTTCTCTGTAATAAACAGAAATAACTGTATGGAAAAAAATTCTGTAATTTACTTAATAAACTGAATAATACTCAAAGTATTCTTTGGTGGTGAAGCAGCACGTACGATACAAAGCGTATGTATTCTGCCTTTTTTATTTTACATTAGTAGGTTTTTGAATAACTTACCTAACAATTTGTAAAGGAGATTCAAAATTTCTTTCCATGATGTACCACCATGTTCTTCTCTTGCAATTCCTGCAAAATGAGCTGCGCTGTTGTAGTCGTTTAAGCGATCAATGCAATTTAGAACCAGTGCCAGCATTCCCTAAACAAGTATGACAGAGAGGAAAGTGAACTGTACATGAAAAAGCACTGGTCATTGTTTTTTTAAAACTTTTTCCTGTATAAATTGGAAGGTTGCATTATCTTAAGAAAATACCAAGCAACAAACCAATTGTGCTTAAAAGATTTGAATATGTATTTTTCTGTATAAAACCAATTAATTTTAGATAATGATTCCATACTGTTCCTTACACAACTAAGAATTATGAAAAATAAGGAATAAAACTCTGAAAAGAAAGGCTTTTACAATTTTTAAGAACATTCTTTTTTACATAAAATCTTCCTTGCACGAGGGAAAAAAGCATTGAAATTTAGATAAAAAGGAATTTTCATTTATTAAAAAGGTGGAAATTTTACTATCCAATAAAATATCTGTAAATCAAAGACTTTTAAATAATACGAGAGATTTGTAACCTCACTTCGATTGCACACTCGACCAGTATTGAAAGCCTGCAAGCAATTCAAATGTATCTGAAAACATCATAAAATATGTTTGTATTTCTAAAAAAAATGCAGTTATTTCATTTTCAGAGAGGAGCAATTCAACAATTATATAATACATAACCTTCTCTAAAACTGGCATTCTTAGAGTTTCTGGAGGCAAAAAGTTACAGGCAAATTCACAGGACAGAAATAACAGAAATTATTATTATTATGTTATCAGAAATAACATCCATTATTGACCCAGGTTTTATAAATCATTTGGAGTATCCAGGTTGTATAACTTCAGAGAGGAAAAAAAATAAATTTCTTGTAAAATAAGACCCATTATCCATCTTATTGTAAAATAAGATCCATTTAAAGATGCTCAGAATTATTAAGATCAAATTGTATGACAGAGTGTGTGGTTTGTGATCTGTGACAAGTTTAATATACTCACATATATTTATATACACATCTATATTTCAGCTAGGAACATTACATTATAGATCGTATGCATATATCTAGATGATAATAAGCATACATCTAGATTTTTCTCAAAGTCTGTGAGACAATACACTTAAAATAATGCAAAACTCCCTGTCTCCATACCTCTTCTTTGAATAGATTTTGTCTGTTTTTGAGTGAGCGAAGCTTGTTTTGCTTATCTTCGTGTTGCAGGTCTTCTTCGGGAAGCTGGAAATAAGTGATCAGGTCTTGCAGAGTCTGAGCCATCTCCTCAACAGGCAGGGCAGTGGGTGAGAGTGCTCTGTTGTTTCCACTATGGAAAACAACAAGACTGGCAGCATTAATAATTTCCCCACTGTAATTTACAGTATTATGTAGCAGCCTATTCTCTTTCTCTAAATCAAGTGTCGTTACACGTATGACCTGTGAATATAAGCAATGGATGATCTGAACTGAACATCATTCAAACATCTATTATTGGGGTGTCCAGGACTCAGACAGTCCTGAAGTGGAATCATATTTCCCTTTCTGCGCCAATATAAATGTAGAGAATGTTTTTAAAACGTGAAAAAAACTGAAAAAAGAAACAGTGTAAGTCAGCAAAAAGAAGAAAAATAGATGAAAGTTCTTTTTCTACAGTAATTGATTTTGTTTAGATACTTTAAATCCCGTTAAAGTTATAGGTGTGAAGTGCAATAACAGTAGCAGTTACTGAAGTTATACACCCACAGTCTTCTGGAGAAAGAACACAAAAGTAGCAGGTAATCCTAACCATGACTTAGACCTTCTGTATCTATTCTATATAGTAAATAAAGAAGGGTGGGATTTATAAAGTGTTTAAAGGAATCTCTGTTGTCAGTAAAATAATGTCTTTTTCTGTTCAAGTATTTTCTCAGTCTTGTGTGGTAACCCAGTTTTCCACAGCCTGACTACTATAAATAGTATCATCTAGTAGGCACTGCCTGCTGGCAAAGGTGGCTCTGTTTTATATCCTCAGCCCAGGAAATACAAAGGAGTTGTTCAGGTTCTTGATATACTGAATGTTTTAAACACAGGCTCATACAGTGGGCAAATAATTAAACTCCTTTTTCTTTATTTTTTCATCAAATATTAAATCAAATATTACAAGGGTGAACACGTCATCATTGTAATCGAAACTTCTGCCAAGCACTACAAAAAAATTGTTTCTTCAGTACAAAATACGTTCTTATAGATGTAATTGTACAAAGTTCTAAGTACCATTGAATACTCACAGAGTTAGATGAAGATCAGTTAGCATGTTTTCTTCAACCTGGATTATGATCCAGCTTGCTTCTGACTTCAAGTATTAGATTTCATGTAAACAATCTCACATAAACTTTTCTATCTATTTAACGGTCTTACTAATCCAAATTTTAAATTTCAATCAGTAAAAATATATTTCTAATAGCTTCTAAATTCTACTTGTCTACTTGAAAGCAGGACATACGGGTTCTCTTAGAGAAATTCTTATAATTTCAGAAGACTTTAAAAACAAGGTAACAACTACCTTATAAAGTGGCTGAATAAGCTTGTAGTATTACGAATGATTCGAGCAGCCTGGGATTCCTCACGCTGGCATCTTTGTAATGTGAGACCGTCATCCATGTGACCTTCTTGGTGTAATATAACCTATTGGGGGTCAGTAATTATCACAATAATTACTTAAAAATACATTTTGCTTTCAAAATTTTTTTGTTACTTTTTTCATTACTGCGCTAAAAAAAGTAATTTGCATATAATACATATGTATTAATCACTTTATCTGGACACCCTTTCAATAACTACACATTTTTCAGTCTCACATAGGTTATTCAGCGAAGACAGTGTGATGTATTTTATTCTTACAGAATTCATTATAAAAGTACTCTTAAAAACATTTTCAACTTGGAACAAAAAGTGTTATTTTTTCTATATTGTAGCTCTCAGGGAAAGACAAACTTCAATTCCTTAAGCATCATTTATCAAAGGATTCATGCTTTAAGACTATTGACAAGAAAAATCAAGCTGGAGTGACAAACAAATATTACAATGCTGCTACAGGAGCAATAGTGTTTATGAGTGAATTCTGATTCATTTAACTATTTCTGCACAATATGCTGTATTCTTATCCGAACCAGATACGAACATCATATGAACTTCAAGCAATAACAGAGATCCTTTTGTGGGATTTTAATCTTTCACTTTGAAAAAACACACAGAGTCACAGAAAGTTAGTGTCACTTTTAGATGTCACAAAAATAAGCCTTGGTCATTTTGAGTCATTGAAATCCTACAGCAATTTTGTTTGAAGTAAATGTGAGTTATCCGGCTTCTTCGTCCAAGAGGCAAACTACTGAATTCTCCACCAAAAAAATTTGTATCTTTTTAGCTTTGACTAGTTTAAAATCTGGTCATTTTTCTTTGTTTTTCAGGTACTTCTTTATATAGAATCACCCTGTGAGTGACTTTGCTAGCTTCAATATCACTGTTTCCATAGAGAAGGTCTTGAGGTCTCTAAACTGAAGAGTAAGTGAAGATCTGCTCTTTCTATCACAAAACAGTAGGAAAACATTTGACAATCAAATGTTTCCTCAGGCCATTGTATGTAGCTCCAGATTTTGGAGCTACAGGAATGAAAATATTTGACAGATAGGGTATTAAAGCTGTCATCCCTTGCAAAAAAATTGCATCTTCATTTGTAGAGCAGATATGTACTCTTCTCCATAAGTATGTTGCGGATGAGGGAAAAGTCTTTTAGTGAGACCTAATCTTACCTATTTCTCTGACCATAAAAAAAAAAAAAAAAAAAAAAAAAAAAAAAAAAAAAAAAAAAAAAAAAAAAAAAACCAAAAAAAAACCCAACAACAAACCAGAGAACCAACAAACAACCCAAGCCTCAACTAAATCATCCAGAAACATCACAATGACAGGAAAGTGCTATTTAGAATTCCAGTAAGTGCATCACAGGCAGAAGCATCCAGCACTGGCTACATCAGTTCCTCAGATAAAACACTTCTCTGCATATACAAGGTGACATTTGGCACTGGCTTGCTTGTTGAAGTACAGCAAGGCTCTGACCAACACTGTGAGCACTGGCCTTCAGAGCATGAATCCAAATCACATAGTATATGTTGTTCTGTTCTCTGAGCTCTAACATTTTGGAGCTTTGCAGGAGTTCATTGCTTGCACAAAAGCAAGCTCTCAAACTGAAAAGACAGACATCCATCTTCACTGGATGGCAGAGGGATGTTGAGTACAATACAGATGTAAGCATCATTACCTGGCAAAATCTTGAATTCTTTGTTACCATAGTCTCAGAGAGAGAGACAACAAATAAAAAGTCTGGCAGAAATCATGCAACAAAAGCCTCACAAATGATGCCAGAATTGTTTTCATATTTGTAAGTATAATAATTAGATACATGAAACTACACCAAAGCCAAACAACAGAAATTTTTACTTGGAATTTTTAGTATTTTATAACAGAACTAATCTCATGGTTGTTTTCTCCTCTCTATAGCTTTACAGAAGCTGCTGATGATAACAGCTAGGTTATCTCAGAAATGCGACCTTGGCCTCTTGCAAAAATAAAGTATTTCTCAATCTTCCTAGGGCTTATGAGTCATGTTACAAAAAGTGCAGGCCAGCTTCAGAAGGAACACAGGGAGGGAAAGCGAAAATCACCTGATACAATGATGGGAGAGGATGAATACCAAGCAATGACTGCAGTTCTAATGTAGAAAAATTAATTTTACATGAAATTTAAGGGGATGTATATCTCAAATTGCTTACAAGATTATAGCCCAGTATCGTATATTTCAGGGAATGAAAAATTATTTCTTGCCTCCACAGGAATATCAACTGCATGAAGCTGCAGGGTTTGGATTTTATTCTGTTTGAAAGACAGAACAAGACAGAACTCTCCAGGTGAGAGGGTAACAAAAGATTTGAAGTGTTTGAACATGAAGGAAACAGTTACAAAGGAGAATAAGAGTGACGGCAATTATGGAGGTTCTTTTAGTCCCTTGCTGCTGAGCAGAAAACCGGAGGAGCAAAATACTAAATGCCACGGGAAGCTATTGTAAAATTCTTCATTGAATACAGAGGAAGAATTTACATGTTGCCTTTTCAAGAAGTAAAGTTGGACCCTCTGAGGAAACAGAATGACATAGCCAGTTGTGGCATGGGAAAGGAAGAGGCCATCATTGTGTGGTTTAATTCTTTATCACAAAAATACTGAAGGACTGGCATTTAGAGAATCTCTCTGATCAGCCAGGTTGCTGAGAAGTGAAAGGGCTGGGTTCTCACTGTCCATTGATGATGACCACAAGTGCTGCACATGAATAAACGTGAGCGTGATGTTCTGCGCTGCAGTGCTTGTGGATGGGTACTCTCTTATGAACGTACACGTGTACGAGTAAATAAGAAGGATTCCAGCTTCTTTTCAGTAATGAACTTTTTTATTTTTTCTTTTTCATGTTCTAGTGATGGGTTCAAGTTGTAAAAATCTATAAATAGAGAATAAAGGAATCCTTTGGTAATGATGAAGTTATGTGAAGCTAGTACTAAACCACTTAACACTGGATGAAATATGAACATAAAATTTGAAGACATAACAGGTCATATGCTACAAATTAAGAATACAATTGTACCCTAAAATCAAAAGACTGAGAGAAAGACCTTCTTGATGTCACATCACAATTTCATCTAACATTTTGTGTGGACATTATTCTCTAATATCCCTCCAGAAACTTGAACAATTTTCTAAGGCCATCTCTTAAGTGACAAATTTAAGTGCCATTTCACATAATATACTTAATTTTAAAAATTGGAAACACCAGTGAATGTTAGATGACTTACTAGTTTACACCAGTTACAACAGTTAAATTTAAATTTTAAATAATTATCCAAATCAGGAATTTCTGTCTTTTACTAGTGTAAAAAATAAAAATTGAGCACAAGTTAATAATTTCTTCTGAGAAAAAAATTTAGTTAAACACATTTCTTAATGACAAAGGTTTTCTTCATTTACATGGTGACATTAATATCCATCACGTTTTTTAATTTCAGACTGAAATATTCACATTTTCAATATAAGAGATAACAAAACAATTAAACGCACAAATCAATTTCACAACTAATTAAAAAACCCCCAAACATTACCTTTCTTTTCAAGGGACCTAAACGTGCTGATTTAGCATCCTGTGCTTTGTAAGTCAACCATAAGGCAGTGGCCACATGTTGGACAAAACAGATTGAATCTCCATACTTTATTTCTGGGACTCCCATTCCATCAATTTCACGTTTGAGACTAGATTCCTGCTTTTCTTTCAGCTCCTAAGGAGATAAAATAAATTTGGTATTTAATCTCTGTATTGGAATAGGATAAAGCATTGAATTCTGAACTGATACCTATTACAACACTGAACAATACTTATGCTACTTATGCTGTTAGGATGCAGCTAAATTTCAATTCACATAACTTCAGCTTCTATCCAATTGATCTTTCAGACTAGGATTAAAAATAACTTCAAATCTGAAGCATTATTTGCACTGAAGAAAGAAATCAAGTCAAATCCATTGCAGTGGATTATTACAAAAAAAAATCTTTAGATGTTTATCTTAACATGTTCAATAATGGAGTTACTGATGTAAATAAAGCTTCAGTTTAAGAGTCTGTAGAACTCAATGTAGCCAAGATTTTTGAATTTTAGCTTAGACATGGAAAATAAAAAAAACCTGTTTTGCAATGTAGTTCAAATATTTTTAAGCTGCATGATTTTTTGTTTGCAATTTTTATATATAGGAACACACTTTGTTTGAATAATGCCTCTGTATTGAAAAACCATAAAAAAGAAAATATTCATTATTTTAAAAGTACAATTTGACTTTTATATTTATTTTACTTTTGCATTTCTCAATTTTTTGCATTTATTTATATAAATAAATAAATAAATAAATAAATAAAGTTTTTATTTATCCCCTCTGTAAGAAGATCTGGATTCTTTCAAATCTCTTTTAAAGACATTGCTCAATGCTTGGCTGGAACACCTATTTTTTTAAGCCAAATTTATTTCTTAATCCCAATACTCTTCATTTACAACTGGGGAATTTTAAAGTTTCAGCACTTTAAAATAAAGTAGTTGACCTTTATAAAACAAATTCAGAAATAAGAACAGAATTATGCGGCAAACTTTATAATAGCAATTTATGGATACATGTGATTGTGTTGGTTTTATATGTGTAACAAGTTTTTTATTTTTCAGGTTATATAATATTCAACACCTGTGGAGTAAACAGGAGTTGTATTATATCTGTGCTAATCTGCTTTCATATATATGTAATTTAACTGTCACCCTTCACCAATAATTTCAGCTGAAACAGGTAACATTATAATGCCAATAAGAAGTTGAATGAAATTACAAGACATCCCTTGGAGAAGTCATTTCAATGTCAAGACTGTGGGGAAAACATGTCGTATCATATCTGCTGGGGCTGAACTGTCACGTACAGAAAAAGATGAACTATTTCAATACACATTTGCAGAGAGGACATTAAGTGAAAAATACAATAAAGTAGAACAAATTCACTAACTGTCAGCAATCAATTATTTACATTGTAACCTGAAGACTTTTTTCTTCAAATATTGTGTCTGCATCAATAATCAAGCATCAATAAAAATTTCAGAGGAAGCAATCATATTGTGCTTAGAACCAATCATAATTAAGTTACTTTTTGGAAAAAATTTAGTGATACTGATCCCTTGTGACAACACTAAACATATAGAGAAAAAACATTTTTTTCCTTTCAGAAATAATTTTTTAGGAGTATTTCAGGGGCCTGAAGGCTGTTTTCACTTTGAGAAATACAGCACAAATTCCTCTTCATCGTGTTTTGCTCTTTGCACTCTGTCCAGCCTCTCTAGGATTTCAGCCAAGTAATTTGATCACAGTGTGCAAAGACACAGTGTATTTTATAACAGCTGAAAAGTCTAGTCAAATAAAGCTTACTGGGGGAGGAGAGAAGAAAAGCCCTCCTTATATCTAGATAGTCGTACATGTAAAATATCCAAACACTTTGGCTTTTAAAACCCTCTCTTCACAGCCTAGTCTCAGTTTAACTCCCTCAGGCCGTGAATTAAATCAAAGAAAAAAAGTCACATCATGGGCCTGGAAGTTGGCAAAGGAAAAATAATAGAAACAACAACAACAAAAATATCCCAAACCAAACCAAACAAAAACAGATGGAATGAACAAAGGAATTTGAGGGCAAAGCTGTCAAAGATGATATTTTCAAATGACGTTTAATATACTGGAGGAAGGGCAAGAATTAGAAAGTGAGAAAGAATCATAGATTCCTACGTGATAAAAGGAATATGAAGAATGGCAATGTGAACAGAACAAATAAACTCAACTTTCCTTACAAAGATTTTACAATAAAAAAAAACAGTAGGGGAAACATTTTTGCCAGCTTAAGGGCTTGTATAGACAGTCCTAAGAGTGGCGAAACAACTTGTCTGCTGATCTCTTACTAAAGCTAACTTTCATGAGCTGATTAAAATTTTATCTTTTGATATTTCATACTGTTATTGCATTAAAAGTACTGCCATAGATACTCCAATTCAACAAAAGAAAAAGATAAAAGATCTATAGATATAAGAGCTTGCTACTGGTATTATTGTACTGTGTATGCTTTGCTTCATACAGTAGTGAAGAAAAGAAAAAGTTACTTTCATTTAACCTATTTTCTCTTCCTATGAAAAATAAGTAGAAAAAATAGTTTAATGTTGCATTTGAAATGCAGTGCTTACTGGGAAACTATAGTCATAAAATATTAACTTAAAAGGAAGTATTTGAACTTTGAGAGACAAACATAGGTAAAGACCTTTGCTATACTTATGATCTTATTACAAAACCAAATTAAACTTTATGATTACTACCATACTATTACGACATCCTAATGCCATGTTGAGTCTCTAAGACAGCTACACGTTGGCAGTAATATTAAAATGATATCAAATCCTTCTGCATGAGTCATCTGTGACTTTTGAATGTGTCAGAATATTACTTACCAAGACTATACCAATAACTTCTTCATTGTCAATTGTACATACTACCACAAAAAATAAAATATGAAATCTCAAATATTGATTCTGGGCTACACAAATTAAAATAAACAACTATTTTAAAATATGCTCTTGTTTCCACTGTGTTTATTCTCAAGGAAATTTGTAAGCAGACCCAAGACTCTCCACAGCAGTGTATACTGAGCCAAGTACTGTGCTGGAATGAGAACATCCCATTTCAAAACAGGATTCCATCTGGTGTAGAGAAACTGCTGTCTCTGTTGTCACAAGGCATTACAGATCTGTTGCCTTGAAATATAAAGGTTGACATTTTAAAGCTTGGTCAAAAGTAAGCTCAATAATAAAACCAGTAAAAGATGTAATTTGGAGCAAGACACAGTCCACCAATTTCTGATGCTTGTGAGATTAGTTTGCAGCAATTAGGAAGCAAAACAGGCATGTATTACATATGTTATTTTCATCAAAATCAGCACCATAATGTTCTTTAGCATATACCTAAACTTTTTTTTAAGTTCCCTTCTGTTCTTATTTATGTAAAAACATGTTAAGGAAAACTCAAATTTTATAATTTAAAATTAGTATTTCAATTTCCAGTGTTATCCATCAAAAGAAAAAAAAACCAGTGAAAGTAAATACACTATGAATGAAATCATAGGTTTTGACAAGCAAGGAACACACAGGATTGTTGAAGTGGAATATAACAATATTGAAGATGAAGGTGCTTTTTCAACAAGAGGGTCTCTATAACAACTGCTGGAAAATAAGACTTTATTTAAGTCATGTATTACAGGCTCCAGGGTAGCTTTGAGGATTTTTACTTACATAGCTCTGCTTTCTGGCAAAGAAAATATCTTTTTTCTATAAAACCCTTTTGCTGGCTTCCAAATTGGAAAGAACACCACAATGAAGAAATGTTTCATTTCCTTTTGGATACACAGCAGCAATGCTTATTGTAAACAACCTGGTTTGAACTGGTGTTGACCCTACCCGGAGAAAAAGGCTGGACTAGATGGCTTCCCAGGGCCTTTTCAATCAGAATTATTCTATTAGTTGAAGGGACAGGATTGCTGTAAACAGACAGGTATCCAGCTCCCTAAATTTAAGAATCTGTACACAGCTGGACATGAAGACATTAGACAGATGTCTTGAAATTTCCCTGAATTCATGCCATATTAAGGTATATGCAAATGAAAAGGTTTCTTCATTGAGAAAATGAACCAATAAAATGTTTATAAGTACATATATGCAGAAATTAAGATTAAAACACCTGCCTATATCTAGTTTATCTATTACATCTATGGTCCTTTTTCCCCTCAATCTGTGTGCAAGCAGCACTTGGCTTTAAGAGCCCTTTTCTTCTTACAGTCCAGCTCAATCTTTGGGGTTTATTCCCTTCCCAAACACCACCTTTCTTCCTTCAAGAAAAGTTATCATTGCTTGTTCCCCTCACCTTTGAAAACACCAATGTCTCCACTCTTGGGACACTGCAGCTCTTACATGACCAGACAAGAAATGACAATTCTTATTCTTGGCACCAAATTCATAACCTATCATGAGGTAAAAACATTTTTTTCTGCACAGGACAGCACAGATGGGACAGGATGATGAGACACTGAGCTTGGATTTAATAGAAAAATGTACATTAACAACCATATTATGTATCAACACAGTAGGCACGAATGACTTCTGCATAATTAATTACTACTGTACTTCATCTTAGTCATTCTGGGCACTGCACTAAATTTCCCTATTGTGCCTTTGAGACACATCTCAACAAAAAGAGTAGGAAAATAGGGCATGTTTACTCGATGTAAAAGAAATAATGTTATGAATGTGCATACATAACCACTAAATTTACATACTCAAAATTTATACATTTATATGCATAGAATAAAATATTGAAAGACAGCAGGACAGCTGGTGTTCAATTCGGCAGTGAGCATATCAAAGGAATTTTAACTTAATGTTTAACAGTAACTGTGGCACTCCTGAGACACTCATCATTCTTAAAAACAATTTGCTAATAATGGGAAAAAACTACAGTTGTAATAAATGCCCCAGCACAACATCATATGTACAATCTATAGCCTTAACACAGAACAAAAAATGAAAAACTATGTGGTAAGTATATCTTAGCAATCTAAGAAAATTTCCTGATAGTTTTTAAATTATTTTCATTGGTTAAAATAAAAATTCCTGAAATATCATATGCACTCAAACTAATAAACATTGTTATTTTAAACATGCCAAAAAGAAGTATTTGGTTTATTATACTAACAAAAGTCTAGCATTTTTTAAGATTCTTACTGTTAGATTTTATCTAGTGTATAACTAATTTTAAAGATTCTTTTTCACATTGGGATTTCTTTTTTCTTAATGATCATGTAGTATTCAGAATTTTGTGGAAAATCTAGTTTTCTGTAGTTAACAAAAACTCCATTGTAACAGGTATGGCAACTATATTTAAGTAAAATCATGAAAGAATGTAAAAACTTTTAATTCTTTTTGATTATAAAACCTTTCACTTCTTGGGGAAAAAAAAAATTATTGATTTTGCCTACCTCCATAATCATTCTTCATTGTCTCTCCCTTGTAATGTTTTTCCCAGCTGGAAACATCAAAAAAGCTAATAATTTGCAATTAACAGCTCACTAAAGAGCATAATTTGAAAACATATGGTTTAGAAATCACTGACTATGTTTGCCTTCACATTTAGGAAAAATTTGATTGAGTTCAGTTCTTATCAGCACACTGCATAAAGAATAGCAACTGAACTGAAATTCAATTGAGTTCAATTATGACAGATAGAGCTGGAACGTGTAACACCCTAATGAGATTCTGTCCAACTAAAATGAGTCTATAATTATTAAAGTATTCATATTAAACCACCATATCTTTCACTGTATTTGGTTTTAATGCTTTTTTTTAAAATCAGTAACAGTTTATTTTATTCTAAAGTTTGACACAGATTGTTTACATTTGAATTTTGATGCTCCATCCCTAGTATTAGTTTCAATTTAGAAATTACAAGTAATTTATACAGTTACAGTTACAAGTAATTTATACAGTTGTTGAAACAATTCAGATTTAGTATTTGAATGCTCCACATTCAGAACAGATTTGCATTGGTTTTATTTACCTTTGATGCTCTAAAACAGAAGGCTGTAGATGTTGTGTCTGACTTTTCTCTGTCTAATATTACTACTCCTTCATCCTCATTCAGAGCCAAGTACTTTCCTGTTGTAATATGTCGAAGACGAAAAGGCTGCCCCCATCTGATGTTACTTCCACTCCAGCTAAACATAAGAGACATCAAAAAATAGTGTAAGTAAGCAAAACTAGAATATTTTCTTTAGGTTTTAAAGGATGTTCAGAAAATAGACTATGCTATATATATATATATATTCTTTTTTTGGTTCTGATTTCAATACTTGCATTAAATCAGATGCAAAACTGTTAATTCATTCGCAGAGAGAACCCTGGGAAGGAGTATGGTTTCCATCTTCTTGTTTCTACACCCTCTCTCCATCTTATCAGGATGTTACATATCATGTCCATAAAAAAATCCTACATGTGTAAATTAACTACTGTATTTTAGTTGACTGACTAAACAAACAAATTAAACCTACATGGGGGCTCAACATTCCACAGAATTATCCTACATCTGTGTTAGTTATGGGAGCATTTCACTTACAATCACAAACACACCAAGGCTGAAACAAACACACAGTTCAGATGGCCATCAAAGGCAAACATACTCTTATGATATATATTGAAATTTCACTTGCAGAGAAATAAGAGAAAAATAATCATATAGGAAGGAGATAATCTTTAAACCNNAAAAAAAAAAGAAACACAGAAGGGGTATTATTGCTCTTATTTCTACTCATGCTTATAAAACTCCAAGTAAAACTTGCTTTCTACTTTTGGAAAGAAGCCATTAAGTACACGTATCTTACAGACAATACTGCTTTTGATATGGCAGAAAAAATCTATTATATCACAATACATTGCTTTTTATTATTGACAAAGAGCCTGCTAACACATATCATAAAGCAAGTATATATTCTGCTTTAAGGGTCTGTAACAATCAAATTTCTATTAATATAACAAAAGTTGTTAACCAAAAAATTTTAAAAAATATCAGTACCTTATTCGAAGGGGTTCTACTCTCCACAATGATCTTGCTCGAATGCCAGCTCCTCCAGTTTCATAAAATACTTTCCTAGAGAAAAGATTCAGAAGAGCATCTTGTGTTTTATTGTGCTTACATAGTATTTATAACTTACTTCTCTGGAAACTGTACACGACTCACTACTTTTCTCTCAGTACACAAATGTCACTGAATGGACATAAGATTCCTACTTATCAGTGAGATTATGATACACAATTCAAATGTTTCAGGTAAATTAGATTATTTCCATCAAGGTAGTCTCTCTCAGGAGCGGATAAAATGCTTAGCCTTGAAAGTGGTTGGGAAACTTTTCCTGCCATTTAATCAACCATAAAAATATGTAATTCCTATGGTTTCCGGGATAGTAATCTACATTACGAATGCTTTTAAATACATACCATATTTTAAAATAAAGATATATATGAAAACAACAAGGACACGACATCAGAGACTTCATTCCTAAAATTATTTCTATGATTCGTATTAAAGGGCAAAAAATTTTGTTGATAACAAAAATTCTGTATTATAATCCTCAGAAAACAGATAACGCATTCAGAGAAATAAAGAACAGGAAGGGAAAGGATTAAGCCTTTACTATAATTTGGTTTTCTTGAACTATTGGCTGAGGGTTAATAATGTGTTCTAGTGCAGAAACTAATATTCTACTCAATAATCAAATACAAAGAACTATGGTGGATTAGCCCTGTTCACAGGAAGTTTTTAATGTTTTAATAATCATTCATGTCTTGTCATCTAGTCACCATAATTTGTATAAACTTGCTCATTTATAATGAGTATAGGAAATACAATGGACAATAGGAAAGATCTGAATGCCTACCAAAAGATGAAAAACTTTCTTACATGTTATTCTTTTTGAGAAGCACTAACCCACCCTAGCATGCACAGAAGCTGGACCTTCTATTGTACTTGAGTGTCTGGAAAAATGTGCAGCAAGGGAATTAAAAATCTGCCTTCCTGCTCTGGCAAACTTGACTGAGTACAGCAAATACATGCATAAATATGTCACAATTTAGCTGTTACATAGCTGAATTAAAGTAGCATTTTGACATGTAGAATTTTAACTAGCATTCCAAATTGCCAAATTCTTTTCCTATTTTTGACAGTTAGCAGACAAAAATTTAAGAAGCTGTTTAGTATTGCTCTTATGCAACTATGAAACCTGAAAATCACCTTTTATTTTAAAAGTTTTGTTTTTCATGCCTGAGCAAATATTTCTACACCTTTTCCTCTACTGAGAACACTTGAGAGTCTCTTTCTTGAGCAACACCAATAAAACCCTGGAAGAATCATGAAGTACACTGGAGCATGGATAACCATTTGCACCCTGCAGCTTTATAAGATGATAGACTTGTATTTACATCCCTGCTTTATTTAGGAGTCACATTTAAGGGCACACATGCGATGTCAAATATTTCAAAATGTTAGTTCACTGGATGAGTAAGAATAAATATTCCTCAGAGTAAAGGTAGTAATATTCCCTACATCTTACCTTGCATGAAAATGCGAATAAAAGAATAAAAGCAAACCAAAAATATCCCAAGAAATATCCCAAGTTTTGAACTCATCTTCATTTCCAGACTCAATGAATTTGATCTTTCAAGGTCATTTCCAACCTGGGCTGTGACATGATTCTCTGAATATACTGAATGCACAATAACTTTCTAGAGCTCTCCATTCTAAGTCTGTGGTCCCATTGACCTTACTGGTTTTACTTTTGACAGACTCTAAATCCTAGCTAAACTCAAAACTAAGTATTTATTTCCACTCTCTCCGACCTCCTTCATTTCTCCTTGGCACAACTCAACCATCCTATCTATAAAGGATTATCATAGGTATAGTTCAGTATCTTATAGTTCCATTCACTTGATATAGTCATAACCTCTGTTCACCTCATACTTTTAATTTCTATACCTTATAAAATTTCTGATATTTTTCCAGCTTTTTCTATATGCAATGCTGGACTGGAATTAATGACCTGCTCTTTCAGTAACAAAGCTGCATGTAAAAAAAGAATAGCTGCTTTTTCACAACAGCATCAACATAACATTTTTTTCATCTACTTGATTTCATCTATCCATCTTTTTTTTTCTTGCCAAGCTAGTCTTTTTGATATTCAATATGTCCACCCCAGGTATTTCCGTTTGACCTGTAAAAAAATACTTTAGGATTCTTGTCAGAGAATAGTCTCTTCATGAATTGTTAAAGAGCATTCTTTACAGAAACATTCAAAAATAAGATTTTTGTTTTATGAGAAGCAAAATCTTTACTCTTGTCTAACTTAACCTGTTTAACATTCCTAATGAAATGCATAGAACCGATTAAATAAAGAGATGAAAACAAACACAACCATTTTCTACATCTCCCTCTCCCATTTTTATCACTATTTGGGGGGTTTCTGAATTTTCATTTTGTTTTGATAATGTAAACATGACTCCTACAACTATGACACAGTACAAACTTGGCCTTAGGTCTGTTACTCAGCTCATAAATCCAAAAGACAGGACAACTTCAAATCATCTATCACTATCACACATTTGAAAATGTTCAATATAGCATTCACATTTTTTACAATTTTAGGATTATAAATATATAGATTTCATTCAGACAAACTATTACATTTTAATTTTACCCTTTTATTTACTTAGTATAAAAAGCATGGAAGCAAATCTTACGGCAGTAGCAATACACATCAACCCTACATAAAGAATCCCATTGTACTGGGGAATAGGACTCTACAATTAATTTTAATACCTAGAAGTTAGAAATAGCTACCAGTAAGAGAAGTAGGAATTACAGCATTTCTGAACACTGAATCAGCTCAGCATCTATTTTAACCTTGTTGAAACTGGTTCCTTATAAAATAAGTTTGAATGCAACATCCTAACATGTTTTTCAGTATTTTTATACTAGGTGTGTACATTTTCATACACAGTCAAAACTCTTTTTCTTTTTCTTTACACATATGAAGAGAAAAGCAATAAAAAAAATCATGAAGTGAGTTTTTCAGTTTGGGTTCTCTTTAGGACTTGGAGACATTTTTACTCCACAGAAATGTAAACATGGAAAATTTAGAGCTGACAAGTTTACCTGAAATAATTGTTACTTGTGGTATCATATTACCTAAAGCATAACTTATTTGCCACAATACGTAGAAGGACCTTATTTATTGAATATTATTTTTAAAGCTAGCAGGTTTGTGTAGCAAAATTATTAACTTGCTTTGCTTCTGATTAACAAAAAATTAAAAAAATATAGAAAAATTCAAATAATAAATCAACATAACAGATGACAACTGTAGATACAAGTTTAACATGAATGTGGTTTAGTCTAGCTAATATTACGTAATTTTCATAATACATTAATCAGATTTGAGAAAGCTAAAAATTTTTGAAAGAAAGAAATATTTAAAAATGCACCATCACTTACTTGTGCTGTGAATCATTCTGATCTGTAGATGGAATTGTCAAGCACTCATCATGGCCATGGAAAAAACGTACTACATGCCCACCAAGAAGATATCCTGAAAAAGCAGCTCATTTACTCATTAGCTAATACATTGACTATGAAAATAACACCCTCATGACAGTTAAAAAAATTCTAGACCCAGATAAGATCTGTTTTCCAATTTTTCACTCATAACTGAAACTAAACAAGAATAAATTTAATGTGTCAACATACTATTTTAGTACCTTAAAAAAAAATTCTTCAGAAAATGAAGACAAAACAAAAGAAAACTTGGGTTAAAGCCAAATCAAATAGATAATACCATAGTTTCCTCCCGCTTAATACAGTTTAAACGATCTCAATACAAAATAGTTTCATGATTTCATCAGTTTCTTCTAACATTTATCATTTGTGTCAAAATCAAAGGTGCACAGCACTAGCAGAAGACAGAGGACAGAAAAACACTTAGCAGCTCTGAAGATTAAGTTTAATGGAAGCTAACTTTCCAACCCATTTAACACAAAGAGTACGGGTCAAAACCAGGCACTCTGCCTCACATTAAAAAAGAAAAGACAAAGAAGTGTAGGAGAATGACTCCTCAGATCCTGGTCCAAACCATTCTGACCTTGCAAGTGAAGTTACTGCCTTTTAAAAGAACACACATTAAGGAGGACAGGTAGAAGGAAACTTTCATACTGTCCAGCTGATTCAACACAAATTTGTAAATAAGAAAAAGTGTAACAATTACCATCTTTCCAATTAATATAAAAGTAAAGAAACAATGGGAACAAATGTAGTTTTCTGTTATTTATGTTTTCTTGATGTTTTTTACAAATATCACAAATATTACAGAACATTCTGGGCCATGTAGTATAAGGGTTCCAAACACAGCAAAAGGGGAAGGGAAGGGAAGGGAAGGGAAGGGAAGGGAAGGGAAGGGAAGGGAAGGGTCTCCCTGGAGAGAGTCTAAACCTGTCTAGAAACACTCCCAAGCAACATGTTCTAGGTGGATCAGCTTGCACAGTGGGTTGGCCCAGATCCTTTCCAACCTCAACGACTCTAATTCTATAAGCCTTTAGGAAGGTTAGCTGCCAAATCTCTTCAGGTACAGAAATCTAAATTATACCACTTGTCTTTCATGATCTCTTTGTGTAGCTCATTATATTTTTCATCTCTTACAAGTTTTAAACTTTGCTGAAGGATGGTTTTTCTCTTTGGTTCTTTCTGCTTTACCTGTGAAGCCCGAAAAAACAGAGACTTTTCCAGGGTTGATTCCTATTCTAATTATGACCCATAAGGGCAGGCCCCCAGAGAGCCATTTTTAAATATCCAACTCTAGCATGACAAAGCAATCAGAAAGTATTACAAGCAAAATCCATATCCCATATGATTTTAAAATGAAAACCTAACATTCTGAGACAGGTTTCTTATGGGCCAGTGCACAAAAACACTGTGGGATGCTGATTTAAACCACTTGGGGTTATAAAAACCCAACCATAGTTTAAATAAGACTACTAAATTAACACCAGGGTAGTCATCTTCTATCAAGACTTACTATAGCTGACCTCAGGCAAGTGCTATATCTGTCTCAGTTCCCTTAAATCTCCATTTTGTCCTATGTTACTGTATCTTAGTATATCATAAACTAAAATTTTACAGATAAGTGATACAAAATGATCCTAACTTAAAGACATTTAAGTCGTTTGTGAATGTGGAGTGCTGATACTTTGAATAGAGAATAGCAAAGGTGAAGTGCAATATGTGGTATGACAGCGTTAATGACAAACTATGGCACTGAAATATGAAGAGATAGTGAGTGGATCAGACTTTCAGTACAGAACAAGACATTTCTCAGAATAAGGTGATGCTTCTCAAACATGACTGTGAAGTGCTATTAAACTTCCAAAAAGAATTCTGGCCCTGTGGTGGAGGATTTAGGCTGAATAAGAGAAGACATTAAGGATGCATGGCTGTGACATCCAGAAAGGATATTGAGGAAATGTCTGTAAAAAGCAGAACTAAGAGACTGAAATAGGAACTTTGAGAAGACTGCTTTCCATTTTGCCTGACCTTTATCTCTTTTCTGTTTTATCTGTAGTGGGATAAGAGTATTTAGGAAAATTGTATGCAAAAGTCTAAGTTTTCTGTGTATAGTTATTCTGTAACTCCTGCTCCCCCAAATTAAACTAAGTCTTCATTTCTCAACGAAGCTTTTAAAGCTTTGTTATTCTAAAGTTACAGCACTCATTTAGCTATTCTTGAGTAAATCCTGCTGATGAATCTGTATTTCCCTGTTTTCCCTTCCTCTCCTAAGTTCCTTTTCTTTATTTTCATTAAACTCTTTGGTTGATATTCTGAGGGGAATTTGTTTTTTTATTTTTCCCTCTTCATCAAAAATATACAAATTAATCTAAGTTATATTAATGTCTAAATAAATAAAATGGCAAACCTTCTGTAATATTGCTTCCTGAGCATATAGGATGTACATTCCATAGAGTCTGCATAAAGGAGGCATCCACCTGAATATTTCCATTTGACACGGAGAGATGCTGAAATAAGACAATGATAACAGGAAACACTGAAAATTATACAATTTATTAACACTTAAAATATTTAGTATATTAATTTATCAACAGAAGAGAATGTATCATAAAGTAAATATACAAAGTTCTTCTAAAATTAGTGTTCTAAAATTTGGGAAAAAGGTATGGAAGCAGTCTTGTTCTGGAGGAGGGACTCACATGCACACACACCACCCTTGCAGTGAAGAAAAATAAAAATGCATTACAACCTGACATTACTCCCTAGATTAGAAAAAAAAAATTCCCAAGAATCTCAACCAATCTTCTGATATCCCCACAGAACTTTGTATTTTCTCACCAATTGACCACTATCTAAAGAAACAAACTTACCAGGTATCTTTCAGAGGACACACTGACCAGGATAAGGTCATCACCTATTCGAACTTTTTCTCCTTCTGACCTTTGCTTAGAAGCAGGGTGTATTGTCCACCAGCATGCCTCACCTGAAGGACAGAGGCACTAATCAAGGTTCTACAAAACAGACAACTCCCAAGAAATCTAAGGATATCTTTATAGAACACTAAAATATCATTATAAAATGGTCTTGTAAGACATCCAAAACAAAATCACATCAGTTCTCTTTTCAACTGTTTTCAATGCTTTTGTTTTTCTTTGAAATAATTGTCAAATAACCTTTGCCATATATCATATTTCCCTTTTTAAGTACTTTTAAAGGGACTGTTTACAAAACACTGCTCAGAACTGCTCTCCCTTGGAGGCTCTCCTTGCCAGGAAACTGCTGACATCTATCTTGGTCTTATTTATAACCTTTTGTCTCCTGTTTTGTTTAATGGTCATATTTAATTCACAACCTTCTGTATCACATAGCACAACAAACCTGGAAGCAGTTCCACTAGCACTACAGACCATATAATTACAAAATAGCCATATATAAGAGTGGCAACCATAGAACGTTTCCTACACACTAAACATAAGATTCCAGGTTACTCTGCACACACACAGACACCCAGAGACATTCTGGGAAGATTACCTAGTTCAGTACATAATCTCACACTCTTCAGAGTGTGAAAAAAAGACCTTGAAGAAAACAAGTTGAATAAAACTTTCTCACCAGACAATGCAAAGTGAAAAAAAAGGCAAATATTGTAGAATCAAAGTACAAAAATTTGTTTGATTAAGATATTTCACGTAAAAACCTCCTTAAAACAAAATTTGAAGGTTAGGAAACTAATTATAGTGCAGAAAATAAACAGAAGTGACATCCATACAAGCGTAAAATGCTAAATCTTCAAAGGGAATAGTTTTTAATAGCTAGTGGCTTTTCCCTCTGCTACATGAAGAATACTTCCTGCAGCAGAAACAGATTCATTAGCACAGTTTCATGGGTGAGAGTGTAGGGAAAGGGGAAGTGATATTATGGCACTCAGTTTATGAGTTTCCAGGTATGCAGTATTTACCAAAGCCCTTTGTGCAGAAACACAACTAAAGTTTTTTGAATCTTACCTACGTGTACAAGGCTTTTCTTGTGTATGTACAGTTAAGCAAATATCAATTAAGAAACTACAGATACTTGTTATAAAACCTCATAGATAGAAGCAGATATACGTACAATAATTCTAAAAAAAAAGCTATAAAATTATAAAAACAGATTTCACTGGAACTGTTTTAGTAGAGATTAAATACACATACTCCTTTTAGCACGTACATTCTTTTTCTCAACATGCCTAAAGAAAATGTTCTCCATCTAAGGCAACAATCAAAAACAGCCAAGTAACAGGCTGCTAATATCTGTCTAAAGCAATCCTCTGTATGGCTATAAACAACAGAAAGACAAACTTCCCTCATTCAAAGACAAACTTCCCTCATTCAAAGACAAACTTTTGTAGAGAGTCACCTGAACAGATTCAAGGATTATGATTTACAAACATTTTAACACCTACACTGCCAGTGCCTCTCCATCATCAATTAGTCATTTGATTTTAATTTATTTGCACAATAATTACTGGACCATAGAAAGCACAGGTTTATACTAACACAATCAGTATTTCTTTATTTAAGCTTTACATTAATGAAGTGTGTATATAGGTACTTAGATTTTCCCTTCAAGATATATGTCTGGGCCTGATTATTACAGTCACCTGTTACTTTCTGAGGAGCACTTATCACTTTCAGTAACCATGAGCACTATGTACACAGCAGCATGTAAATCTATTTGTGATTCTTTGTGGCTAAGTTACCTTTAAATTCATTTAATATAGCTCCCAGTGGCAACTCATAATTTATATGTGTTTTCATGGAAGCACAATTTTTTTTACTATATTTCTGTCAGCAGTAATGGTAATGGCAGTACTCCCAGAACTACATTAATTAGATTTTACATCTTTCTCATAATGTCATGTTTGTGTTGTATCTCTTCCACTTTTTCTCATTATTGGTTTGTCCATATTATGCATATATTTTTATCCAGCTCTTTTAGCAATAAGTTCACTACGTATTTTCTGGTTTCCTGCACTAAAAGTTGCAAACAAAACTTGTTACTTGATTATAATGTATATTGTGAATGCACCAGTATATGGCTTTTCTGTACTCTATGTCAAAACAACAAAAAAAAGCAAACGAGCATCAAATGTATTTTATTCAACAGAAATTTTTTACTTTGACCATTATCATGCTTTTTATTGCAATTGTGTTGTCAGTTTAATTGCAAGACTCACATTCTTACACAAAAGGATTTAATGTGCTGAAAGCCATTAGTACTAACAGTCATTTCTTTCAGTCATTTATTTCTGATGAACACATAAGGATCCCATTCATAAGCTTACAGTTACATTAAACTCAATGCCTCTTCTAAAACCAGAAATGGTGACTCGTTTCCCTTCAAAAATAACTTTCCATACCTGCTGCATTTTCTCGTAGTCCCACATCGAAGGCAAGTTTATCTGTCTGGGATCTTGATGATGTTAAACACGTCAAATACTGAAAAATAGTGAAGGTATCGAAAACAAAAACCCAAGAGTATCCATTAATACACATGCCAAATGAATACATTCGCATTACTTCATCTTACTATCATACTTAATTATTTTTAATGACTTAAAGATGATGTTGTTATTCATACAGAAGCTCTTCCTGAACGTAAAACATCAAAACCCTTTTCCACTGCAGCACATTTCCACTTCAGCTATGCAATTTAGCTTCTACCTTCTGAAGTTTCATACAGCTCATCAGATAGGAACAGGCAAACATCTAATTAGAGCCCTATCATAATTAGTTTGATTCATGAAAACATTAAAAACCATACCAAAAGGCAGTAATTATACTTGTAACTCCGGTATATCAAGGCAACAAGGTTACGATTTTCAAGGTTCATAAACACAAGCAGCATAGTTTGAAATTTAATGTAGCATTTTCTAGTACAGGAAAAAGGAGGGAAAGTGTTTTCCTAACTTCTCCTTTCTTCAGCATTGTATTAGGTGTATTTACATGGGCCCTAGTAGGTCAAAGATTCAAAGGAGGTGAAATTTTTCAGTAGTAGAATACAGTATGATGAAATTTATACAAGGCAGCCTGAAGACAGTATCTTTGTGGGTATAATCCCCGAGAACTACGCGATGTCAAATGGAATATCTTATCTTATAAAATATGATGGGGAAGAAAATAATATATATCACAATAGATTCATTTGCTGTAGAAACAGTTGCTAATGGAAATACGATTAAAATGGATCCTTAAGGACACACAAATAAACCATGGCCAAAGGAGCTTTTCAGCTACAATTCTGAGTTAGATAGAGAATTTAAATTTAAACAATTCTGTTGTGGTGAGACACCGCAAGTTATTAACTTCTTTTTCATCTGGTGCAGAAGATAGATTGGGAAGAACATTATTCCAAATTTTTATGCTTTATTTATTTTGGTAAAAAGACATTTATTAATCATGCTACTCATTCTACGCAGGTGCTGCCTCTCTTACCATTTCACTAAACGAATGCCGAAGTAGTATCGCGTGGCCGTAGAGCAGGGTGCGGTGGCCACCCCCTTGGGCTGCCTGCAGAACAGGATGGAGAAGGTCAGAACTACACTGCTCTCAGTGGACAATGATCAGAACTATGTAACAACATGAAGAGTTATGGCAGTTCAAAGAATAAGTGCAAATATTCCAACAAACTATGAAATGTACGCACTGGAGAAAGAAATAATAATAACAGAGTCAATACAGCAAAAGCCAAAGATCTGCCAAAGGAAAAAATGTTCTTCTTTGACAAATGTTCTTTTATAGTTACCTAATTTTTATTATGACTTAGTAAAACACATCACTTGCAAAAACATATTCTAAGTTAAATAAGATAATACTTACCTTTCTTATAAACTTCATGCAGGCATTAAAAAAAATAACAACAACATAAATACATATATACCTATAGAAACTCAAATCTGAAAGAGAAAATAACATACCTACTGCCCAAAATAGTTTAAGCATATCCTAAGAATATCTACTTGCTAGTATTAATCTTTGACATGTTCCAGATTCATTAATCAACTGCATCCATAGCTTCACCAAGTACAGTTATTAATTTTGAATATGTAAAATTATGACAAGATCAGGGAGAGGCAAAGCTGGATTTTCCATTTGCTTCCTTTAGAGAAAAATTCTTTTGAGTTCCTTTTGGATAGCATTTAAGGTCAGTTCTCATCCTTGGATTCACTTGTAAGGGACAAAGATAATTAAAGGATATTCTAAGAACTCAAAAAATGGTTATATATTTGTAGGCAAATGGTTTTACATGCTGTGAACAATACATAAGTTAAACTACCACCAAACTTCTTCAAAATATTCATAAAAAATGGTTTTAATCCTGCAGGAAGTTGTCACTGCTTGATGAAGAAAACTGGGAAAACATGTCGCAGTGAAAATAATACTTCTTTTACACATTGAAACTTTTTTTTTTTTATAATGAAAAAGGAAAACTAACAGCAAGGTCAACTGTAATTACAAACAGCTCATTAAAAAAATTACATATATTCAGTTTGCAACAAATACATGAATGCTGAGAACAAGCAATGAAACACTTTCTGCTATTTTATTACTGGAAGTTTTTTAATGAACTGCTTGTAAGTTTAAGCCCCATTTATTAAAAAAAAAAGAAAGAAGAAAACAACACAACCAAACCAAAACAACAAAACCTCGAAATTGAATAAGCAACAGTCTTTCTCTAGAAAAATCTGAAGCTAGCAGCAGAATTCTGTTCCAAACTAAATTTAATATGAAAATCAAATAATTTTTTTATTTCAGTCAGTTTTCAGTATTCGGTAAGGTCAGTATTAATGAAGTCTGAAAACCATGCATGCAAAGGTTGACAGTATAAGATCAAAGGTGATAGAAGTCCATCTTTCTCATCTGCAATAATATGTGTCAGTTAAAGATCTGAAGTGCAGAATAAGCCCTGAGGCTGTAAAATAAGTTAAGCTATAGAGTTTTATTATGCTCTGTCCGTAAGAGAATAAAAGCTCAATTCAGTTCGATTCAGCTGAAATTGGAGAATTAGGGTGAAAGCAATCAAACTGATGATGTTTCTGGATTCGTGCATCACAAATATTCAAAAGACAGTTGCACCAGCTCCTCACTGCCAAAGTGAAATTAATGTGATTACAGAAGTGGAGCAATAATGTCTCAAGAACACTGCGACATAAAAACCCTCTTCTAGAAAATCCTGGACAAGGAAAGAAATGGGGACAATACTCAGATTTAATGTTCTTTGAGGTCAATTTACTTACCCCTTCACTAGCATTATCCCCTGTGCTGGCCAGCATTTCTTGAAGGGCTCTGACAGATAGTGACTGTTCAAGGACGAAATTACAAACGCAAAGGTCTGGAGGGACATACTGTAAAAACAAATTCAACAGTGCAAGAACAGATCAGCAGAACAAGTGAAACAGGACAAAAAGTGTGTTTGAACACTCATTTATTTTTATTTTTTCAATCTATATTTAATGTCTACTCATTTGTTTTTGAGGTACATGCTGCTCTCCTGCATGAAAACATAAATCCATTCTTCATGACTTGACAACACAGCAATTTTACTTTCCTTGCACTGTATTCCTCACAGTAAAATGAAACTTCTTCAGGTTCAAATGCAAGAACTTTTCCTCTACGTATTACTCCTGTCTTTTAGAATGACACCATGGATATTTTGTTTGTTCTGTAATGTGGCTGACAAAAGGGAAGAGAAGGTAAATGATCTTATATCATGTATGAGGTTGCTAGAAGATATTTACAGCAGTAACTAGATAGCCAGATTCAGAATCTTATGATGTAATAATATTAACTCTTCTAGGAAATCTTAGTTTTTGAATCAATATGTCTGCTGGTTTTGAAACATGAAACTTCACAGCAGACTATTGTTTTCCAGTTTCTTGGCACTGATATGTCCAAAGAAAGATATGTCCAAGGGAAAAGAGTCTCAAGGGGGACCATCAATGTACATAACTACACGGCAGAAAAGCTCAAAGACAGATCCAGAGACTACACAGTAGTACCTAGTAAAAGGATGAGAGGAAATTGATGATACAAAGTGAAATACAGGAAATCCCTTTTAAACCTGACAATACCCCCTTACTTTTACTGTAAGTATGGTAAACAGTAGAAAAGGTTGCCCAGAGAGGTTGCAGAGTCTCCACCCTTGGAGATACTCAAAGTCTGATCTGAGTGTCCTAAGTAATCTGTTCTGTCTGAAGCTATTCTAAATAGAGAGTTTGGACTAGATGACCTTCAGAGATTCTTTCCAACCTTAACAACTCTGTATTCTGTGATTCATGATAAAGATCATGGCTATGGATGAGCTTTAAAGTGGATATGCACTTCTTTTTTAAATCAGAGTGACAAGAGAGAATAAAATTCTTGATAATGTTGCATTTTAAGGTGATGAAAAGTGAAGAAACAAAAACAGTTAAGGAGAAAGATGCAAAGAAGACAAAAGAGAGAGAGAAGGTCCTCCTCTGTTTAATTTATTCTTAACATTATGTTTTAGTAGAGGTTTACAGTTTCATTTCTTTTCTCCTTTCTCCTCTCAAGGTCTGCTAATTACCCTGGGGAGTTTTGGGGTTTTTTTTCTTCACATCTCTCTAGCTTCTTTTTTTCAATTTTCAGCTTTTAATCTTCTAAAGTTCTCTTTTACTTAATCATTCTTGCCCCTGTACATTCCTGATTGATAATGAAGTCAGGAGCAACACTTAACATCAGTAACTGATAGATGACCATGTTTCTAAAATTATCAATCCAGTGTATCAATATATTTGAACTTACAGCAGTAATAGAAATATGAGAGTTTAGCAAACTTAAATATTAATAACAGTCTGGAGACTTAATCTCGAAAATAGAAAGTATTTCAGTTACAGGAATTTTCTTGGTTAAAGAACAACAGCTTTTGACTGTTCACAAGTGTGCCTCAAAATTTATTTGGAATCTCTAGGAAATTTTTGCAAACAGTTCTAAGATGCAGTCGAGAAGAAAAGCACACAAAAGGTTGCTCTATCATCACGTTTAAGAAACCATAATTAAATGTGCTTGTGAATAAGTAGGTTAACATTCACTGATCAGTTACACCAGTTGAGAGTATCAGCTTCTTACTTTAGCTTCTGATGTTGGCTCCAAAAAGCACAGGCGATTCCCAAGTCCCTCAGCTGCCAAGCAAAACTTCCTTTGTTCTTTGTGAATACTGGCAACACACTGAAGTACTACTTCATCATCCTGTCACAAAATAAAGAAGAAAAAAATATTTCAAAGTTGTATGCACACTATAATGTTAAGGAATCCTCCAACATCTGTTGAAAATTAATGCAGTATACTTCTAATTAATATAATGTATATATGCAGAGATTCTTTTGATGTATATCTATAACAGAGCTACAAACATGTAAAGATTTCTATATAGATTTATATTCAAAATTTTATCAAAGTGACAAAGACTGCACACTTTCTCCAAGGCTTTTACAACTGATGTTTCATTTTGATTCTTTAGCAATATAAAACAAACTGTAAGCACGGTTACTCAGCTTTACTCAGCAAAATATTTTTAATGCTTACAGTAAAAAAACTTTACTGCAATTTTGCCAACAATAGTCCTATTTTTTAACACAGTACACTATCAACACTATTCCTTAGAATACAGAATCTTAACTTTTAAGTTCTCATATAATATAGAAATCTCTGTGTACAACCAAAGACCCAAGAGGAATTTTTCAGGTGGAAGTTCAGATAAGTCATAAGAACTTGATCCTCAAAAGACGTATCCCAAAAATAAGAGCACTCTGGAAAAGCACTTTCACAAATTGCTGCAGAATACCATGCCAAACACTTAAAAGTGCCAAGCCCTTTTTCACCTCTTAATATATGATACTAAAGCTGATATAAGCAAGCCAAAAGAGATTGATTTTAGTGCTTGACTGTGACAAAGCTATATATAGAATTAAAAATAATTTTATTTTCTAAAACTTGTCCACTAAGAAAAAAACCTCTGAGAGAGTAGTACGTAGAAGCACTTATTTTTATACAAGCATGTAACTGTTTACCAAAAGACGCAGCCTGACAAGTTTTAAGGGGGCAGAAGCTGATAAAACAGGAGCGATATGATATGTCACTGTCCCCTCCAGCTACAAAATTATACTGGTGTCAATTATTATTATCAAAGCAGATACACAACAGCCGCCTGTGCTGAACTCAGAGATCACTTGAACAATTATGTTCTAAAAGCAGCACTGCTATTTACACTCCCCTTATGCAACTGCAATACTATGACTCCACCACAGCTTTGGGCACTTGAAATGAAAGCTGGGAGAGACAAAGTCATTTTCACCAAAGGAGCTAAGTGACACACCCTTTAAAGGGGGAAATCAAAAGCATGTTTTTCACTTGTGTGATTCCACAGGTGTGTGCAAGCTACAGGGCTTTTTTTCAGGTGACCCTTGACTGCCTACTTACAACTACTTACTGAAATGGGCAACTATTACATTTCAGACTAATCAGCAGTTATAGACAGTATTTTTCTAATCTAGCTTTGCGTAACAATCAATAGTGATTTCAACAGTAGAGAAAAAGAATTCAAGACATTTTACAAACAATTCTAAAATGTAGCAGACAGAATTAATTACTGCTAAAGAAATATCTTTCCTCCTGTTGCTTCTGCTTCCATTTCTATGAAACACTCTCTGAAATTTTCAGCTTTCAAGTTTTTAACTAAAATAACTTTTTGCTTTTTAATATTCAGTGTAGTAAGTTGCAAAATATTACTAGTACTATTAAACACTCATTACATACCTCCCTTCATTAATTTAAAAAAATTTACATCAGAAACATGTATAATTTTGGGGGGAAGATTAGAACATATGTAAGATTAAAATAAAGATGTTTTAAACATTTTTCATCATCTAGTTCCTGTATCAATATTTGAACATAAATATTTCAGAGCTAAAAATACTAAAATACTGAAACATGAATTTATAAATACCAATATTTAGAATAAAATTGAGATTTGCAGCTTAGCATGCACTTATCATTAAATTAAATTACTTCTATATAACTCAAATTTCATTTATTTTCCCTACTACATTAAAGTATTCATCATTCCACAGAAGTGTGTATACATATAGCCTCTATTGTAATTCACAGCTCCCTAAAAAATAAAATTATGCCTTCAGACTTTTTACAATGGCATGTCCTATCTTTTATAGGACAAGGGGTAACAGCTTCAAACTGAAAGAATGTACGTTTACATTAGATATAGACTGGCACAGCTTGCCCAGAGAAATTGTGGATGCCTGATCCCTGGATGTGTTCAAGGCCAGGTAGGATGAGGCTCTGATTAATCTGGTCTAGTGGAAGGTTTCCCCAGCCATGGCACTGGGGAGGAACTGGATGATCTTAAACATCCCTTCCAACACAAACTGTTGTATGATTCTATGAACATACATAAAACTTACTTAAAATGAGAATTAATCAAAGAAACAAATTATTTTCTTTTAAAATCCACATGCATAAAAGGGCAAGAGTTCCTAATATAATGAAATGAATATATTAATGTTCTAGAATTTGGAAAAATAAGCACTTAGAATTTACACTGGCACCAGAAAAACTTTATCAACCCTTAACTGCAGTAATCCCAAAATACAAGCACACAATGTCTTAAGAAATGTATGCAGTGTTCAACACAGATGTTTTATGTTATTCGCCTAAATGGCCAATGTGCCCTTTCCTTTGGGCTACAATACTTAACAAGCTGGATATTTGCTGTGTAGGATAAAAAACTTCAATAGTTTTTTAAAAGTGGCAAGAATATTATATTATATTATATGGTATTTCAGAGTGTTTTGCAGTAAAGTTTTAAAAAGTGTTCATTCATGACTGAGCGTAAAGAATTAGCAAAGCCTATACAATCTACAAATGAGACAATTATTCCCAGTTAGGATGATTCAGTATTAATATATTCTCACAGAAAAAACATCATTCTGGCTGAGGTCTGTAATTGCTTTTCTGGCCTGAAGATGTTAATAGAAATAAGTTTTATGGAGTTGCTATGCTATCATGAAAATGCAGACCATGTCTCAGCAGTACCTCGTTTTCACCACCTAATTGGTGAACCATGAATTCAACAAATTTAAATGGTTTTGATACAGTAAGTGTTTAAAATGCAACTTTTCTCATCTAGTAGCTCTGATATTTCCATGTTCTAGTCCATTTATTTTTGGGGGGGTGGGGTTTGGGGGTTTTAGGGGGGATTTTTGTGGAGGTTTTGTTGTTTGGTTTGTTTGCTTGTTTGTTTTGGTTGGTTGGTTTTTAATGAAACAGGCTTAGAGTCCATGGAATCTCACGCAGGAAAGGACAATCATAAACAATGGTCCACTACAGATGGGCATTTGCACAAGAAACTGCTTTTACTACTCTTTCCAGAAAGTACACACATTCTAAATATCATTTACTAATAACTGGTTTCCACCAGCGGCATCATCAAGTTAACCCTGAGACACATTCTAGACTACCACCGTTCTATCTATTCACAAATAGAGATGCATAGCAATTCTTAACTCTTTTATTCTGAATGAAGAGGAAGTTCTCCCCTTCTGTTCAGGAATCTCTTATCTGGTTAGGATTCATCTCTCAGCCCTTTATCAAAAGGACACATGCAAAGTAACTCCATCCCAAATCTAAGAAGGTTTATACATTAACACATGTTGAAATTGCTAAAATATATTTCAGATGGTCTGAAATACAGCAGAATTTACCTACTGTCATGTAGCTAATTTGTCAGAATACCATCCATTGTCCATTTGTGTATTAACGCTGCTTAACTTTTGCAAAAAGGAAAAAGACGTTTTGGGGGATTTGTTGGTTTGGGTTTTTTTGGAAGTAGGTAACCACATAATTTTGTGTACTGCAAAAGTAAATTTCTGCTTGCTTTGGCTAGAGCTGAAGCTGTATTCCAAATTTGACTATATAGTAATGTCAATATACTCTGAGAAACAAAGGTATTTCTAAACGAGTTACAAATTCAATATGTTCTAATTTTAAGAATGAAGCAGTTACGAAAATAGAAATTGACTACACAAAAGTCTTTTGTGAATACATTAAATATTTAATTTTTTTAACAGAAAACTTTTTATTCTTAACCTTAAGCAATATAGAATTGAGAAGTATACTATACAAGTTTAAAAATGAATTTTTAAAGAACCACAGTCCAGTAGTTCATTACCAACCACTACTTTGTCTTGGTGTTCATGCTGTCTTCATCCTCAGGATTCATAATATAAAGTGATGGTGAATTTAAACTGAGCTTCCTGCGACAAAATATTAAGTTAAAACCTAGGCAAAATTGATTTTTACTACTCAATTACTTGACTTGCTGCAAAGGAGTTCAACGATCCAGATGAATTAATGTATTGTTGACTTGACCGTGCTCCTGCACCGCTCACTAGTTTTCCAACACAGAATTTGAGAATAAGGAAATTCCAACAGTTAGTGAAACTCCTTCTTCTCAAATATATATATATATATATATATACTATATATATATTTATATATCTATATATATTATATTATTTAGNATAAATTACTATATATTCCATAATTTAGAGTTGTAGTGATTTATATAGTACACATAAATCTGTATAGGGGTTGTATTCAAAAACAGACACATATTCACAAAAATAGACAAAAATATTCAATATATTCTTTATTATCAACCACAGAATACACTAAATATATACATGCAAAAATTGCTGGAAAATTATATCCTAGATTTAGTTTATTATCTACTGAGTCAACATCCACCTAATCTCAATAATATTCAGTGCTGAAAGTAAACTGATAAAATAAAATTGACATGACATTAAAAATTAATCAGTTCTAGACAATCAACCTTTTTTTATTATACAAGAAGAAGTAGTTTTCTCATAAAAATTACATATTTCGCCTATAATTTACTCACAGCTTCAATAAACATTCAGGTAGATACTTTCACTGGAATGACTAACTTAAATTTAAAGTGATACAGAATTGCTTAAAAGTACATTCTTCTGTAAAACCATGGAAATGTTTTATTTGATAATACATCCTTTCCAACAAAAAATATAGATTACTTTTTTAAAAAGCCAACACATACTTATTAAACGAAGAAACTCAGAATTCCTGTTTTTTTATGGTGAAACAAGAAGGCATATTGAGTTGATGCTCCATACAGAGCTAATTTATATGAGAAAATTGCTGATTATAGATCAGTGCTGCAAAAAAATGAGCTAAGTAAAAATCCGCAGCCACCTTCACTCTTTGATAGAAAACATTCTACTCACATCTCTTCCTCTGTCACAAAGCACAGGATGTAAATAAGCATCTTGATAGCATTTGAACACTAACGACAAAATGACTCTTCTACAGGACTACATTTCTTTAGAGTTTTCTGGAATAATCTTGGACAACAAGTAAAGTTCACTAGAAATTGTAATTACAGTGGCTGCATTTTTCTTCACAAACTAAGGAACTATATGCAGAGTTGACAATCTTCTGTGCAATGACTGAATTGGTAAATTTGGTTACTCCCACCAGTTCCTTGTTATTGCTGAGCAGGGCTTACACAGAGCCAAGGCCTTTTCTACTTTTCGTACAGCCACGTTGGTGAGGAATGTGGGGGTACATGGGAGGCTGGGAGGTGACACAGCCAGGGCAGGTGACCCCAAGTGAACAAAGGCACATTCCAGACCATGAGACATCTTGCTCAGCATATACATATATTTCACTTAGAGAGGAGAAATAATTGGGTTTTAATTGTATTATTTATGCCCATAATAATTATATAAACAGTTTAAGTCTTAGTCTCAAAAAAATAATGCATGATAGCCAGTTTTTACAAAAAAAGAGGAATATTGTATGGTCAATATCCACCCACATCATGAGTAATATAGCAGCTTTTATAAAAGCTGTAGGTTAGGCCACTGAATTTCTAGACAGTGTTTTGGGGGAAACAAGTCTAAATCACCAGACAACTGTGAAAATACAGAATTAAGTAAGTAAAGTGCTTTTTCACTTGATAGGACTTTTTTTTTTTTTTGGTAGCATGATAAATCTGTGTGCTGTGTCCAAATTTTACCCCCTGTATAAGGCCGATGATGTGTATGAAACATTTGTCACATCCTTTCCTTGGTTTGCTGCATTAAACAAGGTGATTGAAGAAAGGTGACTCAAATTAGCAAACTGATGAAGCGTACCAAGACTTCCTAAATACTAGTATAAACATAAAATGAGTTAACTATGTGTTTCTGTTGTATAAATCTATTTAATGAAACATTTTTAAAGAGTCTATAATTTACCTAATTTCCAACTTCTTAGTAGATATAGTCAATTATTCCGCTAATTCTAAAACAGGAGCTTCAAAAAACACCACTTTAAAGGATTCCACTAATTCCACATTCAAAAAGAATAGAACTTTTCAAACCTATAAACTCATACACTATTATTGGGATTTACTGCTTCAGTTATTGTTACCACAACACTTGGAAAATTTTTTTTTCTCCCTTTTACATTGTGAAAAATTAATTTCATAAAACTGAAAACAGTTCTGGTATGACTTATTATTTCTGCTACTGCTCTTCTAATTCAGATGAAGGACGTGGAAAAATTCTGGCTGTTGAATTTATTATTTACCAAGGCAACACAGTCTTAACTATTTAGACTTCCTAATTAAGTTCATAAAAATTAAAAGCTTCTTTGATTAAATCTTACTTGGGTTGTTTTAGGTTTGAGGCCATGATCCAGAAAAATAATTTAATGAATTCATTTGCCATCTAGCTGGAACAATTCAGTTTGTTTAGGTTCCTGTACTGCAAAAATAGAGTAATTTTCCTGCAATTAAGAACACTTGTGTATCACATGTCCATGCAGAAGTCAGATTCAGAGCAAAGTACGTAACTACATCAGAAGTCTTGCTTCATGGTCATATCACTTTTCCTTTGCCAAATAACTGAGATATAACCATCAACAAAAAATTCCTTGGAGAAAATTTCCAAAAGCATCACTGTATTAATCTTTATTTATTTGCTAAGGTAATTCCATTCTTAAAGAAAGAAAATAATCGTTCACTGTTTCATCATCATAATTTTTGACACTGATATATAGTATGCAGTACAGATTTGACTAATTGAAGTTTTGAGTATTTTAGACTTTTTTTTTGTTGGAAGACATTTCTCACTTGAAAAATAATTTTTATTACAGTTACAAAGCTAGTTTATGACATGGATTTTTCATTTTGCCTACTCTTTGTCAAGATAAAAAGCAACTCCTTTCTTTTTTTGACTAGTCATGAGAAAAGAGAAACAGGAAACCAAGAAAAACCTCGAAAAATGCTTTTAAGTCTCAAAAAAGACCCAAACCCAAACCACATAGAAACAAACAAAAATTACCTACACCCTACTAAGGCTTACACACTTGCCTGTAGTTACTATAAATGCAGCCTAGCAGGTCTTTACTGGTGACCCAACACTGATCAGCAGTCCCCCAGCATTACTCCAGATGTCTGTGGAATGCTGGGCTTCACTGAACAGCAGGGAGCTATCAGGAGCAGCTTTGCCTTACCAAGCACGTGGGGAAAGGTACACTATAGACAGGGTTGTGTGAAGGAGCAAGAACAACCACCCTCGGCCTGTGAACTCTGAAAGGGAGCACAACTTCTGAACCTTCTCCTTGGACATAAACTAAGAATGTCCATCGGGAAACAGAGTGGATTGTGGCTTCCAGGAGAGTTTCATTGTGTATTCTTTATGCTCTTTCCTTCTTCAGATCAAAACAATGACAAGTCACCCAGTTCTTCAACAACTCAAAACTCTCTTTTTAAGTTGAGTAATATGAACTTTAATCGTATGCTTCCCTCTAAAATTAGAAACAAACAGAACAAAGAGGGAACATGCAATGCATATGATCCATGTTAAAGCCGTGTGAACATTTAAAAAGTTCTGGAATTTAAATAATTATTTTCAAACTTATGTTTGGACATACTTGTTTGTTCTAATTCAAATGATCTTATAGGTAACTTTATACTTCTATTCAACATAAATACCTGTGTAACAGGTACTCACATTGCCATATTCTATTCAGTATTTCCATGTTCAAGAATTTCAATCATATTGTCAAGCAGCAGAAGAAAAGAACCTGTATCTGCTCATCAAAAAATACATAAATCACAAATTATAATAATGGGAAAAAATTTAAAGAAAACTGTAAACTGCCAAGAAAGATAAGTTATCAGGACAAATTTAATTATTACCTTTTTTAAAAAAAGACTCAAACTATATTTCCAGTTATTAAACCATTTTTATTATTCTTTCTCTTACATACATGCCAGCAAAGCAAATGTTTACAGAACTACCAATTTTGTCTCACAGCAGTTACACTCTGCCATTCTGCCAAAGAGACAAGCCTCTTCTGTATATCTTGAGAGCACTTCTTTTCCCCACACGACCCACTTATAATAGTGAAGATAAAATTTTTCAACAAATACTAACATAGTTGCTCCATAAATTAATATTAGATGTATTGTTTACTAGAGGAGGAATCCAAGAATAACCTAAAGCAAGGATTATTATCGGAGTCAGCTTATGAACCAAATAAGGTTCATAAAAGATTCAAGTCATATTTTTCACTTCTCTAATTAGAAAAGCTTATACAGTCTACTGCGATATGATAAAATTCTTTAGGATCTCCACACAGAAGTGAATATTGCATGAATATTTTAGTCCCAAAATATATACATCACAGTCATGTAACTGAATTAGGAAGAAGTCACATGGATATATCATCTTAGGCTTTCCTTTGCTCTATATGTCTATAAATAAATCTTCTGATAAGCAGTACGTGTTAACATCTAAAACAAAGGTGTGCTAAGATACCTCATACTGTAAATCACCACAAAACCCACAAAAAAAATGAAGGAAACCAATATCCAGAGCAGATCTTAAGTCAGTGGTGGCCATGGGCAGGTGGATTCTCAGGAGATTCAGCTTTAGTTCCAGTATTTGCTATTGGTTGTTTCTAACATATTTTTATAAATTGAAAGCCTTTATTTCTTTGTAGTAACATACCAAGGTGGGGCCTGTCTGGGGCTTGTCTTCCCCCAGTCAGTATACAAATGTCTTCCAGTAACCCCAGCCTGTTCACTGCAAATGGATCCTTATGATGACAGCAGAGTTCTTTGATGGAAATTCACACAGCACCCTCTGACAGTTCTCAGAAGATTTTAAAAATAGAGTTGGGGTTTCCGTTGTCAGTCTACTCCTTCAACGGCGGTTGGACCAAAGCCTAATCATAACTCTGGAACATACTCCCAGATCTTATATCAGCAAGGCAGAATATGCAAATATACAGCAATAAAACACTCAAAAAAAAAAAAAACAAAAACCAAAAAACACACCAAAAACCCCCAACATCCTTTGAATAAATAAATTGCTTCAGAAAGTCAAGTAGTGTAATATTGACCATTTTCCTTCTTTTTTTCAATCCAAATCCAGGCAGTACAGTTCCATTGAAGCATCTAGAAAGTTTGCTGCCCTTTGTATCACAGCTTTTTCCACCTCTCCCTTTAAGCAGTTCTTTGTGGAAAAGAGATAGCATGAGAGAGTGACCACAAAGGGACATCCACACCAAATACCAAGACCAAGTGTAATATCCAAAATATTTATCTATCATCTATCCTTAAAGCTGAGTACTAAATATTCTTTAAAAATCACTCCTTTGATTTCAAACTGTAATGCCTGAGAAAAAGAACACTTATTACTAGAACTAAGGTAAACTAGCTGTGCACCCAGGATGGTGCACCTCGGGCAAATTAAATATGTCTTCACCTATCAGGCAAAGCCCTGTCTTTCTTTAAGAAAGTATTTTGGTTTCAGCAGGGGTACAGTTAATCTTCTTCACACTGGCTGGTACAGGACTATGATTTGGATTTGTGCTGAAGGTGGGGTTAATAACTTAGAGATCTTTTTGTTCTTGCTGAGCAGGGCTTACACAGAGCCAAGGCCTTTCCTGCTTTTGTACAGCCACGCTGGCAGGGAAGCTGGGGGTGCAGGGGAGGCTGGGAGGTGACACAGCCAGGACAGGCAACCCCAACTCACCAAAGGGATATTCCAGACCACGTGACATCTTGCTCAGTGTATAAAGTTGGGGGAAGAAGGAGGAACATTTGGAGTGATGGTATTTGTCTTCCCATTCACCGTCACAGATGATGGGGCCCTGCTCTCCTGGGGATAGCTGAACACCTGCCTGCCCATGGGAAGCACTGAATTCATTCTTCATTTTGCTTTGCTGGTGTGCACAGCTTCTGCTTTCCCTATTAAACTGTCTTTGTCTCAGTCCAGGGGTTTTCTGGCTTTTACCCTTCTGATTCTCTCCCTGATTCCACTGGTGGGAAAGCGCACAAGTGGCTGCGTGGGGCTTGGCTGCTGGCTGGGGTTAAAGCACGACAGAAAAGAAGTGACATTAAGTATATATGTTAATTAACAAAATGGCAGATTGACTAAAAGTATCAAGATACATATATGCCATGCTGATCAAGGAAGTGGAATTATCCAAGAAAGGTGCACCTTGCCTAAGTACCTTATCATTACTGAATGGACATGTTAGAGCAGGTCCCAAGGAGGGCCATGAAACAGTCAGAGGTTAGGAGCAGCTCTCTTGTCAAAGAAGGCTGAGAGGGTGGGAACAATTGTCTCATCAAGAAGGCTGAAGAGAGCTGGGGTTGTTCATCCTGGAGAAGAGAAGGCTTCAGGGAGATCTCAACGAAGCACTTTAATACTTAAGGCAACTAATATGAAAGATGAAGAAAGAATTTTTACTAGGGCTTGTAAGGACAGGATAAGGAACAGTTTTAAACTAAAGGAGTGTAGATTCAGATTGGACTCAAGAAAGAACTATTTTTGAATGAGGGTGACAAGACACCAGAACACATTGTCCAGAAAAGCTGCGGATGTCCCATCATTGGAGCAGGTCTCTGAGCAACCTGATCCACTGAAAAATGTCCCGGCCCATGGCAGGGGCTGGACTAGATGATCTTTAAAGTTCCCTTCTGACTCAAACTATTCTATGATTCTATGAGTTGTGGTGTCAGTACTGGCATGCTTTGCAACTCTCACATTCCTAACCTCTGGCTAAGGTTATATAAGCAAATGAAGAAATGTACTAGATACATTAGGAAAGGAAGGTGTTATAGTTCATTTTAATGGAGCATCCTTTTGGAGACAGAAATGAATGTAAGATACATTCTTGTGTATATATACAGTTGCATGTATTTTGTTTGTTTTACCCATTTCTTTTACATCTGGTGCAAGTGAAGCAGGCTAAACAGCAACAGGAAGATATAACATAGGACACGCATTATGACCAATTTACAGCAAATTTCATTTCAGAAATTAACTGGTAACTGAAGTTCACAAAAGAGATTTTGGCATAATAAACTCAACCTGCAGGGTTTAGCTTAGAAATTTTTACTGTTTGAAAGATAACCATAAATATTAACGGAATAGCCAGTGTCTTGTCTCAATTACAGATGAACCAATTTAAAAAACTTGACACCTGACAGCAAGAAGGAATCCAAATAGAAGCTGTCAGCCTTTTGGAATCTTAGTGCATGACCACTACCAGATTAGTAAAGATACCAACAGCAACAAACATTTAGATCATATCTATTTCAAAATGAGAATGGGTGTGCACTGTATTTAGCATATTCTTTAAATCATGTATTCTGTATATGACTGGTCTCTCTGAACTATCAACTATATTTCAGATATTTATTGAATAACACAGTTAAAGATGTAAGATTTCCTTTTTGGACTAATAGTTTTACTAGGAAACTTAAATGTGGACTTTAAGGCAAAAACCATATGGATTTTTTTACAGAACCCAATACCATTCAGGATTTTAAACATGGTCTATATCAACTGTTGACAAAGGGATACTTAGCATTTGAAAATTAGGGACATACAATGAGACAAAAAATTACCTACCTTAAATTTTAGGAACTCAAAACAAATTGGAAAAGGTCCTAAAAAAGATTCAATGAAGCAGAATTTTCTGTCACTATATGAAGTTGTAGTCTAGCTGCTTTCTACAGGAAGATAGAACAAACCTTTACAGATACTTATTTTTTAAAAATAGTATTCTCAGAGGAGATTTTACAATGTCACAGTGACCTGAATTTAAGTCTCATCCTTGTCAGGTGTAGGCAGCAGAACCACAGATAAACAGAGAGTGACATTTAAACACATACAGAGAGAGTTTGCAAGACCCAGGACTTTGCATCAGGTCTCAGAATCAGAGTGAGCCAGCAAATAGCCAATAAATATCTCCATGCTTCTTATCCAGATTTTGGGAGGAAGCAAAAAAAAAAAACCAAAAAAACCCACAAAACCATGAGAGCTGCAATGTTGCTGTAAAAATAAATTTTTTGCCAATGATCCAAAGATGATAAGACATCAGTTATGAGATAACATAGGTCTGAAGCAGAAATGCAAGGTACCACAGGGTCTAGAATTGTTAAATGCCTCTTTGTAACTATTTTATATCTTGGGGAAGACATTGACAGGTTTTAAAGAGATTTTAATCAAGAAAGCAGAGGTTTAGGTTAAATTTGAGGCTTCTTCCCCAAACCTTCTATAGACAAGATATAAAAATGGCTGTGAACCTATAGCTGATGAGCTGCCAGGCAAACATGCATTGGTAAGAATGGAAGAGCTATGAAACAGGTTCAAATTTAAATGGTACATGAAGGATCTGAAATTATACAGAAAGAGAATTCTAAAGGAAGTATAATACCTGTAGTTACCCAGTACTAGAAAATACACAGCTATAAAAATGTACATTTGAGCATTCAGTCAATATACAGATATATTAAGGGGTGTAGAGAACATCGAAGAGATTTTACATGCAGTGTTCTTCCTCAAACAATTAATTAAACTTTTTTGATAATATCCTTATTGAGAGAAGGTCAGAACAGTGTGCCATCACATATGCGGTCATATATATATTACCTGGACAAAAATAATTCTGGGCATAGTTTTCACAATTTACTAGAAAATGGATACATTTCAATGGCAAATTCCATTCTGTGGAGACATATATATACATATATATATATATACACACACACGATTCAGCATCAGCCACAATTATTCCCCTAATGTTAAACCACAGAATTAAAGAAACTTTATCATTTATAGAGCTATAGTGTCTACAAATTATTTTAAAATATGCTTAATATGATGATATAATGCCTTTGAAATCCAGCTGTATCTTCCATTTCTTAATCCATACTCCATTATGCTGATACTGCACTATATATAGGTACACACCTGTTAGTTTTTTTGTGTTTTTTCTAGCAGTAAAACTTTTTAAAGAAATCTGTGAAGATGAACTTCTTTCATATTTCATCAAAAAGTTCTGAAAAGCATAAATTACTGTCATGTATATTTGACCTTAACTATCCACTATGATTCTGAATTATGACTTCAGAAATTTATTTCAGAAGTGAATTCTCCGATATTTTTGGAAATTCTTCTAAACAAAAACCTCACTAATACTCGGTAATCACCCACATCTGTTACAGTTGAAAAGAGAAAAGGCATCAGATGCAGGGAAAATTACAACAGAAATCTTTTTAACAGGATTCGAAAAACACAGCAGATATTTTAATAGCCTTCATACAAAATACGTGAAAAAAAAAAAGAGACTGAATAAAGTAGAAGAGCTAGCACAGAAAAAAAATGTGAAAATTTAAGTACATTCCACTGCCGTCCATTTCATGTCAAGCATTCACACATATTAAAAAAGCTGGGCTACAGAAAGCGAAATATTCGTGGTTTAGACAAGATTTGGCAGGGACAGGATATTGAAAAAAGCATAAATGAATCATATATATCAACTATATCCTCCAAAATAAAATATTCAAACCACCAACAAGCAGCTGCATGGCAGTTTTCCCTGCATAATGGTTTAAGTCTTACAATTATTGCTACTCCAGTAGAAGATACCTACAAATCTGCAAGCAGTAGAAAGGTCCTAAAAAGTGACAAATCAGCCACTATCCTATAGCAAATTGAGTGGGAATATGTGAGCTAACTACACGTCCAGTCACTGATGTCATTACATTGGAACTCTAATTGAGGGCAAGCACAATTACTGGAAATAAAATTATTTCTCTAAAATTGGGAAAAATATTTCTCAGTGTCTACTAACTGATGTTACAAAGCATAATAAAGACATATTAGTTTGTTTTGTGCTTTTTTCATAAATTAGATGAAGCTAAAGGAAAGGGCACTTAATTTTGCAATTAAGTTGATTTCTATAGAAAAGTAGATATCACTGTATTCCCCAGTGCTCCTGTCCCAGATAAGATGTTAGCAGTGCTTGTTTACTTGCAAATGACTTCATAAGGTTCATTTAAGTATTCTCTAACACCTGTTCTACTGAAAATCAGCCAGCACATTCACTAGCAAATTAGAGAGCCAAACCTTGATATGTGTTCAGCAGAGAAATTCATAAAATTTAGATGTTTAACAATCACTTACATGCTTTGCACTTCACAAATTCACATCAAATTATGTTCACCAGCCAGCCACATCACAAGAAGCAAAGGATACCCAACTGTCTTGTCATCAGGCAGCAGGAGGGGACCTAAGAAATGAGGGGAATGGAGCCATGTCTCTGCTCAAGGCAAGAGGTGAATCCCCTCCTAGCCTATCTCACCTACCCAAGTGCCCTTATACAATAGGAATGAGGCTCTGGAAGTGAGGGTCAGGTACATAGCAACATGGACTAAGATTCACAGGCTGGGGAATTGTCCAGGGTGAATTTGTCTACTTGACACACCATGACTGCCTCAGTTACCATCAAAGTAGAGAGTCATCCATGACTCCCTTCTGAGAGAAATAGAGGGATCAATATGCTGAACCCAAACCATAGAGAAGCCTACTGTCTCCTTGGGGTCCAGGTTAGAGATGTAACCAAGAAACTCTCCAGTCTGGTACAGCCCTCTGATTATTATCGACTCCTGGTTTTTCAGGCGGGCAGCAATGAAGTGCCAAGAAGGAATATCAAGAGGGGCCTCACCGCGTTGGGATAACTCATTGAGGGATCTGGAGCACAAGTAGTGTTCTCTATTCTGGCGGTTGCAGGGGAAGGTGGGAGTAGGAAAATCACACAGATGATTAACTGCTCTGAGCCTGGTGCTACCAGCAGGATTTTGAGTTTTTCATCACAGATCAGTTTACAAAACACCAAGCCTGCTGACAACAGATGGGGCACACCTGTCCCAAAGCAGAAAAAAGATCTTCGCATAGGCTTCAGCTGGACTCACCGAAAGAGCTTTAAATTAGATTTGAAGGGGGAAAGGGATAAAACCAGGCTTGCTAGAGATAAGCCTGGGGGTAGCACATCAGGAACTTTATCACTTTCTACAACTACCTGAAAGGAGATACAGCCTGGTGGGTGTCAGCATCTTCTCAGAGATAACAAGGGACAGGATGAAAGGAAATGGTTTGAAGTTGCAACAGAGGATTAGATTGGATCTTAGGAAAATCTTCACTGAAAGGGTGGTCAGGCATTGGAATATGCTGCCCAGGGAAGTGGTGGAATCACCACCTCTGGGTTCAATGTGGCAGTTGGGGATATGATTTAGTGGTGAACAATGTGGTGCCAGGTTAACAGTTGAACTCAGTGATCTTAGAAGGTTTTTTCCAACCTCAAAAATTCTGTTTCTATCTTGGAAGTGACCTTTAGAGACTCTCAAGTTCTATCCCTATGCCCAAAGTAGAGTCAACATCAATGAGGTGCTCAGAACCATATCCAGTTAGGTTTTAAATATATCCTAAGACAGAGACTTCTAAGCCTTGCTGGACTACCTGTTCCAGGGTTTGACTATCCCCAAAATAGGAAAAATATAATTTATTTTCAGGACCAGAACTGAGGTTTGTTAGTGAAACTCTCTAGACTCACAAGGACACAAAAATTTTCAGTTCCCTCAATTAGCAGCCCAGGCCCTCTGTCTAATACTTGGGCCTCTTACTTGCCAGCTTGAAGTTGGTTTCGCAAATTATACACACATGGCCCTCACACTCCAGGTTAGGGAAAAATGTAAACTGCAGTGTCACCCCCAGCAGTTGATGCTCAGGCATATGGGCCCTATGAACTGTAGTTCCCACTCCAGCTACAGTAAGACCCTCACTTCATTTCACCCAGACCCCTACAGCTTGCACCCAGGACCGATGACCCATGGTCCTTCAGCAGCAATTGATGCTGAAACTCTTCCTTGCTCTGGATGCTGGTACAGAAAATGTGTCCCTTCACCCAAAGTCTGATTCCAGTTCCTGCCTCAAATTCACTCAGTAGCTGTCAATCCTTCTAAGATCCATGGAGCCCAGAGCCACTGCTAAGGATGCTCTTACTTGCTCCAGTTGCTGGCACCACATACGCAGGGACTACTTCATCTGAGGTCTGATTCCAGTTGCTAGCTCCAAATTCACTTCTGGTTTCCCCAGTTGCTAGCATCACTCCTTCCAGCACTCATGCACAGGGAAAATAGTGAGTATTAAATAGGAAGATAAACTACTGTGATCAGGCAAGCACACTGACTGGGCACTGTTTATGCAAAACCAGCCCTTTTTATAGCTCCACCTGTCAGTCCCTAAGTGTCACTTTACTATTCCCCACTCTGCTTTCACTAAACAACTCTTCCTAAATTTTGCAAAGTCTTACAGTTTACCTTCAAATATTTTTAAAACCTTCATATTTGCTGCCTTATCAGTTACAAAGTCCAGATGGGTCCTCTTCAAATGCTGCCTGTGTGTTCTTAATGAGCCATCAAGTAACAGCTGAAGAGCCCTGGTCTTTGCTATTGTCTCCATTTTCCCGTGTCTACTATGTTTATATCCTGCTGTGGTTTTGTCTATTTAGCAATCGCCCCTACTTCACCCTTTCTTCTCCACTTAGACCTTGCTTTAAGAATAAAAGGAAAAACATTCAGCAAAGATTTTAGTGCTGCATACTGAGGAAAAGAACCTATAACATGCTTGAACTTTGTGACTTCAAAATCAGCAATAACAAGTGCACTGCTTGCTTAGCACTTTATACAGCAGGAAAAGGTAAAGGCTTCATAGTATGTTAGGTTGACTTATGTCCCAATGTGTATAGAACACTCGTGGGGTTTTTTAATGCTACACCACCATAAACATCTGGTTCAACTGATTGCCAATGCAAATGCAGCATACAGATGTAAGCAAGGAAACAGAAGAAATTCTTATTTCTGACATCCTGTTTCAAATGCCGAACTCTTGCAGAGTAACAAATTTTCCTCCTCAAGTTTACAAGTTACTATGTGCGTGAACTTTCAAAATTCGTGATTATACTGCCTGCTTCTGTGAAACCTGAGTTATCACTTAGAGCTAAATGAGATTTTCTCATCATGAATACTGAGGCCGATTTTATAGCTTGCACATATGCTAAGTTGGATTCATCTCTCTCTTGACATATGAAGAAAAAGGAAATTACAAAGTTACAAAATCTATCACCACTTCAAACTGTTTTACAGGGAAACTGTTATATTCCCACTGTGAGTTTCTGCCACAGAAATTACTGCCTGACATCCATTATTTCAAAATGTTCATGTCTGCAAAACTCATCTGGGGAAAGAAAATTACTAGAGATATAAATATTCAAGTATTCTGTGGCTCTTTTTTTTTCTTTTTTTTTTCCCCCAAATCTAGAACCACATTTTTCTTCATGCAAAACTTTTAAATTTCTGTTAATCTAAACCTGCAAATTATAACCAGCAAAACTTCTCATTCTATTTTTACTACCACTGGGTACATCAATGATCTAAGTTACATCAATTCCACTCATACTTCAAACAGAAGTATCAGTGAGATAGGCACAGAGATTTAGAGTGCATCTGCTAGACCTTCTCTTCATCGTGAGTTACAGAAGAAAAACGAGAGATTTTAAAACAAAATATAAAAAGATAATTAAATGTTCAGATTTTAATAGAATAATTTTAAGAGATCAGATTAAAAATTAATTCAGTGACAAATCAGGTGTCTGAAATAAGAAAATGGATGAGATTTTGCATAGCTGTGTCCAGACAAGACCAAAAACTTGGAAATAAATGACTCAAGCAATTAGTGCAGGTCTTAAATAAAGAAGACACAGTTATGAAACATCAGCATAGAGAAAGATCTCTTCAAACTAATGCACCTGGCCCCACCTCCTGTAAAATCTGGTATTTGCTTCCTTTGTATCTTATCCAGGATTAAGAAATAGTCTGTCTCTGCTACAAATTTCTTATTGTCTCCATATAAACATAATCTCTAATTATCACCTTGGATCCATAAAAAAGCCAGGATGTTGAAGATTGCTATAAACTGTATGACAGAACACAGTAGAAAATACCTGTAATTTCTATAGAAGTTCAGTAATCATTAGGATGAAGTCCAAAGCATATATCTTTAAAGTTAGTTTAGCAGATTGGTTCCTTTTTTTTTTTTTTTAAATAAGATCTGTATATCCACATTCTGCTATCATTTCTACCATTCCAATCCTAACCTAGAATTTACCACCACCAGATTTTTTGCAATCATGGAGTTTTTTGAGGCTTTTAGATGCTCATTCAAGATTAAATTAACAATATAGCCAATTTATTTATTAATTTTAAATCCCACACTATCTCAAAATCAAGTTAGTGTACTACTTTTTTTTCTTTGGTGGTAAGGCACAGAAATTTGAGTTCTTAAGTAGGATAATAAAGAGATGTTCCAGCAGTTACTACTGACATGTTTTCTGACACTGTCACCTTGGTAGCTTTTGTCTAAAAATTACAAGTGGTTTGACCTGGAAGTCACGAGAAATTTTCAGAAAAGTATCACTCATTGAACAGTCATATTTGTCTTTTGAAAATTCAGATATTACATAAAGAAACTCTTTACTGGACTTGATTTCATTCATTCAAGTGTCAAAAATGAAGGCTTGATGGTACCCACTATGTGTGTCAGATACAATTAGGAAGTAAAGACAGATTTTTGCCTTAAAACTCTTAAGTCCACTTAACTTGGATTCCTTACATAAAGTTCCTGAAAATCTGAAGCATCTTAATTTCCTGCCTCTAGTCTATTTGTGGGAAAAAGGGGAGCCATGATAGTTTCTACTCCTGTTATTTGGGGAATGGGTGGGAGATCTTCTGGATAGAAAACCCTTACAGTTTTGTGTAAAGTCCTGTTCACACAGTGAAATCTGTAAAGTGCTTTTCAATCTGAGGATGAGATGGTTGAATATCTTTTCAAACTATTTTGGGACCAGACGGCTCTGAATTGATCTCGAACCAGATTCAGAATGTCATGTTAGTTGGTTAATGCTGATATTTCAACCTAACAAGAATACAAAGTATTCATTATAGGCAGCCATAATTAAAACCGTGACACAACAATGAATGTATATTAAAATGCTGAAAAAGAAAATAAAAACCACAAAAACCCCAAACCCCATACATACTCCAAAATTATGCAACAGCATATTCTGTCCACAGTCACAGAAGTTACTACTGTGATATTAATCAAATAGAAATTACATGATATGTCAGCAAGCCACATTACCCTTACATTATGCTTCATTCTCTGTAGTCAATAATGCACTCTGCCTTAAAAAGTATTTTTCAACATCTGCAAGAAACTGTCATAGAGCCACAATAAAAAAATAGAATTGAACCTATTTGTCATGACGCAAATCCTAATCAAATTTTACATGTGTATCTGTATGCACAGTGCTAAAAACTGGCTGTCTGTTGGAAATCTTTTGGAATATCTCTCTCTCTTCAGACAAGATTTTTAGTCAGAAATAGAGAACAGTAGGATAACTAGCACAGAAGAACTTCCACCCTTACTTGACTGCTTAGTAACTAAATGAGCATGCAAAGATATGTTCTCTTTAAATGGTAACACCAAGATAATTAAATGCACTAAGAAAATTTCAGGTGTGCTTAGGGCAGTTTAGCCCTCAGGTACACACCTTTCATCAGGTGGCCTAAGAAAGTATACAATGCAAGTATACAGGCCTTAAGTATATTTTGACTGAGAGTACAATAGCCAAGAGACTTTTCACTTTTCATTTTTTTACTAAATACTGGCTGTTCATGCTATCAGTTGGTACATTTCAAATGAGAGAAAGCTACTAATGAAACTGGAAGTAGGCTGCATAGCATCTTTAGTCACCTTCAGCAGCATGACATCTCTCAAGTGTGGTTGTTATGATAAAACTCTAAGGATAAGCCTGAGTTAATTGCTAGGAATAACATTTCCTTCACAGAGATAAGAGCTAAATAATTGAATCGTAAACACAGCAGACCAATGTATAATAAATATATCAGGCTGAATGTTAAAATCTTGAAAACCCTAATTAGAATACAGACACTTCTGACAATCAAGTGAATGAAACATACTAGAAACATATTTCTGCACTTTTGTTCAAAAAAGATTGTGAAGATACTGATCATACTTAATGGTTACTTCTCTGTTGTTCTATAGGAGAACTCAAAAAAGGAGACTTAATGCTTTATCTGATACTCATTATTAAATACTTTCCAAATATTTAGAACCACATTTTACAGTGAGGCAGATTTCATACTTTATGGGCATCTATGGCTTACTAATGCAGTCAGATAATATATTATTTTTACATATACTGTAAACAAATTACATACTATTATACTGCAGAAAAGGTAATTGCACTGCAAAGGCTCCACTCATTATCCTTTTTTAAAATGCTCGGATAAGAATGCTGACATTATTTTAATTATAACAAGAGAGGAAAAGCTATTTCAAATAACATTTTTCCACACACAAATATTTCAGACCTCTTTGCAGATCAGTTGTTCTAGTGTCCTATAAAGGTTATATGCTGAGGTATGAGAAGAGTTATGTACTTGGAGAAAGACAGGTATGAGAATAATGATGTTAACTATCAAGTGCTTTATACTGTCATCAGAGTTAAAAAGAGCTCTCTCCACATTCAAGTGTCTCCCACTCTCTCCTCCGTGTTTAACAGAGCAGGTACCTTAGTTCAAATTAAAACTGGCTAGAATAATAGGAAACTTACAATCTACTACATCCAAAGTTAGCAAAAGCCTCAATTCTGCATCCTCGCTTCTGTATCTTCTGTATCTATCTGTATTCATTGTACAGGGCTCAAAGACATCTGAAGCTCTGAAATAACCACTTGCTTGTTCTATTTTGACCCACGTCCACTAAAGGAAAATATACTTATGTGAACAATAACACTCCTGAAGGATCCTTCTATTTCTAGATAAAGTTCTCTGCATCACTACTGACATCAGTCATTTTTATCTCTTTCAAAAGATTGCATGCCTTGTTGCAAAGTCCATGGAATATCAACTTTAAGCCTATACTAATAATTTTTCTACTGGTCTTCATTTTAATGGGAATTCAAAAGGTGTCTCTGTAGATTCACTGGAACCTACCTGATAGAATTCCTATTCAGAATCAGCAAAATCTTAGTGAATAAAATGTGTTTCCCACAGCTGTACTTCAACATGAAGATCCTAAAAGGACACTTTCAAAAAGTTGAACCTACCTAGCCCAGCTGTCAGTTCCTGTTTTTCAGTTTTGCACATCTCTCACATCCATTCCTCGCATCATTTCTCACCATAGCCTTTGTCATATATTGATTTTCTTCACTCTTCATTTACCACATCAATCTTACAACCACTTCTCTCTGTTTGTGTATTCTATCTGCCTTCTCCATCCCGCACCCAATGTGTCTATTTCACTTGAAGGAGAGTTCTGGCTACTTCTGATATTTAGGGGCATGCCAAATGCCCAGATATTGTCTTTAAGATGTAAACTCTCTTTCTTGATGAAGACATCTTGTGTGAAAATTTCATACCCAGCTAAAAAAACCATGACTGTAAACATTTTTTTATTAAAGAATACAATGAAAGAAGCCAATCTAAATTTGAATCAGTGTCAGTTTTGTTGTTTGATAGTTGTCAAATATCCCAGCCAGACCCAGTGCAGCATATAAACAAATGAGCAAGATTTAATATACAATAGAGCTAGAAATACTTTTTTAAAGCATGACAAAATATTGGTCTGTTACTAAACTGAGTCTCTAATGAAAAAAAATATAACTATGTTCTGTACCAGATAGGTGCTAACAGGGCTCCATCAATTCAATTAATTTTTTCCTTATTTGTAGACAAAGATCCCTTTACCCCTACATTAGGTCTGTCCTTCAAGGCATACCATCACATATATTCCACTCAGAACTCACTTCACATATGTTAAAGATACTTGTTTGATCACGAGTTGTCAGGATCAGCAAAATGTAGAAATGTAGCAGGTTAGAGAGTTGTCTCCCACAAGCTGGTATCAGCTGGTCTACAGGAGTTTGAGAGCATCTGTTTGAGAGGCAGACACCAATAAATGACCTCCATGGCATACAAACACATCCAAGCCAAAAGTGCCTGTGTCATGGTGACCAGTGTCCAAGAACAGTAGGAATGATGACTTTTACCGCCTCTTCTCTGCCTCCTTCTTCAGCCCAAATGTCAAAAGGGAAAACCTTCCAGTTTTCTCTACTTCTCTGCCACTGTGCCTTCTACCTTATTATATAGCCCCTTAATGCTTAGCAGGGTCTTTGTTTCCACCTCTCTCATCTCTTTTATCTCTTATTTTGCATGGGAAATACAAACAGGTAAATATGATATATTTGCAAAAGAGCAGAACCTTTTTTTTTATCTCAAAAGCTACATATCTACCTCCTTCATCAAGTCATTCACCACACTGGAACTTTCTCCCCTCTCTCTTCTTATTTACCAAGATCTTGTGTTGAGGATTCTGCCACAATTTTGTGATTCTAAATTTTTCCCATCTAAAAACAATTGAGGAAAAATGTGAAATTCCATCTCAGTTTATCAGAAATAAAACAGAAGCAGAAGATCAGGTAACAGAACCTGACAGGCAACAAAGCAAAATGAGATTAAAAAAAAAAAAAAGTTTGTAAGCAGGTATTCCAGTAAATATATAGCACAAGCCACGGGTTCAATTAAATTGGAAGGGCTTGTATCACCAAGCTGTTTCATTCCATGCATTTCCAGCACACAAATAATTGAGTTTTAGAAGTACTTCAGAAAAAAGTAAGCACTCACAGCACCTATACAAGAAGCCACGTAGGTAGCTTTGTTTTCTTAATATGTGAAATCTTAAGCCTGAGAAAGCTTCTATTTGTGAGATACTACACATTCATTACAGAAGTAACATAAGTACCATCCCTTCCTAATATCTTATCCACTGAATATAAAATTCTTCCAGAGTATCATACGCAGTATTTTGCTAACTGAAATAACTACTGATATATGAAAGAAAACTATTATAGGGGTAGCATCAAAATTCTGCCTTAAAGCATCAGATCAACTTACTGAATATTTTGAACTAAAAATGCAAAATACAGTTTACTTTTTTCCTCAAATCCCATTGGAGAGTGAAGAGTAGAGCTTACATACAGGGCTGAGCAATAGGCAAGTGTATGAAGCTTAACAAGGGCAAGTGCTGGATTCTGAGCTGGAACATGGCAACCCTGGTTATGGATGTAGACTGGGGAATGAGATATTGGAGACCAGTGCCACAGAAAGGGACCTGGGGGTCCTGGTTGATGGCAAGTTGAACATGAGTCAGCAGTGCCCTGGCAGCCAGGAGGGCCAAGCCTGTGCTGGGGTTCATCAGGCACAGCATCACAGCCAGGCAAGGGAGGGGATTGTCCTGCTCTGCTCTGGGCTGGGGAGGCCTCACCTCGAGTGCTGGGGGCAGTTCTGAGAGCCACAGTATAACAAAGACATAAAGTGTTAGAGAGCATCCAAAGGAGGGCTACAAAGATGGAGAAAGATCTGGAAGGGCCACGTATGAGGAGTGGCTGAGATCACTTGGTCTGTTCAGCCTGGAGGAGACTGAAGGGAGACCTCACTGCAGTTACAACTTCTGTGAGGGGACGAGGAGGGGCAGGCACTGGTCTTTGCTCTGGGGGGCTGGGGACAGGACCCCAGGGAGCGGCCTGAAGCTGTGTCAGGGGATATTTACGTTGGATATTAGGAGAAGGTTCTTCACCCAGAGGGTGGTTGGGCACTGGAGCAGGCTGCCCAGGGATGTGGTNAGAAAGATCTGGAAGGGCCACGTATGAGGAGTGGCTGAGATCACTTGGTCTGTTCAGCCTGGAGGAGACTGAAGGGAGACCTCACTGCAGTTACAACTTCTGTGAGGGGACGAGGAGGGGCAGGCACTGGTCTTTGCTCTGGGGGGCTGGGGACAGGACCCCAGGGAGCGGCCTGAAGCTGTGTCAGGGGATATTTACGTTGGATATTAGGAGAAGGTTCTTCACCCAGAGGGTGGTTGGGCACTGGAGCAGGCTGCCCAGGGATGTGGTCACAGCCGCAAGCCTGACAGAGCTCAAGGAATGTTTCATCAACACGCTCAGGCACATGGTCTGATTTTTGGAGTGTCCTGTGCGTGGCCAGGAGTTGGACTTTGGTGATCCTCGTGGCTCCCTTCCAATTAGAATATTCTGCGATTCTCTAAATGTCTGATAAGGTATGAGTGTTTTCTGCTTTTTATGAGTAGGCTCATTGAAAAATTAATTTAAATAACAATTGAGGGAGTTTGCTATACATAGTATTATAATACACTTTAGATTATACACAAGTGTACAAATAGCCTGTACTGGCATAACAACAAACAATAAATAAAATAAATTATAAATCCAGTTCGCCAAAAAAGCAGAGTTGATCTGTAGATACCAAAAGTAATTAGGAATACTTCTAAGAGGCTGTTATATTATAACTTTCTAGTTCTTAATATTTTCTTGACAACTGAGTTGAGACACTATGGTGCGTGATGACATGACATCAAATACCTTCATCATATGATGGAAGGTTTTGCTGACTCATAGTGAAACCAATCACAGGCTTGATGATCATCATGTGCTGCAAAACTGAGCCTTTTCCCTGCCTGTAGTGGAACTCTTGTGCACCATATATATGCGAAAACCTCTAAGCATTTCTGGTTATACTGCAAGAATACCTGGTATATCCACTAGCCAATACACTGCTACATTATTTTCATATAAAACTAATTTTATTAGAAACAGTTTTTGTATGAGAAATCAGAACAAAGCTGAGAAAGCAGTAGTTTTGTGCATGAAGATACAAATTATATACTATTTTATATGGTAAAACAAAAAAAAAAGCTTTTTTTTTTTTCCTGTAGAAAATAAGTGTTATCATAAAATTGTTGCCAAAGCTTTGCAGATTTTACTGGGTGAATTAGAGAAGCTGTGTTTTATATACAGAAAAATTCAAAAAGGTTTACACAGTCACATAGACAATAAATATTTCTGTAAGTTCTAGGAAGGCTGGACATGGATTTATATGTAAAATCAACATTTAAAAAGTAGAGCAAAATGGAGTGAATGAAAGAGTGAATGAAAGAGTGAATGAAAGAGTGAATGAAAGAGTGAATGAAAGAGTGAATGAAAGAGTGAATGAAAGTTGGAAAGGTATGAACTAATCTTGTAATGCAAGACTGATGTAACTTGCTAGTAGAGACTCCCTAACTTTCCAATCCTCTCTCACAATAGATGGGACATCAGATTTCTTTTTGTGCGACGGGTTTGTCACTGGTTTGAAATCTAGTATAAAAAAGTGCTTGATGCTTCTAGGGCATGCTAGAGGAGTTGTAAGAGAAAATTTTCTGAATATGATAATTTGAAAATTATTTAATAACTCCAAACAAAACTAATTTTATATTAAAGGAACAACACTCTTCAATGACAAAAGACAAATATTTAAGTAACTACAGAGTCATCTGCTACAGCTAGCACTATAATCTCATGGTGATTATATGTCATTTATAGAAATAACTGACTCAAATTTCTAAAATAGCACTTATTTTTAAATGTATTGCATTAACTGGAAATCATTTAGGACATAATGAAAAGTTGGCATTTACATTTCTAAGCCTAAAGGTACTTAAAATACCTTACTATATTTTTAGTGAAGCATTCTTCAGGGAGACTACACTATTAGTAAAAGTACAATCTACAATTCCTTTATTCTACATGTGTGACCATTATATGATTTTTAAGATAAACATTCATAGATAATTCATTCACTTGATCCTATTCTAAACCTTGCATCTGGAAAAGAACTTATATACCACAAACCTTAACACATTCAGAGCAAGCAGTAATTTGTGACTTCAGCAGCTTTCATAGCATAGCGTTCTTGTTAATCTTCATTTAAAAACAAAAGTAAAAAACACTTTGTCCCAATATAGATTTCACTCTGCACTGGATAAGATAACACTGAAAACTTAAAATAAATCCCATCTCCTGAAATAAGTGCTTCGGCTAAGAGTTTTTATTAAACATTTCAACCTTAGCACCACAGGACTGACCTGGCTGTTCTCAGTATGATGAAACAACTTGGCAATGATAGAGGTCTGTACTGCTTTGCATTTGACGAGATTCCTGCCCCTCTTGTTCCTATAAGCTCCTCTTTCTCTTTGTCTCCCTAGCAGAGATTTCACAATATATCTTACTTAGATTTCTTTTATTTGCCTAAGAGCACAAATTCAGCAGCTTGATTGCACTTGTCTGCTTTTTGTATCAAATATACATAACCTTGTGTGTCTCCACACTTTAAGTGCTAATATCATATTTTAGTGCCAGTGCTTTTGTCTAAGTATACGACTTTATTCAATGTATTTTAATACTAAATCTCTTTGCTGTATTGGAATTGGTCAAGCATGCTGATGTTTTCTTTTCTGCTTCCTATCTTCCAGGTAATATATTTCAGACATCAGTCTCCTCTTGGCTTTCACAGGCAATTTTGAAAAAAACACAGACAAATAAATAAATAAACTGATAATAAATATTCAAGACAGTGAAGTTAATAAACAAGATAATGATGGTATTTGCGTTCTATTAAATTTTATCATATAAAGTTTGATTAATGTCACAAGAGCTATTTACCAGACACATGTGAAAGACTGAATTTTTGAATTAAGACCGTCTGTTGTCTGAGATTCAAGCACACCAAACATAATCAAGTGTTGTTCAGAGGTTATAACTCTTTGAAGTAATTACAAATAAAAACAAAATCCAAATGCTATCACCACTGCCAACAACAACAACAAAAAAACCCCAAACAACAACAACAAAAAAAACCCAGCTGATAAAATACATATGGATAAGTGAACTGAATTTTCTGTTCTAAATGAGAAAGGTGATGAATTGGAGACAGGAAGTGATACGATTTGCAAACCTATGGTGGATTATGAGCTATCTGAGATAGGAGAAATAGAGATGTAGCTAAATTGAATATAAACTTTGTGCTTCAATTATTTAAAAAAATCAAAACTATCTTACTTAGGCAGAAACTCTTAAAGATATTCTGGGTTTTTTAATGGCAATTCCAAAATTAATTCTGAGAAGACTTCTACTTTTCTTCCCTCCTCTTCCTTGAGGTCCTAATAACCTAAATGTAAAATAAAATTCTTTTCTCAGCAAACTTAAAAAATATTGCAATGAATCACATGTTCAATTACTATTAATTCTAGTATGCCAGCTTAAGAGATATCAAATTTGGGGATACAAAGAACAAGTCAGCTTGTTAGTACCACAAAAAAGGAGGTAATAAAACTGCTGGCCCAAATTTCCTCCCTGTAGGTCTACTTGCCCCACCGAAGAGCAGAAGTTATCTGTTCTCACACACATTAAGACATGAACTTCTCACACTGTTGAAAGTCTGGATAAAGATTAATCACAGTGGCCAAGAGGCAATTTCTGATTATGTTCATTTTTTTAGCCAATGAGATCTGCTTAGCAAAAGCTTATACTAAAAATATAAAGGAAATTAAAAATCAAATTCAAATATGTATATCATCATTTCAGAAAGGAAAGCTTACTTTGAGTATTTAGCACAAAAATATTTTAGTTAATTTAACCAACCAAGATTTGAAAAAAAAAAGAAGCATGGCTTGATTCTGGGAAATTAATCTGCACTTTTTTGGTCAGTTATGGCCACAGACAGTATAATATACATTGTATTTACATTTTATGTGTTAAAAATATATGTATCCCTGGTCCTTTTACTGCAACAACAACTTTCCTCAAATGTGCTATTTCTGACAAACAGAAGAGAATGGAGATCCCTATTCTGGCCATCAGTTTGGGCAGCTTGTCTGGTAGGACTTGTAATCAATTTCACTTCACTACCAAATGGTTGCCACAGTTCTAGGGGGCATTGAATCTTATGTTTTCCTAACTTAGAGTTTCAACTGGGAGGGCAATTCATGCCGAGTATTTTCTAAGCAACATGAGGTAAAGAAACCAATAATTCAAAGAAATCATTTTTGTGTGTTTAGTAAGAGCCTAGTAAACAGAAGTCGGACCTATTTTAAAGATGCAGTATCCTACTATGTGTAATACCATTAAAGGCTGGTGATGCAAGCAAACATCAAAAAATTTCAGCTATAATAAAATGTTTGCAGTTTTCAAGCTGTGCCAGTTTTTTATAGCTATGTCTTTGACTAACGGGAAAAAATTAATTCTGAATAGCAAATACAACAACAAAAAAATATACCATCTATTGTGACTCCTATCAGAATAGCAGCATACAGTTTATTTCAACAGAGAAGAATGTGAAGGTCCCAGGCAAATTGCCAGGATTTCAGTATGGCTTCATTATAATGACTAAGTAAAAATACAGTGACAGTCAAATGGAAGTGCAACCAGAAGGACAAATATGAGATTAATTTAATGTCCTCTTAGACTGCCAGCACTTGATTTCTGCTTAAGAGAGAACAGATACATAGAAAGAAAAACAACAAAATCTACATTCAGTATGCACCAGACATCAGACTTCAACATGAGGCAGAATTTTCTCTCCCTGGTTATACACAGACAGCTGACTGCAAATAACTGAAATCCACAAAAATATATATCATTAGGTTTTGGATCAAATTATTTCAAAAGCTGTCAAATCAGTGGTATAGCTTCTGATAGGTCACTGTGGTTTAAAATGAACACCATTACTTTGAGGAAAGTGGTAAGTATTTAGAAGCAACCCTCCCCCTCCTTGCACAAATTACCATGCAAATCCAAGTCAGTTACCTTAAAACTGTCCTGGAAACTTTCTCATAATCTTCAAATGTACAGAGGTTACTTTATTTCTCTTGTAATAGGGTGGAGTGCAGAAGTCTTTGCAAAACCCTTGTACATTTCTTATTAGAAAACCTATATTCTCTAGTGTATTTTATTCTTTCTGAACACGAAACTTCAATATGATTCATAAGAATTTGTCACCTTTTCCCTTCAAAATTTGTCTTATGCTAAGAAAGAGATTGGGCACTCCTGTGTAACTTATAGAGCATCTCTGTCATAGCACCATTTCATTTCTAAAGGTCACAATTATTTCATCATCAATTCATGCAAGAATATTTCCATACTCATAATACTTTGTTTCCCACGTCCTGAACTTCAAATGTGGCAATGGTTCCTGAAAATTGTCAGACTACAGTCTGACTCATCATCTTAGTAATACTTTGTCCTAACCCTGTATTTCTCTTCTTTTTCATGAGGAAAACATGAAGAATTATTCTGAAGTGATGTCATCCTACACCAGAGGATCAGTTGCATCCACACGTAACAAAACCTTGCTTGGGGGAAGTTAGGAAGGAAAGAAAGACGGTTAAAAGGAGACTGGAATAAATTTAACATTAAATAAGAAGATTTCTCTACAGTGGCAAGATTCCTAAAGAGTTAAACTGGATATGGTTACCATGGAGCTGAGACTCCCACAGGAAAAAAATTACAGCATTTTGAAACATTTGTTGGAAGCACACAGGGAGACAAATAAATGACACTGCATCACTTTCAGGCTTAATTAGGTCACTTAAATTCTACCTGCAAGAGGAAGCTCAAGGGAGGGATTTTTATAGGCTTTTACTGACTATTTCAGCCATTGCTTTTCTAATTTAGAAATCTTTGGCTGAGAACTGCAGGTAAGTTTCTTGGGCAATGGAAGACTTCACTATATTAATGCACTTCCTTATTATCAACAATGGTTCCAAGTGAACTGAGGGGCTTGGTTTAACTGTGAATATAAAAAAAAAAAAAAAANAACCATACAATAAAAAATACAAAAGAATGCTGACTTCAATCTTTCCCCTTCTTTGTAGGAACTGCATGTCTACTCTTGAATTTGATTATGTAAAAGGCATCCCATGTCTGAGAGGATTACTGCTGTAAAAATTACCTCTCAGTAGATGGGCACCACACTGACTTTTGGGAATATTTTTGTATTTTGTCTCAGGCCTAATTAATATATACTCCAAGAAAAGAGGAATTTCCAGCTCTAAAGCCATTGTAATAAGGGCCTAGTCAAGATTTTAATGAATTTCTAAAAGAAATTATTCTATTATCTGTTGAAGTATAGCAGTTATCTCTAGTTCTACTCTAATGCACACTGATTGCATAGTCTAGTTTGGATACAAGTTTTTACCGTGGGCTTCCTGAGCACAAGGTCAATCAACATTAGAGCTATCACACTTCTTCACAAACTCAACAATCAGGAATGCTATTCCTACTCCTCAAGGATATTTCCCTCAGTGAACAGAAATCCAGCTATGACTGTTAGCCTTGTTTAGAGTGTTTTGGCTTACAGACAACTACAGTATTACTCCTAAATTTCTCCTTCTGACTCAGCACTAAAGACTCTCTCTGGCTGATTCTGTCTCAGAGGACACACTTCTGATAAAGTCCTGTGCCTTATAAAATATTAAGCTTGGTGAGTAAATACTGTTAGGAGAACTAAGTCATTCAGTGATAACACAATCTGTTAACAAACTGCTTGGGGAAGAGTGGCTGGAAAGCTGCCTGTGGAAAAGGACCTGGGGGAGTTGGTCAACAGCTGTCTGAACATGATCTGACAGTGCTCAGAGAGCCGAGACAGTCAATGGCATCCTGACTTGTATCAGAAATAGTGTGGCCAGCAGGATCATCCCCCTGTAATTTGGCACTGCTGAGGCTGCACCTTGAATACTGTGTTCACTTTTGAGCCTCTCACTACAAGAAAGACACTGAGGTGCTGGAGTGTCACAGTTGCCCACAACTATATGTTGTAGTTGAGATGGACACAACACTGCTCAGAGTGCTAAACTTTCCATGTGCAGCATCACATAGCCTTCTGCCTCATTTCTTAGAGGACTAAAACTTTCCCCAGACAGCACTGCACAGTCTTCTGATTTCTTCTTCCTTCTGCCCAACTGGCTAATTCTTTCCTGTCCCTCACCTGGCCACCCAACCCTGTCTGTCCACTGCACAGCAGCTTACCCTCTCTGTCCCTCACCGGGCTTCTGACCCTTCCCCCTCTCAGCACGGCCAGCAGACTCTGACTGACTCTGGAGCAGCCAACCCCCTCTTTTATACCTCTCATCCTTATTGGGCACAGCTGTGGCTTGTTAAGGGTAAAACTGCCTCTACTCTTNTCATCCTTATTGGGCACAGCTGTGGCTTGTTAAGGGGAAAACTGCCTCTACTCTTTTGTAGTTAGTACAGCTGCCCACAATGGAGCATGTCCAGAGAAGGGCAAAAAGGTGGTGAAAGGACTAGAGGTGTGGCTCAGGAAGCCAGAGTTGTTTAGCCTGGAGAAAAGGCATTTCAGGGAAGAACTAACTACCATCTGTAGCTTCTTGAAAGGAGGCTGGGGTGGAAATCTGTCTATTCTCCCAAGCAGCAAGCAATAGGGCAAGAGGAAGTGGCCTCAAGATGCACTAATACAGGTTTAGTTTGGGTATTAGGAAGAATTTCTTCCCTGAAATGTTTGTCAAGCATTGAAATGTGCTGCCCATGGAAGTGGTTGTGACACCATACCTGGGTGTATTTAAAAGATTCATAGAAAGAACATGGTTTAGTGATGAACACAGCTTTTCTAGCTTAACATCTAGACTGAATCTTATGGGTCTTTTCTAACCTTGATGATTCTATGGTTCTTTCTGTGGTGCTATGAGGAGAAAGCATATTTCTGGAACTACTTCTTTCTGAATTAAAATAAAATGTCCTTCAAAACTAAAATGTGATACTAGAAAAAAAACTCTTAAGAGCGTCAAAGCAGTGTCACAGTCCTCTCTGACTGATGCCAATGTAAATTAAGACGCGTGACTACCTGAGCATCTGATATTTCATCAGTTTCTCTTAGACAGTACAGAGAAATTGCTCTGACAGGAGACCACACTCAGCATGAATATAGGAAATATACTGCCCTGTATCTACCAGAATCTTGCCAAAAATACCTTGGCAGGCCAGAGACTATTTTTCCAACAGGCAGTATAGCTAAGATCCCAGGGAATTTGTTTAGCTGTATGTATGTAGGCTGTATACCTCCACTTTGTCTCAAGGCTAGAGAATTAACTGTGGCTATTTCATTTACTAACATAGTCAGAGATTTTACAGCCTTCAGAAGAGGTTTAGATTCGTAGCCTGTCTTCTTTTTTTAGGTTGGTGTCTAGGTTGAATTTATATCCTTTAATATATGTCAATATGGCCTTGCTATGAAAAGTGAGCAAGCCCTGGCCAAAAAAGAGGAATTTACTATGTCACTATCCAATAAGTGATTGTCACCAATGTTTAAAGGAGAGTGAGACAGCAGGAGGATAAACAAGAGATAACAAAATTTTAAGGAAAACAAACATCCAGTCACATGAAAGTAAGCTAATCAAACTCAGTTTACTTATTCCAGATAAGCCAAACTGGAGAGGCAATAGAGTTTTTCTTTATAAATAAATTGATAAATTACAGTTGTGACACATTAAAAAAATCTATAATATATATAAAAATATTTAAGCTGAAAAAATGAAAGAAGATTACTAGACTAGTGGATAACTTGATAAAAGCAGCAGGACAAAAGTTATAATTAGCTCTAAAACCGAATTTCAGTTCAAAATGGATTCAATGACTGAAAAAGCTCTTCCCAGTCATCCATTCTTGTCATGCATAAATAAAAGTTTCCACGTTAACTGAAGGAAATGCAAGACTAATGTGAGAAAAGATAATTCAGATGGACGCTATGTGATAAAAGTGAGGTGAACAAAAATACTGGAAAGTCTGTGACGTAACAAGTCTGAAGTAGAGCCTGTGAAGAAGGTCTTTGAGAAGTAATGGCAGAGAAATTTCAGCATTATCAGCAAAGGATCTTTATTGTTTGTCATATTCATTCTATAATTAAGAAAATATGGCCTTGCTTATTACTGAACGTAGACTCCACTTTGAAGCTGAAGAAGAAAAATACCTAACTCTTTGTAGTTTTCCATTAGAGCAAGCAAACTCCTGGTAAGACCCAAAATTTTTACAAGTCATGCATATCAAAATAAATAAAAAGCCTGAAATTCCTTACAATTCCTTGCTATTTCTTATGACCTCAAACAACAAGAGACAGGACAGTTGTTCTCACTTTGTTTTTTACACCCTCAGAGGGTATAAAGGGGAAATGGGTATTAACTGGTGTGTCAGTCTCTCCTTGAGAATTTTCCCTACTAATGTGTATTCATAGTGACTGAATGTAAAAATTCTTCGTCTCCCTAGTCAACTCTATCACCATACTTCCTTTTTTTTATCACTATGATATCTCTAACCTTCTTGTCAAAGAAAAAAAATCCATCTCTGTGGGATAATTGTACCTTAGTCTTTTCCTTCTTATCACATTAAATAATTACATCTTTTACAATTCATCTTTCTATTGTCTGCAAAAATCGGATTCATTTTTTGATATGCAACAAGACAATATTTACACAGTTGAGAGAGACATGGATTATTTATTTCATAGCTGTGCAAGTCTGGATGTCTAGTGGTGTTCCACAAATCAAGTACAGCAACTATCAAAAATCTTTACTATTTGTGCATTTTAGCAAACCAAGGAACTAGTGTTTGTTGGCTACAAGTTGCATAGTTCTCTTATTTATTAGTATTCTATCTTCTATTGGTTAATGATTCTCTCATTTCCCTTGCTGATTATTCCACATGATCAGGCTTTCTTTTTGAGTTGGTGTGTTTCACAGTTCAGCACAGTTACTGAGTTGGGTTTATTGGTTTCTTCCTTATCTTGGGAGTTCTGCCAATAAATTCTATAAATGGTCTATAAATTCTGCATTCTTTGTGTCCACTTTCAGTGGGCATCCTATTTCCCAAGCCTTGTTGACCTCCCCCTAGGTCTGAGATTGCTGAAGCATGTCCAGCTCTGTACCTTAACATGGCAATTCTAGCAACAAGTAATTTGAGTTTCTAACTCATGGACATCACTTGGAGCTTGCTTGTTTGCTGCTCTCTGTTTCACGGATTAAATCTCCCTTCTTGTTGCTTAGGCTTGAAAGCTTAATACAAAATCAAACATCAAAGAACATCCTTTCTTAAGGGAATATTCCACTTTTGCCACACTTCCTTTAAATGCCATCCCTTCAATCAAGCTAATTCCATTTCTGTAAAGTTTGTGGTACTAATGACAAATACTCATCTACAAACGATTCAGTTAGACGTTGGTTATAGATTTTGGTTGGAGAATCATCTATCATCTCCCACAGATGATAATTCCCTGTAGTGGTAAACCACTAGCATTTTCTGATTTGTTTGGGGCTTGGTTTTGTTTGTTTGTTTGTTTGCTTACTCTTGTGGTTTCACCTGTTTCATTTAACTTTCATTTAACACCTTCATTTTGCAGTGTAATATTTAAAATGTGCAATGGCTCCTGTTCATGTTGACCATTCGTTGTGCACTCATCTGCAACCTGTCCATCCACACATCCACTTGGTGGATGCAGAGAATGCATTGTTTTCCTGCATTTGTACACAAGTAGATCCTAGCCTTCATCTGAGTGCAACAGAATAAAAAACAAAACTAGTCAAATATTCAAAAAAATCATAAGAAAGAGTTTCTGGCCCAGACAGTCTATGCATTTGTGTTATATCACAGGTACTATTTTGCTTACTTAGATTAAAAGTGCAGTTTGAATAACAGCTGCAAACATTAAGGGAGTCCTTCAAAGCACATTAATTAGCCTAAAACATGGGGTTTAATCATGGCTCACTTGAGATGGTTTAAGATAATTCTTTCAAATTTGGCCATCATTAGATAACTGACTGAAATTACTACTTCTCATTCCAACATAAGGAGTGGTTGTTCTACTTCTTACACGCTGAGTCAAATCTTAATATAAAAGGCATAGAAATTAAATATCCAATTGAGTTTTTTTAATGGAACCACAGTTGCAGTAGATCTCTCTTTCTACATCTACAGGCTCTCACATTTAGAACATTTACTTTCTAATTACAATTTAGCAACAATACACTCTCACCACATATAGCTATCAACAACTGACTCTTACACATAGCTGTAACATTTTATCAAGTTCTACATACGAACATTACACTAACCTGTAAACAGCTGAAGACAAGACCTGCAGCCAATGATTCAAGCACAGCTAATAGTCACAAGAGCTGTGCAGACTATGTATGGACTGGACAGAAAGTAACCAGAGTGAATATGCATATAGAATACTGTAATAGGAGAAGAAGTACTTGGGAAGAAGCAGGTGTTGCCATTGCTTCAACCTCTATTTTAGGACAGAAGCACATTGCCCAACATTGTCTAAGACAGCATTTCTGCAAATACTGTAACTCTTCACCTTGCATATCCCCACCCCACCTGCCAAATGCTTAAAAATCAATGTGCAATTAACCTATAATCAAACCACCAACCTTAAAAAACCAAACAATAGTCACGTGTACCAAGAAACCTGACTACATAAATCTCTGCTTGAACAAAAGGAGCTATAAGTTATTTTTGGGATGCCATCTCAATCAAAGAAAACTGCACTTGCATGGTAACATGGTCAGATGGGAGCTAACTCAGCACTGCTAAAAGCTCACACTTTTGCCATGTTTATACAATATTACAGGATCACAGAATTAACTAAGTTGAGATCATCAAGTCCAACCTATGACCAAGCACCACCCTGTCAGGTAGACCCTGGCACCAAGTGCCATATCCAGTCTTTCCTTAAACACCTCCAGGGATGGTGACTCCACCACCTCTCTGGACAGCCCATTCCCATGCCTAAACACCCCTCCTGTGAAGAAATTCTTCCTAATGTCCTATTCCTAGTTTCCAGAAGATAATAACTGTGTCTTTGTCCTCTGCAGCTGCATTTAAGAGGAATAGCTCTGTGACTTCTATTGTAACAACTGTAAACAGTTGTTGCTGTTGCTGTGAAAACACCTGGCTTAAGAAATACAGAAAGAGAAAACAGAGTACACAGAAGCTGGTATCTGGTTCTGGTGTTCTGATATAGCTGCATTGCACAGCAGTAGTGCTGGAGATTTAAGGGATGCACAGAAATAAAGAGACTGGGTATTGTTAGCTGATGTTGCCTTGAAGTAGCCTGAGGTCAGGATACTCTTTCATCAACTCCCATGTTATCACTGGCTCTCTGTCTAGTTTGTTTTAGAAAAACAAAGAAAAGAGACACAGATGTGAAAAGATAAAAGTAGTAAAGTAATCAGGATACAGTTAAATTGCATGAACACATGATAGAACTATGTAATATTCTGATTAATTTTCTAAGTAGCACTAGAAGTATTCTACAGATGTCATGGACTATCTGTAGCAGAATATCATCACCCCTCTTCATCTTTTTTTTCCCTTGCAGATTCCTCCTCCTCCTCCCAGCCTCCTGCCCCTCCTTTTTTTACATCGTGGTGAATACATTTCACCCTTTAGAATGTTGTGATTTATGATTCTAAATAGTCTTCATATTGGCAAAGGTAAGAAAGGTCATATTACCACTCTAATTGGCAAGCTAAGCTTCATATACAGGCCCTTATTTCGTCAGTGATGTTATTTAAGCCTAAGGTCAACCTTGAGAGAAGCTGGCTTGGGAAGATCCCTGGTCAGAAAAAAATGCATCTTTCTAACAAAAACAACCCTTCTGTCATGAAATTCAGTTTACATGCTCTGAATGAATCTAGAATCTTCCACATACCACCAAGCTTCCTGAATTTCAAATAAATCACAGAAAGCCTTTACTTCCTTGTTCAGCTTCTCTCAAAGTTGGTGTTTTTCAGTAGCAAGGCACCAATGGATACGCCTTTACAGTTTATTGCTTGTGACAAGCAAATATCAACTACGACAAGAAACAGCAACTATACTCTGGTTAGCAGTAAAAGGTCATTAACAACAGCTCCTGTAATTTATCTGCAGTTAGGCTAGCTAGGCCATTCACAATGAGTCATCAAATTGTAGCTTTTCAAATCAGAAAATGAACAAAAGCCTTAGTAAGAAAAACATTTTCCCTTCTGATAAAGTTCTCTTCCTTAATAAAGGTTTGTTTTACATTATGAATAGATATTCATATATTCATACCAATATATTTTAAATGCAGGTGATAGCCTTCTTCTCCTCTTTGGGGAAACTCTTTACTATCTAACTTAGCAATTAGTGTGTCTTCTCTAGTGGAAGAACAATCTGGTGTTTAAACAATATTTGCAACATATGACATGTATTGCAGCACATTCCTTTGGACCTTGCCATTTATTTAGGGCTAGCTGATTTAGTAGCTCTTAACTTCTCTTAATTTTCACAATGATATAAGCATACCATGCAGCATTGTTCATTTCCTGCATAAAGGAGGTGAGATGCAAAACGTATAAATGAAAGAATTCTGAAACTCAGGCTGATTTCTGTGAGTAAAGCAAAGTGATTCTTCTTCAGACCAACTTTGATATACTAGGCTTTTACTACTTTCCACATGAAACTGAAACAACAATGGGAAAATGTAGATGAATTCCTCCTTGAGAGGGGGCACGGAGTGCCTCCGCAGAAATTGGACAATCCAGCCTTGTCCAAACTGCTGCCTAATTGAGGCCTGCAGAGGCCTGTAAAGGCTTGGGTTTGTGATGCAGCTGGAAATAGTCTAATCTATGTTTCTGCAAAGTATACCAATTACAAAGTGTTTTAGAGACAGGTTAAAATAATGGGGCAATTAGGCAGAATCCTAGTCAGGATTGGAATGTAAACTATCTTATCATATATAAGCAATGTGCACGACAGAATAGAGGGATTTCGCCATTTTAACTGTATCGGTGTAGGCGTCTTCCTTCCTTTTCCCTCTCTTTTCCAGCTCCTCGTTAAGGTACCCTACTTCTGGAAAAGGTTCACATCACTGGTGAAGGATATAACCCCATGTACTATCAAATAAGACTGTTGTATTCCCTTCTGTGAAACTTTTTCCAGTAAAATTGTCTTTGTGGTGCAGCTTAAAATCATTATTAAAAAAACATTAGTCCTGAAAAAGAGTCATAATAGTTGCTCAATTTTCCTTCTCTTATAAAGCAAAAATTTATATTAACATTCTACTATTATTGAAGCTTTTTTTTTAATATAAATGCTATTATAATTGTTTTTTACTTTGTATGTACAAAGCAACCTTTTTCAATCTTTATAGAAATCAAAATATTAGAAGAAAGCATTAAACTATGCACGAAACACGCCAACATCATTATTTTAGAAAAAGATGTATCAACACCTTTATTAGGAGAAACATGAGAATAAAATATTATGGGTCTAAATAGATGCAAAATCAAAGATAATAATAGAATCCAAATATTCTACACTTATATTACCTGGCACAATATGAGATGCAATGACACTTAATTGTACAGGTGGAAATATTTTGGACCTGTACAAGATCCAAAATTTTACCTCATTTCATTTCATGGAAGAAATTTTAAGAAATTTACAGATATCTTGAGCAAAGTTACAATAAACACAGTAAATAAATCTTGAATAAAACCAAATACCAGAAGCAAATATGGATAATCAGCATTCACAGTGACTGAAGGAAGAGGTGTTGATTGATAGAATTACTTTAAAGAATTACTTGTAACAGCAGAAAATTTACTAAAATTGATAGATTTAACAAGGCTTAATTGAAACTTTCGAAATAATAATCAATGATTAGTGATCCAGCGAGAATACCTATCCTTTATAATCAAGAGTTTCTTGAAGAGTGATTATTGAGGTATTACTCGGTATTCAAGCACCCAGCTCTTTTATCCACTCATTGCCTAAGTCACCTAGGATCCAGTATAGTACACAGAGAAAGTGCTTGATATTTTTGAAGACTTTGAGCTAGATTTTTTTTTGTTACATTGTGTCAAAAAATTTAAAAAACAAACATAGAGAAATATTTAAATTTTTCTTTTAAAAACCTATTATCACAGTTGACACATGGGTGATTCAGCCATCAAAAGCGTTAGTCTCCCTCAGTCACTTGTAACTTCACCTATACCAGATTATTTGCAACTAGCTCCACACATGGTAACAAAGTAATTAAAATAAACAAAGATTTCCAATATATCTGCAAAACTTTGCTAGGAAAGCAAGGAGCAACTCACAACTCTTAGAGAAAAGGTTTAGTGTGTGCAAATTAAAAATGTTAATATTTTCTTATGCATTTAAAAATTCTCACTCTTTATTAATTCTAGTATATCAAAGTAGTTCATAAAATAAAGGAAAAATGCAAAGATTTTAATGAAGGTTTGATACACAATCATCATTAACTTTCCACAGACAAATCAGAAAATCAGATCTTATAAATGCCTATTAGCATTTAGTCCTGTAATGGTCAATATAAATATAGCAAAGAATCTTTTGTCCCGTGAATGTTCTTCAGAAAAAGGTTACCTTGTAAGTACAAATGCAAGCATAATATACGTGATCGGACTGAGGTCTTCCAGATTCTAAACTCTACTTTTCCCAGCTTTGGCCACATAGAAACTATAATGTCTATTGATTTTGATCTCTTGAAAAGTGCAACAGAAACGGATATGCACTTGAGAAGACAGGCTGGTATCTTGGATTTAAGTACTGACAGGTGGGAGTTAATTTTCTTTTAGTCAAAATTTTAACTAACTGTATCAATTATTCTGTACATTCTTCATCAGCTTCCAAATTATACAAGCTACTGACATTAAGTATCTTTAATATGTATCAGGTGTATAGGTCTTCTGAGAATTTTCCATATACAGAAAGATGAGGCAGTGAAGTCAATGAACAGCAGATGATATCTTGGGAAAAGGGAGTCATTTGGCCTTGAGCACTCTAGTGAATCATCTGTGACATTAGCACTAGTATATATTCTGAGCTTGATGATCCTTGTATTCCCATTTGTACGTGGTACTGCTGATGTAGTTCGAAAGCATGTTTAACTTCCAGTGCTGACAATCAATTCCTCATCTTGTGTTAAAAAGGTGTTACAATTTGCAAGTTGAAATTCTATTTTTTGTACAAGTAATTTTAAAAGATTTTATTTAAGTTGAAATTCTTCTGTATTACTTTGTTATTGAAGAGAATTCAAATTGTTGCAATTGTGTGAAGGGAAGTTTGTTTTCTGGCACAAGGTATTAGAGAACATGGCTGAGTGCTGAAGTAGCTGAAATACCCAAGATTGACAGAGATTGTTTGCTGTGGACTAAAAACAGCTCGGTGTGTGCTGACTACTCTGCTCACTGAGGAACTAGCACTTGTTATTTGGACAAAAGCCCAGTAGAAGGAAGAAACTTGATGTTACTACTGCATCTTTCACCTTATGTTGCTGATGTCCCTACTGTTACTTCTGCTGCCCGTAGCTGACACTCCTCGCCACGGATGTGATGTGCCAGAAGAGGGAACTGGAAAAGGGCGGTTCCAGACTGGCCATCAGCTCTTATTTACAGCTGAACCCCACCTGTGGAGACTGAGAGTTGACTGACAGCAGGTGTGCAATGACTGACAATCAACAGCTCTGTGTGCTTCATACCGAGACACTACCAAAAGCACATCGAGCAGATCTGAATTCCCCTCTAGGCTTTTGTAATTCCAGTGCATATCCCAGTCTTGAACTGCTTTAGATGCACCCTGAGGTGTCACCTATTTGTCATTTGCACTTCAGAACATCACTGTAATTTTCAGAAAACCTGTTTCCAAATGTTACCGAAGCACATCAAGCATTTAGGTGGAAAACATCTGCTGAAATTAGAACATACATTCTCTTAAAGTAATATCTGTAATAACAATTTTAGCTCTTCCAGCACCAAAACCACTATATACTGCTAAGTTATAGACAGAAGGAATGGTTTGGTGATGTTGTCATGACATCAAAGACACAACATAGATTTAAAACTTCTATATTGAGAGAATAAACCAAAATACTGAGGCATACATCAATACCTAATGTTTTCTTTCTGAATCTTTTAAAGTGTATTTTTGTTACCAATTTTTTTTTAATTGAGATGATAATTGTACTGTCTATAGACGTCTGTCTTATTATATAGCTGCACTGTTATTATGTATCATTTGGGAAAAAGTGCATTTTCTGTATGAAGTCAAGAGACACAGAACTTTTAGCTAATGTCCTCTTATTGAATTCAGCATCTTCAAAATAACTGCATGCCAGTTGTTTTTCATCTCCTCCATGCCTGCAACTCTCTTTTAATTTTTGGAATGTGTAGCTAATGCACCTGGCTGCATTTGGCTGTGTGGCCACAACACTGCCATGGGAACTGAGAAGAGGCAAAATTCACTGCTGGATTTCAATATGAATCAGTTGGTACAGCATGGGACTAGAGGTCAGAAAACCTACTTACTGCATTCTATAAAAATGCATAACATCACTAACAAATTCGCTATTTATTAGTGAAGATATTAATTCCCATTTAGACACCAAAAAGCAGAGCATGAATAGAAGACAAATCCCTGCAACAATCACCAGTGTGGCTAGGAGGAAACAGGGAAATATATGCTTGGGTATTAACTTAGAATTATTGCATGGTCACAAATCCTATCAAAAGGCTTTTCACTAACATTCTAAGGCAAGATTGAAGAGTTTTCCTTGACTGTAACAAATCTGATGGTATTTCTGCAGAACTGCATCAACATCAAATACACCCAGAAATATACCTGGGTTAAAAAAAAAAAAAAAAAAAAAGGAAAACAAACTAACAAGGAGTTAGTTAGATCTGTCTGAGAAGTTAAATCAATCATGAGTAAGTTCAATCTCATAGGTATTTTCTAACAATACACTGGATTTTTAATATTGTAGTATATGCACTGATTTATTTTGGAAATAGCATTTTTAAAATTAATGAAATTTAGAAAGAAGCAGTAGAAAAGCATGATGCTGATAATTGTTTTGATTTTAAGTGATGTAGACTGGTCTAATATGAAGCAGCTGGTTAAAGTCAGCGTGTTACATATAACTATACATATCCCATTGATATGATTTGGTATGACATATAATATACCCATACATATACTATACATACATGTACTATGATTATATATTGTTTTACAATGCAGCTCTGAACCTTGCTGATCTACATCCTCATAGAAAAAATAGGCTTACTGCCTATTCTATTGATCCATGCTAAATAAAACATTAGCAATGACTTAAGGATATCAGCCAACCAAAGTACCATCTCAAGAGCAATGTCAGGACCTTTTGGAAGTGTATTCCTACCTCAACTACCTTCAATTTGATAGAGAGAAATCTGCCTTCACCTCTGATTGATTGTGATGCAAGTCTTCATTGTTCACTGTTTTATCTGCAAAAACTCTATTTGCCCTTTCCTCTTTCTGCTCTCCTTTACCTGATGTCTTCCAATACACCATCACCCAGAAAATGCATTTCTACTAGATTATTTATTACAATTGGGTTTTTATAAACTTCTAACAACTTTCATTATATTAAACATACCAAATTACTGAAGTGTTTCCCTTTCCATCTAAACATGGTGCAAAGAACTATTTCAATTTCATGCCAGGAGAAATACGCATTTACATTTATTTCACTCCAAAAGAGAAATTATTACAAATTAATTGAAAGGCTGATACAGATATCAAGCAACTCTTCCAATATGTTTGGAGGTTAAAAAAAAAAGACACACACTACAGTCTGAAGCAACAACTGTTGTCCTTATACTATGGTAGACCATTTGCTTAAAATTCTGCCTTGAAAAGAGTTTGCAATTAATTGCACAAGATTTATTCTTTATTTTATATTAAAAAACCCCCAACCAAACAAACAATAAAACAGCATATCACAGCACATGATGCACTGGAAGTTTGGTCATATTCTAAATCTGTCCTTAATATGATGCTCTTTTCATCAGGAAATAGTCCTGAGCAAAGAATGACCATGAGTAGTTTTGCCTATAGCAACAAACTGGGCAAAAATATTCATAAAGTTGAGAACACATGCAGGAAGTAAAAGTGGCAGCTGAATGAGTGAAAATTAACTGACCAACATTATTTACAAAGAAGGACACTACAAGTTCTTAGAAACATAACTCAGAATAAATTTACAACATCAAGTATGATTTCCATGGTAGAAAATTCAGGAAAATAAGAGTGATTGTGAATAGTTGTACTGGTGATAGCCTACATTTTAAGAAACAAAGATCAAGTCTATTTGAAAGACTATTTTTAAAGAGAGGAAGAAACAGGGTGTAGTTTCTGTTTTGTTTGTCACATAGTTTTTGCTGTACTACTTAAAAGCCTTAGAAGCATGGTCTGCTATGCAACTGCACAATTGAAGCAATAGGATCAGAAGGGAGAGATTTAATGCACAGAGGTAAATAGATAAACAGATACAGAAATACTTAACTCAAAAATAACTCCTAACACACACCAGCTCTCAGAAGCAATTCAAGTTTTATATAACATTATTCTCAATTTTTTCCCCTTTTTTGAAAGGAATTGACTGACTAATGAACTGCTGCGTCATGAATTGCAGCACATTTCAGTGACAATAGACAAAATGTTCTAATTAATCTGAAAACAATACAGTGGAATACACACAGCTGTTCAAAAAACACTCAGAATTGTGCCAGCTCCCTTCAAAAGGGCATCAGGAATACTCCACTGATTTGATCTCATGGCATTTTATCCTTTCTATACTTTTCTATAAATTCATGGACAATTCACGGCAATCAGCTTCCACATTTTCCCAGATTTTAATTAAGCACTGCTAAAGACTTCTCCCTAGAAATATCCTCCATTACTGTGTGGCATTTGGACATTTGTCTGATATATTTGTTTACTAGTATTGATCTGGTGGGTAGTTTATGGTAGATACCTGTATTTTACTGAATCAAGCCACAGAGATCCGTGCTACAGAATATCAGCATGCAGTTAGCAGCATAACTATTAGTTATAAAGTTGGACTGTTAAGGAAAAATTATTTTCATATCTCCATATTCTCTTTGTTATGTCACTAGATATAGACCACTAGGAACACAGATTTGATGAAACAAGTATTAGAAGCATCTGAAAAGAACTAGTTTTATGACATACTAATCCCTGATAAACTGAAATTATTTAATACAACCGTTAAAATAGTTTTTAAGAAGCATGATATAATTAGTTTTTATATTTCTATTTGGCAACAGTGTAATAATTGGGTGAAAAAAAAGAAAATCTAATTCACACTATACTTGACAGCTCATATTGTAAAAATGAGATTACTTCTCATCTAATTTGTAACATCTGAACAGTAGAAGACTGCATTTGCAAGAAGTACAGATAGGAATATATATCTACAAATAAATATGTGTATGAGCTGCTCAACTGTCTTGATTCTGAGCAGCAACTCAAAACACAAATGATCTTAAAAATATCTTTAAACTCATTGTGTAATTTTACATACATGGAATAGATCTTGAAAAAAATATCCAAACACTATTTTCTGGGTGTTTGCAACAACAGTATTTTGCTATTTAAGTATAACAGATAACTATACTCAGTCTATGGAAAGAAACAGTTTCCCATTTCTATGTGTAAATTTTTAGACAGTGATTTGAGAAGTTTATCAGAACACTTGTCTGAATTAAGTCTTTGAGAGAAGCTGTTAAAAGAGCAAAAGTTAAAGAAGAATCAACTGGTAAGGCCTTTGTCACTCACAGAAATGAAGGACTAGTAACCAGCTGGGGAAAGAATCACACACAGACACATGCACGAAGGCACATATACACTTACACCCAGACACACCAGCACAAACACTATTTAGATTTACAGAAGATGAGGCAGAACTCCGTTGACTAATGAACCTTCTCAAAAACAAACAAACAAACAAAAAAAAAACAACCCCCAAAAAAAACCAAACCAAAGGTATTTCTATTAAAACAGGGAGAAACTCTTTCCATCAATAGCATGAATTTCAGGAAAAAATAGCAAAGCAATAGATCTACTAACTAGTGGTACTACCATAATTTGGACTCTAAAATGGCAAATGACTTTGATATGCTTCATTACATTTGAAGTGCTTTGGGCAGGGGTGGGACTTCCCCTCCATCCTCAACCATGTTCTCAGTTACTGTAAGCAAGTTACTATTTAAATATTTGTAATGGAAGAAGGCAAATGCTCTTTGCTCCAAGACAGAGACCACCTCATCTTTGACTAATTCAGCAGCAGCAGGAACTTCTGAATAATTTCCAGAGAGGAGAGGACTTTTTCAATTTATCGTAACAGGAAATTCCCAGTAACTAGGAAAGACTCAAATGAGAATGCTTTACACTCACTCATTCACATTAAGGGCAACAGGATTCTTTCTACATCCCTCAGTATGTTATCTCAAAACAGCACCATATGTATTCTCATCTAATGTTGCATGACGTCACCTACATTGACTTCTCATGTATTCACACCTCAGGAGGGGGTAAATAATAAACAATATGAGAAAATAATCTAAACACACAGGAAAGTAAAACACAGCAGTATTGTGTGTTACACACATGCAACAAGTGCTTTGCTTCTCCCCTCCTTACATGACACACTGAACATCCAGAGGCAAAACCAGAAGGAAGCCACCAACTAGAAAAATAGATAAACAGTTCCAAGCATTATTACAAGAAAGAAAACACCGAAGATTTCATAGCAAAGACACAACAACAGGGTAGCAGTGTAAAAAAAAAAAGTGCTTATATATTTATTTATGTTCATACTGAACTTACAAGTCATGGAAAAATTCAGAACAGAAATTACACTGTATAAATAACACCTTTCTTGAAGTGCTGTCATTGCATGTATAGGCTTTACACAAGCATTAAGACATATTTGAAATGGGTACTGAAGACATACTACTACTAGAACAATGATAATATTGTTATCCTCTCTGGAATTTGTTCTCTAGGTGTTTCTCATTCCCATTGCTGCTAAACTAATCAAACATAAGGAACATTTTGGAAACAGAAAGTGACAGTAGAAAGCTTTCCATCAAATCTTGTAAGTGTGACCACAAGTTGCTGCTCCACAGAAACAAATAGATATTTCATCATCACGCATTATCAAGATTCTTGACCTTTTATATGAGGCGAGAACATAAAAGTGAGGCACATAACTAAACAATGACTTAGATCTGCAAGACAAAAAAGTCATAACCAACAAAAAATTGACAAAAGGATATTTGTCTGTAAGATAGCAAACAATAATTTAAGCAGACTTTTAAGAACCGATTCTCTTGCTCTTTCAAAAAATGCTTTATGATATCTTTGGATCAAAAGACATCTAATCTTATTTTATACCTAAACAAGAAAGAGTTATCCCCAAGACCCTAAAATATCCTAGGTAACTTCTCTTTAAAGACTCAAAAATAAAAATACAGATATCAGCAATTTCAAAGGAAGATTGAGCTGCATAAGCCTTGGAAACATTCAGCAGAAATCCAAATTCCCAGAAAATATTTTGATTTGGAGAAGATCGTAATTCATTAACAATTTCACTGGAAAAGTTCTTAAGGACTAACTGTACT
>VXBQ01002990.1:215-52744 GCA_013400175.1 Phainopepla nitens
GGAGCCCGTCAGAGTGACTTGTTTACTCTGCGGGCCCCGCCGCTTCCATCCAGCGTGCCCGCTCCTCACCGAGCCCCGCGTCCCGCCCGCCGTCCCGGCGTGACAGGGAGCGGGGCGTCCCGCGGGCCGCTGCTGCCCGGCCCGGTGTCCGGAGAGAGGTGTTTGTCTCTGTGCAAAGTTGTTGGCCCTGTCATTTAGTTAAGTAATGGCTGCTCCTGTCGGCCCAAGATGGCCGGACAGGGAGGAGAAAGAGAAGGGGGGGGAGGTAAACACGAAACAAACACCGGGAGCGAATATGGGGAGCGTGGAGCCCCCGCTGAAGGCTGAGGGAAACTCTCCTGCGCATCCCAAGTTCTTTCTGGGCGCTTTCCTGCTGCTTTGCGGCGCCGGTGCCCTCCTTATCAACCTGTAGCACGTTCTGCTGCCCATCCGTGAGCTGCTGACAAAGGCTGTGCGGGCCGAGTGTCTGCCAGCTGTGCTTAAAACACCAAAGGCCAGGGAAACGTTCGGGTGACAGAATAAGTGGAACTGTTTTTGAAATGCCACACGGCTGAGGCAAAGGGGACGGTGCTGCTCTGGTTCCTGCTTCCTGGCTTGTTCCTGTCAGTAGTCTGGCGTTTGACACTGCTCATCCCATTGTTGTGCCTGGGCTGTATCGTGGAGAATTTTTTTTTTTCTGCTGCTGGTTTTGGTTGATCTGAAGATTTGACTCTAAAGCGTGCTGAATTGGATAGCCTACGCCTGTGCTTGTGTTTGGGTGTTTATTTCGGGCAGGATTGGAGAAGCTCAATGTCAGGACGTGGGGGGAGGGGGGAGAGATGGAAAGAAAAGCAAGTACACTTTCCTTTGTGCTTATATTTACAAAAAAAAAAAAAAACTTGCGGTTTCCTTTCGATTTTCAGAGTTATTTATAAGAGCACTTCTTCCCATTAATCAAAAAGGTAGGGGAGTGACATGTCAAACCAGTTAAATAATGTACGTTAACTGTTGGTGGACCAGAACTCGTGTCTGCTCTGTGAATGCTGCCGAGGCGATCGGAAATATTAGACCGAATCCCGTATGGGATAGAGCTTAAGGATGCCAGATAGAAAATAAAATCTTCACATCTAATTAGATCATCTGTCGCATAAAATGCCTGGTTTAAGTTTTATTTTGCGTACTGTAAAATTAAGTGGTGCGAGGAGCAATTCAGCCTGATAGTTGAGTTTTGTGCCTTTCTTACATATAATGCTTTTTTTAAAAATGCCAGTCAGTTTTAATTGTAGTATATACAATCTGAAGTTGCAGGGCATTTTGATAGTTTTGAAATGCATTTTCAGAAATATCTTTGTGTGTTCTACTGTATTAAGCTGCAAATCCATGCAGCGAATACTAAAAAAATTGCCAAGCAAACCAAATATTTGCTATTTCACCTCAGTTTTCGGATTGTGGTGCTTTGTACGTTTATGAATTGCACAGTAACTCACAAAGCATGTTCTTTGTAAAACTTGTCTCTGAGAAAGGTAGATTATTTAAGGAAGTAGAAGGATTAAAACGTTGCTGTTCAGTGCAGAGATGTTCCAGAGGAATTTCTAGGTTTGAACCAGTTTCGGTTTTGTTTGTGCTTTTTACTTTGGAGGAACGTGCTTGTGTTTCTGTTACCGTTAAGAAGTTGCTGTTTTTAAGGTATTTTCTGCTTCATTCCAGTTCTCTGTGTGTGAAGCTTTAAGCAATTTGTGCTCTGTTGAGGGCTTTAGAACAATTAATCTAGCAGACCACTTTAATTCAATGTAGCAGCTATTTTTATAGTAGAAACTGTGGCCGAATATATGTGCAGTTAATTAATAGGTTTTACAGTGATAGCAACAAAATGTTTCCTTTTGTGCATGGAGCAACAGCAGCTAACAAAGACCCTAGACTCCATAATTATGAAATCCTGACTGATTTAAGAACATACAAGGCAGCGTGTTACAGTGTGAGATTTATGTGCAAGTGTAGCAGGTAAGGAAAACCATTGAGTCATGTTTCCAGAGGAATCCTTCACAAAGGCAGAAATTTATCAGTGCTCCCCTCCATGTGAGAGGAGCACACCCGCTGTTGAAGCTTTTCCAGAGGCTGCCAGGCTGTAGCAGTGCGTGCTCCGTGGGGCCTGGCAGTGCTCCCTGCTCACCTGTGGTTCAGGTGGCAGGAGCAGGGGACCTGTCTGGGGAGGCTGACGGGAGGTTTTGGGTTGTAAGTATTTGGGGAACAGCTCCCTTCCCTGCCTGGGTGCTTGTGCAGCGGGAGGAGTTTGTTCTGGGCTTAAATTTGGTGCCTGGGTGCAAGAAGATATTCCTTATTGTTGGTGTTTATTTTGGAGGTGTGCATTGGCTTGGAGGGGATTGCAGGAGGCCTTTGCAGTGGGAACTTTGGTTCAACGGAGCCACACCCTGACAGGGTTTAATAAGAAGAAAACTGGGATGGTTTCCTCCATCTCTTTGAGGGATGGAGGAAACTTCGTGTCTGTAGCTTTAATTTAGTTGTGGGTTCTGTTTGTGCTCCCCGTCTGCAGTCCCCCGTTTTTGGTGGTTTTGCTTTGTGGGATGTAGGGGCTGTAGTATTGTGAGCCAAGCCAAGCTGTGCTGCTGAGTGTAGCAAATCAAAAGGGCAGAAAAGACAGGAGATCTGTACAATTTTATGAATTGTTGAAGGTATAGATGAAGGGTCAGGAATATTGTAATGTTGTCCCATGTGTTGGATATGTGAAAAGCCAAAAGAAACTTTTCTGTAATGGTGTACACGCTCTAAGTATGTGTGTGACAAAGGAATGGAATTTTCTGTTGCCAAAAATTTTGTGTTTATTTTGCAGAAAAAGGAGCTTGAAAATCATAGTTTGCAGTTAGTGTGGTTTTGGGAAGAGGGGAGGGAGTTGAAGAGATCACCTTTCAGACTGGTTGAAATGCTGGAAATCAGCGTAGTCAGTCTTGTGCCGGAGAAAGTGCTCGCTGTTGTGCTTCCATAGTTGATAAGAACATTAACATGAAGGAGGAAAAAAATCCCAAAACAAAACCCCTGTTGATGTCTCTTTCTCCCAGGAAAGCATTCTGGCAGGAGGTGAAGCTTAAGGATTATTTGGCGGGGGGAGGGCAAGGACATCCATTGTATTGGAAGTGAATTGCAAAGCATTTCCTTTTTTTTTTAATGCTGTTTCCAGTGTTTAGCCAAAGTTGACTTGATTGCAGTGACAAACCATCGTTTCATAAGCTGTAATTGGCATCTGTACAGATGTAGGTTGATGTAGCTCGTCCGATGTATTGGGTATAAGATGCTTGTTAATTCCTATTCATTGAGTTTAATCAGTTTGTCATATCCTGTGGACAAAATCTGAAGCATGTTTCCATTTAAAAGTATTGATGTTGAAGTCGATTTAGAGAGATGAAGTAGTTCCACACAATATGCCATGTTTTAGTCTGTGTTACCTCTCATGGTTTTGCAGCCCTTTTGTTTTCCAGCTGATTTTAAAAATGGTATTTCCTTTGTGTAAGGGCCACATGTATTGACAAAATTAATAGCATGCTTATCTATGCTTTTATGAAGCTTACAAAATAAGTGCACAGTGACAATATTCTTTCATTTTTCTTATAATTGTAGTGTTGCTTGTTTAAAAATAGCTTCAGACAGTGGGAATTAGTATATGTTGACTTCGTCCTTTCAGTGTTGATGTTAATGTGAATTTGCTACTAATCCATAATAAAATACTCTCAGTTTTATTTATAACAAACTGCTTGAAAAATAATTATGCAAGAAAACATTTTAGCAGGTTAGTCTCAGTGTAGTCAAGTGGTTTTGGTTTTTTTTTTAATAACTTTGGAAGCATTTTGGCTTGATTTATTTTCGTCAAAACAAAGAAATATTGCTTGAGAAAGAATTAAGAATGTTTGTCTTATATAATGGCAGTATTGGGAATTGAGAAACTGGAAATTGGTACCAGGAGACATTTGTAAGGCATTCCAGGGAGTGGGCAGCCTCTCCAATTTCTGTAAATTTATATCTGAGTTGTTCCTTTATGTTTGGGTGGGTTTTTTTTAATATATTGTGCATTTCCTATTATTGGTTTATTATCTAGTGTATTGTCTTTCCTGTGGAGGAAGTTGAAGTTGGATAAAATTTTGTAAATTGTGTTATGGGTGGAACTGGTTTTCTAGTGTTTTTTAAAGGAGTCACTTTTTTAAAGACTGTTTATTGGGTAATTTTAACTGAGCCATAGATTTCTTTAGGATCAGTGGGGTTTTTTTGTGCAGTTTTGTCTTTGTATTAATAAGGTGCAACTTTCTAGCATCCAGTTAGGGTGTAATGGGTGAGACATTCTGTAGTTCATGGTTGTACCATGTTTATACTTGGAAGTCACAGCCATGGCTGTGTATCCTGGTACTTGGTTACGGGTTTGCAGTATTTGTACTTCATCCAGTATTGAAACCAACTTTTTTAAAATGGACATTACACAGTACTCTAAGTATGAAATAGTTAGCATATGTTGATACTTTCACTGCTAGTGTTTGAGACTTTTTTTTTTTAATAGTGGGATTTTATTCCTCTGAACATATATCCCTGAATGTTTTGGCTGTTCCTCAAGTGTAAAGTACAGTGTTGGTACTACTTTCTGAAGGCAAGAAAATTGATGAAGTCAGAAACATTACACTTGTCATTTTAATGTGTTAATGGGGAGAGAAGGATGGATCTCATGTCCACAAACAAAATGCTTTTGTAGAGGTGTAATTAGGATTGCAGGACACTTGGTGTGTTGGCATTTGCATTTCAGCAAGTTTTATCTTCACTGTCAGGAGGCTATTAATAGGGAATGTAATGTAAGAATTTTTTTTTTTTTTGTTGAATGCATGTTACATATTGTAGCTTTTAAGTACTGATCTACTGAGTCTGGAGGCTGAAGTGGTCCATTCTTCTAAGTGGTTCTTGTGCATCAAGTTAGGTAATTCATGCCCTACTGACTTTAATAATCAAATAGCCAAGGTGGGCAGTGGTTCAGGATGGAGCAGAGAGGAAAATACTGCTGTATTTTAGCAGCTGAGGAGTAGAGGTTCTGATAAATTATTTAGCTTCTGAAAGTGTGAAGAAAAACTGTGGCAAGGGTGGGACACAAATGTTTTCATCCCATTCCAGGGATTTAACCATGGATCCTTTCGTGTGTCATGCCACTCCTGGCTTCTAGCTTGCAGCTTTGTCTCTGGGTGAATCCAGGTGCAGTATGTGAGCAAGGAACAGACAATCTAAAGCTTTGTGTGTGATGTTACTCAGGAGTGCTTTCAGCATGGCTCTGTGCCTCTTGCCAGCCTTGCATGGCTGTTTGTTCACCGTAGTGGGTTGAGTGGACTTGGTAATTATAGAGGTAAAACTATCTGCAAATGTTGATACCATCTGAAGTAAGTGTTGAAAGCATCTTCTAAAAGCTGTGCCATATGTTTGCTATACCATTTTAGAAAAGAGTAGATGTTTCATGCTTAGATAGCTTGGTGCGTGTAGAAACATTTGTTTTCATTACATTAGTGAGATGATACAAAATTAAAGAGAGTCATGGAAAATGTTTGTGGCTATAAAGTGACTTTTTCCTGATTAACACTTGTCACAAGACTTTGCAGTGCCAGAATTATATGCCATGGCCCACTGTTGTTCTTTACCCCACTGACAATTAGACAGGCTTGTGTTCTGTGAAGAAATTAAGTTCTGGTTTCCAGCCTTACAGATTCATCAATTAAACCTAAGGTTTTTCTCAGATTACTGAACAAAAACAGTTTTTCTTGGTCCTCACCTGGTAAAATTTTTGCTTAATGGGAGGGATTTTGCTGTACTTTCAACAGTCTGAAAGGGAAGGAAATGTGTATATTTGTAGTTGGAGAATACTTTAATAGTTTTGTACAAATTTGTTACTGCTTAGAGGGCTTGGATGAGCTTCTGCAGAAATGAATTAAGTTGATGTAATGTGAGTGTGAGTGCAGAACTGAGCTGGGGGGAAGGTTTGGTATTAGATCAGGTAATTCCAGGAGCTGAACCACTGTCCTGCTCTTTCTGAATGCAGACAGGTGTGTGGATACAACTCCAGCCCTTTAGAGCCATACCTACCTTGTACTTTACATTAAAAACTCCTTGAAGTTACTTTTTTGTTTTAACCCCTTTTCTTGGTGAAGTCCTGCAGCTGTGGTGTTTGAAGCATGATGTTTGAATCATGTGTTTTCACAATTAAACATTGCAGTGATGCTTATTAAACTTGATGTGTCATTATAGAAACCAGTTGACTCTTTGTAGAAAATGTTAGCAATGTTAATCTTGCAGAATGATTATTTGTAGTTAAAGCCAGACAAAATTGAAATCAGTGGGTCTTTTATGGAGCCCTGCCAAGGCTGCCAGGATTTGTATAGGTGCACCTGAGAGGATAAGCTTAGTACCTTACAGAACATTTTTGGTATGAGGAAAGAAAGGAATTGTGTTTAATGTAGTTCAGTCTGAGTTTGTTGGATGAGGGAAGTTCAATAAAACAAGAAAAAATACTTAAATGTTTATGACATGTTTCTACTTTATAGACAGGCAGACTGAAGAAATAGCCATAGTAGAGGAATTCCTCTGTGGAAGAACTCTTTCCAAGACTGACCTGTTTAAAAAGGGGTCTCTTGTTTTCAAGATGAGTTCTGCTGATATTGTCACAAGTAGATTGGGCCATTTGATGGTTTGCTCATGGCCATTTTAAAGTTTGTTGAATGGTACATTTCTAAAATGAGCCTCTGTCAAAAGTTTTGGAGTTTTTCAGGTATTCTTGATACTGAATATTATTCTTTGTATTTAAAGAGTCATAGGAAAGTATTCCTTATGTATCTGAAATACCATGTTAATGAACTAAACCCCCATTAACATATTTGGGAGTTGGAGAATATTGTTTATCAGGTTCTTTCACTTCAGAGCTTGAGAGGATGCAGGGATCACCATCAGAGCTGTCCTGATAAATTACCTTCCTCTATGGTTCTTGGATTTGCTACGTGGCATTCATGGCAGGAGCTTATTTAATTAAGATGTAGAATTAAGAGCTCATTTACAGTTTTGCAAAGGGAGTGACTTAAAAGTATGTGATGAATTGCAAACAGAACACTGTATGTCTACATATGAATTTCTTTTGTGGTAAGTTGTTAAATTAATTGTTATTTGTTAAAAAGGCTTTAAGTCATTTCCTTTTCTCACAGTGGCATTTGAGGATTATGATTCACTTCTCAATATTGATTGGTTATTAGTCTAAAGCAGACTGAATTGTGAATGTGCTTGTCATAAAATTTCTGCTTCCATTTTGAGAATTTAAAATTCTGAACAATTTCAGAATATCATTTGCAGCATTAGACAAAAGATCCACTGCAGCAGCTTTTAAAATAGAGCCAAGAGATGTATTTTTTTGGTCAGTATTCTGTTGCTTCCACTCTAGTTGCCATTTTAACTTTTTATTTATGCAGTGTTTTCATTATCTTGTGATTTGAAAACTTTCTTGCACAGGATTACAGAGTAAAATAATGAATTGAAGTTGAGGTTTTATTTTTAGGTATTTTTCTTCCAGGTAACAGAATTTTAAGTATTCTCTGTTGCTTCTTGCATGTTTCAGTGAAACCATCTTTGGGCCTGTGTGATGAACCGGGCTGGAGAACTGTTTCAGCTCAAAAATAACCTAGTAAAAATAGAAAACTCAGTAGTTTTAAATAACCACTATTGAAGGTTAGTACTAAGAGATTTTAGAAATTCAAAGAGCCAGCTTCTGGTTGCTCCGAACTGAGTTGGGAGGGATTCCATGGTGGATAAAGAAGCCAGTGAGAGCCTTGCAGAACACTCTTCTGGAAGCATGAAGCCAGTTCATCACCTTGAAGAGGTGCCTTCACTTAAGTGCAAGCTCCTGAGTCTGCTCCAAACCTAAAGAGGAGTGCACCAGGGGTGAAAAAATGAGCAAATACCCACTGAGACCCACATAGTCTGCTCCAAACCTAAAGAGGAGTGCACCAGGGGTGAAAAAATGAGCAAATACCCACTGGGGGCTACAAGGGCATTGCCAGAGCGTGCAGAGGTGCAGTTGGAAAAGTAAAAGCTCAGCTGGACTTGAAATTGGCTGGTGATGTCAAAAACTACAGGGAGGAATTTTTCAGGATCATAAACAACAAGCACAAACAGAGGACAATGCTGGCCCACTGTTAAACAGGAGAGGTGAGTTAGTTGCCAACCAATGGCAAAAAGCCAGAGGTTCTCTGCACTTCTTTCACCTCTGTCTTCACCAGCAGTCTTGGGCCCCAGACCTTGGGAACAAAATCCAGTTTCATGCACAGACCTACTTTTTTTGAAGGAATTACTGGGGTATAAACTACTACAGGAACTTGACCCCTACAAATTACCCATGTGAGGGTGTTAAGAGAGCTGGATGGATACTGCTGGGAGGCTGCTCTCTGTAATCTTTGAGAAGTCATGGAGACTGGGGAATGTTCCAGAAGACTGGGAGAAGGCTCATGTTGCCCCAACTTCAGGAAAGGTTTAAACAAGAATGCAGGGAATTATCAGCCCATCAGTCTTACCTCAGTCCCAGGGAAAGTTATGGTATGAATCCTGATGAAGCACATGATTGGGAAAAGCTGGCATGGATTCACCAAGGGCAAATCATTCTTGGCAGACCTGGCTGCCTCCTGGCACAGAGTAACCTGCTTGGTGGATATGGAACTGTGGTGGACGTGGTCTTCCTGGATTTCAAGTCTTTCCATGCTGTTTCCCACTGCCTCTTCCTGGAGAAACCAATGTGTTGTGTTCCAGACAAGGGATCTGTGTGCTGGCTGGGAGCTGGCTGATGGGCAGAGCAGAGTGGGAAATGCTCCTTCTCAAACTGGCTGCCTGTCACAAGTGGGGTCCCCAGGGATTGATGCTAGGCCACTGTTTAATGCCATCACAAATGATCTGGATGGTGGGATCAAGTGCACCCTCATGAATTTTGCTGATTGTACCAAACTGAGAGGGGAAGTGAACCTGCAGAAAGGAGAGCCACCCTGGAGAAAGTCCTGGATGGGCTGGAAGAATGGGCTGGTGAGAACCTTGTGAAGTTCAGCCAAGACAAATGTGAGGTCTTGCGTGTGGGAGAGCATGATCCAGGAGTGCAGCACAGTGTGAGATCTTTCTGGCTGGGAAGCAGCTCTGTGGAAATGGACCTGGGGGTCCTGGTGGATTTAGCTCAGTAAAAATGAGCTGTGTGCTGCTGTGGCAAAGGGAGACAGTGGGGTACTGGATTGCACCAACAAAGACAAAGGAGTTATCATTTTTTTCTACTCAGTGCTGGTCAAGCCACACTTGGAATATTTGTGTGCAGTTTTGGTGCTCACTAAACAAAAAAGATGTGGCCAGGCTGGAGAGGGTCCAGACAAGAGCTACAGAGATGATCAGAGGACTGAGAAGCTGAAGTGTGAAGAATGGCTGGGAGATCCTGGCTTGTCCAACCTTGAGAAGAGAAGGCTCTGGGGGAGATGTCACCAGCATGTTCCAGTACTTAAAGGGTGCCTACAAAGAAGATGGAGACTCCATTTTTACAAGGAGTTACATTGATAAGGCAAAATTTAATGGGTACAAGTTACTCCTGTGGACTCACTTCCTATTGAACACAAGAAAAACTCACAAAGAGAGCAGTCAGGTATTGGAATCATCTCTCCTGGGCAGTGCTGGATTCTCCAGTGTTGGACACTTCCAAAATGCAGCTGGACAGGGTGCTGGGCCCTCTGATCTAACCTGTGCTTTTGCCAGGAAAGGTTGGATCAGATCATTTTTCATATTAAAGGAGATGCTGCTGCCTGAGAATGGTGAGAATTCACACCATTGAGGGAGTCACAGACCCCCCCACCCAAGACTTTAACTGCTGGGTCCTGAGTCCCTTTGCAGCAGGAGCATCCAGTGATCTGTTGGATGGGTGCCCCTTCCAACTCCTTGCTCCTGCAGACTCTGGGACACACTTCCTCCTTCGAGCTTGACCTTGAGTTCCCTGCAGCAACGACTCAGGCAGTGGATTTGTGAAAGATAAGTCATTTATTAATGTGGTACAGCAGCAGGTCTTAAGCTGGGTGCCTGTGGAGGGGGACCCAGAACAAAGAAATCCTTGGGGTTTTTTGCCAGTTCTGTACCCTTACATTGAGGTATTCTCTGACTCTGTGAATGTGGTTCATTTTGCAGACTTACAGAGCTGTGGAGGTCCTTTGAGAGAGAGATTTGGGAGGCTGGGGTAGGTCCTGGTTAGTGTGACAGTGTTTCTGTAAGGAATATTTATTAAACTGTTGCTCCTTATTCTCTCCTGGAGAAGAGAATTACCTGTATTTGGAAGCACAGGTTGCCAGGACTAGATTCTGTAGAATCATAGAATCACAGAATGGTTTGGGTTGGAAGGAGTCTTTAATATTGTGCAGTTACTCTCCTGCTGTGGGCAGGGACATCTGCCACTAGACCAGGTTGCTTAAAACCTCATCCAGTCTGTCCTTGAGCACTCCCAGGGATGGGACATCCACAGCTTCTCTTTCTTCATGGAGAGGAGGGGTGGAATGAGGGCAGTGACTTGGCTTTCTCACTCTGTCTGAAGGAGGACCAAGTGTTCAGTGAAGTTACACTGCAGCAAGCAGATGTGGGACAGATTCAGATCTGAGCATATGTGCAGCAGCAAGAATACCAAATGTATGTAAGAAGGACTATGTAGGAGAAAACTCTGAATGAAGGAAAGATCCTGAGGGATCTAGGTTGAGTGCTTCATGAATTATGTTTGAACCTATGACTACTGAAAATCAGGCCACCATTTCATTTTAGGGAAGTGGAGAAATGAAGCAGTCTTTTGGGAAGGTTTTTCAGAATATAGTGTTATAATAAAAGGAAGACTTTTTCAGTTAAAGAAGAAAGGTTGAAGAAGAATACTTAGATTAGATGTGAGGAAGAGTAGGAGACCAAGGAGTTGAATGGGTGGGTTAGTGATGCAGACCATATGGGGGTGGGGGAATGGCAGTGAGAATCGTTGTGTTTTTATTTTTCCCAGCAGTTCCCTGAGTCTTGTGCTTGGTTACCATCTAAACATTACTGGTGACTTAAGTAGCATTTAATTGTTTGGTGGTGCTGGGGCCTGCTTCCAAAGATTTTGAAAACGGGGTAAATGGGAACAAAACAGGAAACAAAATTGCAGAGAGTTTGTGTAGAGTGTGAAAAAGCTTAGTAAGAGTTATATGCTTTAACTTCTGAGTGTAACAGAACTCTATCCCATTCTTGAAATAAAAGAAAGATGTTGGCTGTGTTTTCTATGTCTTTATCTTGGACTGCTGCTTCCTTTTTTTTCCCTCCTTATCCCTCAAGGAAGGGAAGAGTAAAGAAACTTCTGCTTCTGCTCTTTCCTCAAGGTGAAAATGAAGCCAAGAACTCTCATGTGTCTGTTCTCAAGTCATGTTTTGCTGCCTTTAGATTTGAGGGATAAAGAAAGCTGAGCAAGTGTGGAAGATACAGATGGATATGTTGAAAGGGCAAGAAATAGTTTAAAGTGTGGAACTGAAAGCCTGTGTAAGGGAGAATGGTGCTGATCTAGAGAGTTTAACAGTACAGTTTAATGGAACCAAGTGTAGAAAGAGTGTAAGATAAAGTGGAAGGATAGAAAAATTGAGAACATCCATTATATAATGTCATAAAGCATATCATAGGCCACCTCTGGCAGGAGAGAAAAAGTGGAATGATATTGGGAAGAATAAAGAGCTGCAAAAATTATGTACATTGCTTGGTAAACTTTAATGGAGCTTCTGGGCAGGTTACAAATATAGTAACTTAGGGTAGATTTTACACACCGTGGTTCTCAAAGCTTTATTTGTTCTTAGTCTCTGGTGTGGTGCACAGAAATGTGTTGTTTCCCAAGTATTTTTAATCTCTCCTGGGTTTTAATGGTTGGAAGGGCAGAGTCTTTAAATTTGGGTTTTTGTTAATATTTGAACACTAAGTTTTCAAGAGTGGGAGACTACAGAATTCTGAAGGACTATCAGATTTCAAGTGTTACATGTTAAAATTATCGACAAATTAGGCTTTAGGGTCTTTTTTGCTACTTAAAAAAATGGTTTTTACTTGTATTTAAGCAGAAATGAGTGTTCATTTTTTCCCTTTTTAATTCAAAGGAAAGAGTGAGAATAGTTTTTATAATTTCTGGAAAATAAATTATAGTAAGAAACTGTTCAGCTGATTTTGAATCAGAACAGTAGATACTTCTGTACTCATTGCTTAAGAGGGAAATATTAAAAAAAAAATATTGTGTATGAAAACAAAACTGGAAGCATCTACAACAGAGATGTGTGTCTGAGCCAGCCTCTTCTGGTGCCTTTGTGAAACCCTTCAGATAGAATCAGGAATTTCCTGGGTTGGAAGAGACCCACAAGGAGCATTGAAGTCTAGCTCCTGGCCCCACACAGAGCACCACCAAAAATGCCACCCTGGGCCTGAGCATTGATCCACATCCTACCTTTAGTACAGGAGCACATGGAATTTAACTAACAAGTTATGGTTTTGTACTTCAGAGCTTTCTTAACTGTAGTTACTGTGTGGAGGAAATTAATAGTTGAAATGGCTTTAATGCATCTTCTTGTTCTATATGGGGAGGATTTGGAGGTGTTTATGCTTATAGCAGAGTTAATTTTTGTTGCCTAAGTAAGATGAGATCCCATCAGAGTCCTTGTTAACTAATGAGCAGAATTAAGTCTCATTTTCTACCTTTAAAGGTCTCTTAACTTACAAGTTCACGTGTTAAAAATTTATTACTTCTGACAGTTTTCTGGGATTGGTTATATACTTTTTGTCTTGGCTGAATTGGTGGGATTTTTTTCTCTATATAGTCTCAGTACAAGTAATATTTGCTAGTTTATTTGCTATAAATAATTTGAAAAAAGTATTAATGGTTGAATGGAAGCCTGGAAAGGAGACTTGCTATGTTAAAAGAGAAGGAGAGCATGGCAGAAGCTGCATTGTAGCATGGAAATATATTGGAGGCAGTTGTGTTTGGGTAAAAGGTAAAAGAATTGTGGAAGATTGTGTAAGGTAATTGTGGATGGTGGGGATATGATCATTGTGTAGGACAGTGATCTTGGAGATTGTCTTCAGTTAATCTGTGAGTGTAGATGTGTTCAAACTCTGTGAGGAAAAATGTGCAATTAGTGTTGCAGTCTGTTTATTCCCTGCCAGTAAAAATGCTGTCATCTTAAATTGTGTTTTTCTTTATGAGTTGATTTTCTTTCGTGGTGGTGGCTTGTTTTTTGCTTTTGAATGGCAGAATGTTTTCCTGTAGTGCCAGTTGCAAACTTGCAGCTTGCCTGCATTGTGGCCAAAAATCTGAGAACAATGACGACTCCATTATGTGCAGTGAGAAAGGAACGTTTGTACTACTTGCTTTTAATTGCTAATTAAGCCAAGTCCTCGGTAGTTTCAAAGAATGGAGCAGTTTATACCTTCCACTTTAGACTGCTGTTTGCTATTTGGTTGTGGAGAATGATGGAAGGGGTGATTTTTATGATGATTTCTGGATGAAAGTGAAAATGCATAAGAGCAGTCATTTTTCAGAAGGAGCTCTCAGGATTCAGGGAATGTGTGGTGCCTGTGGAACTGAGGAGCATCTTTGGACTTCTGTGCTGCTGGAGAAGGCCAGGCAATATCACCTGCCCCATCCTCAGCACTCTGGGTTTTGCTTGACTGCTCTGCTTCAGTTTCTGTATTCAGTTTAAATGTAATTTCACTTTTTCCAGACAAGCAGCAGGGGTCTTCTAGAAAAAGCTTGGTCATATTTTTGAGATTATTTTAATTTCTTTTTGATTGTTATTTTATTTATTTTTTTTAAGATCAAAGAATAAAGCTACCTTAACAGAGTTCAGCACTGGTTCCAGTACATTAGAACTCACTGACTTTAAGGATTCTTCAGCACAGCTAGGTAGGAATTTTCTGACTCCAGGAAACTCTGCTTCCAGAGGGATTGGTGAGCAGATATGCAGATTTACCAACTGAAACAGGAAAACAGGTTTCAACTACAGGTCATTTCACAACTTTTTCCTCGGGGCTTTCTCACTTCCAGAGCCAGAACTCAAAAATGGAACAAACTGATTCAGAGCAATTCATTAATGAGTAGCTCAAGGTCTTTCAGGCTTCCGACATCTGGAAGGGAGAAGGAGCACATTCCTGCTCCAGTGGTTTCATTTTCATGATTTTTTTGCAGTATTTGAGAACCTTTCCAGATTCTTTCCCATGTCATGGCTGAAATGAACTCTTTCTCATAAGGAGATTACCTGTTTCACTTGGTGCCTTGTTTCTCAGGGATTTCTTTTTGTAAATAGCATAACATAAAATTGCTATGGAGTAGTACTTACTGGTAGCTGGGTTTAAGGAGGAGTGTGCTGTCAAATTTGGACAACTCTTGGTGTTGATGTTCCCACGTGGATCTCAGGCTCTGCTGCTGTACCTGTGCTGGCATTTCCTGTGCTCTGACAGGAGTTCCTCTGTTGGCATCACTGCACCATCCCCTGCAGTGACAGAATCAAACCCCCTCAGAGCTCTGTGCTGCTGCTAGAGCTGAAGGGTTGTACCAAGGTGTGTGATTTTTTTTTTTTTCTTACCCTCCTGCCTGAACATGGTAGAGCTGGTTTTTGTGAAGCAGCAGGGGTGTCTGCAGCTGGGGCCTTCATGTGCTGTTGGGACACTACTTGTGGGAAATGACTTTTGTGGATGAAAACTGCAGTGTGAGAGGAATGACCAGGGTTATTTAGGTGGCAGGCAGAAGAGCATCATTAAACATCAGATGCATTCATAAGCTGATGCAGCATTTATATAACTTGATAGTGCTTGTTAAATCAGTAATTCATTTGTGTAGAAGTTCATTTTTTTCACAGAAATTAACAAACAGGTACTGAATGGGTAAGGGAAGGTACTGTGATACTTCCTCTCCTTCCACAGTCAGATCAGGGAGTCACATTAATGTAGTTGCCACTTCTGAATAATTTTGGTTCTTAATGTAAAGCTGAGTTTTGTTACTCCTTGGAATGCACATTTGAAGTGAAATGTTGCATTTTCTTCCTGCACATAAATCAGAATCTTGGCATTTGATTATCCATTCATTTGGACCTCTTGCTTTGCAAGAACTTTAAAGGAAGATTCCCTGAGTTTTGGAGAAGCAGTACCTCTTGGGAGGCACAGTTGCACAGCACTTGGGGACTCAGCTGAAATAAAGGTGGAGTTGCCATTGCCAGGTGGCATTTACTGCAGAGGAGTGTCCATGGGTTGCACCTACGTGCCTGTGTGAAGCTGTAATCTCTGTAAGTTGTCTTGTCTTTGATCAAAGCTCTGTTGCTTGTGTAATGTTACCCTCCTAACCTCTCCAGCAAGTTAACAGATTCATTTTTTTGTGTGTCCCCACCATCATGTTATCATTGCCCCTGGCTTTTTTAGATCTGGCTGTCTTAAATTTTGCAAGCACCTGGCCTCCTGTCACCTAAGTGTCATGATGTGTGGTGTCAGTCATAAGTTTGCATGCAGTGGTCTGAAGAGGTGAACGTGAGGAGGGGATATTAATTGAAAAAAAAATAGTTTTGAACTGTTTATTTTCAGCATTACTAAATTCTCCACCTCTCACCACGTGTACTACTATGCTGTGCCAATAATGTATGAATAAATATGCAAAATTAACCCAATTAATTGTAATAGCACATCTTAAAATATACCTATCTTAGAATGATCCACAACAGCTTTCTTCTGGATGCTGTCATACAAGTATTTAGTATTTTATTTCAGTGCATGTAGCCTGCATTACTGTGACAAATCCCTTTAATTTATTAGCATCATCTACTTTTAGGCAGGCAGAATGCAAAAACTGATGTTCTGTCTGAGCTCTTAGAGGTCTGTGTTCTCAATGAAGGAGAAGTTGAGACCTTATCACTCTCTACAACTCCCTGAAAAGAGGTTGTAGCCAGGTGGGGGTCGGTCTCTTCTCCCAGGGAACCAGGATCAGTCTTTTTCAAACCTTAAGCAATGGTTTCTCCTGCGCCACATCATTAAATGAGGAAGTTTTTTTTATGCTTATCTTCACATATTTGTCTTCTATAACCAGTGGAAGGAGGATATCCCAAGATTTTGGGACATAGCCCATATTTGTGACATGAATGTTCCTATTAATTGTTCAGTCTAAATACAGGACTCTAAAATATGAAAGCTTTTCCTTCTGCCAGGCTGTATAGGAGGTGAAGGAATGATCAGAGAATGGAGGAGGCTTGCAGTTCTTCTCCTTGGGTTCAGAAGCCATCCCTTAGGGGATCCCACCCTATAATGTGATTTTTTTTTTTTTTCTTTGTTTTGAGGCTGCTCTAAGTTGCAAGTCTCCTGTATCTAATGTTTGTCTCACCTGGAGATCTGTAGGTCAGATACAGACTGACCTTTTGTTGCATCTGGCACATGAGGTCGTGGAGTAGGTGACTGCTGATGGTTGGAAATGAGTCCTTGAAATGAAGGAGATGCAAGCTGAGCCTTATGGAGGAGTTTTGAATATAACCCATAAATCCCTTTAGCAGAGTTTTCAGGGCAATGAAGGGATGTTTGAGAATTGCACAATATAAATCACCTAGGGATGGCTTAGCCACAGGTAGTCCCCCTGCAATGCAGCTACTGAGATTGTTGAGGTAAAATGAGGATTATTTCTTTTGTGCTTCCTCTTCCCTGAATACTCACTATTAGCAGCACAGAGTTTTGGTTTGTGCAGTGGACTTTGTTCTGTGGTAGCTTGTGACCTTCCAGACTGGTCTAGCCAGACTTCTGGAACTAGTGAATGAAATTGTGCCCATGGGCATGAGTTTAACTCTGACTTCCGAGTGACACTTTTTCCCAGGTCTGTAATGTGCACGTGCTCTTTGCCCCTGTCTGCACCTGAAGCAGAGCTGCTCATGTCACAGCTCCTAGGTTGCTTTCCAGGAAGACTCAGCTCTGCTTTTTTCCCAGCTTGTTTGTTCCCCATACCCAGTGATCTACCTACCCACACCAATTTTGAGATTTGCTGTCTGGTGCAGCTGCTGCTGATGGTTGTGGTGGTTTCAGTGTCCCTGAGCCCTCTTCCTGCCTGTACAAGGCAGTAAAAAAATAACAAAAAAAAAATCACAATGGATTTCTTGTGGCACAAAAATATTTTATTATTTCATCATTAACAGTCACGACATTCCTCAAGGAGAAAACATAATGTAACAGTTGCTACTTTTTTGCTGAATACCTTGACTGTAGAGTACAGCTGCCACTGATGCAGGTGGAATACCAGCAGCTGCTTTCCAGTGCCCCATGTCACATCTTTGTGAGCAGAACTGTGTGTTTCCTGTTTTCAGGACATTATTTAGTTGCTCTGAGCCTTCTGGGAGCCCTCACACAAGATTCTGCTTGCTAACAAACTATGTGTTAAATTTTATTGACAAAGGTCTCTTCACTTTTATATTTTTATACTTAGCATGTCACGCTGAAAACCTGTTTCTCCAGCTTAGAGCTACAGTTTCTATTTAAAAGGTGTATTTTATACAGATAAACTGTACAAAAATAGTGGTAGTGATAGCACTATCAGTAGCTTTCACTGTGATCACTGGAGAGAATGGTGGCTTTCTGATAGTGAAAGCAAGCAGCAGCATTAAGACATCAATACTGAAAACAGCACTTTGCTAATTTTAAAACACTAAGACTTGGGTTGATTGAAATGAATAATAAATAAGCTATTTAATTTTTGATTCCTGTACAAAAATGACAGCAGAACCCAACTGTAATGCTGCATTTTGCTGGATCTGCAGCTGATTTTATAATTTGCTTTTGGTCTTGTTGATATTTCTGTTTTTGAGAGGAAAAATGTAATTTCTTTACTTTAGAGAATTAAGATCATTTCAAAGTACTGGGTGACAGTGGCTGCTTATATGTATTTTGGAGAAAAGAGCAAGTCTGAGTCTGAAGCCTAGCAACCAGATTAATGATGCAGCAGAAAGTGAATTATGTGTGTCTGCTCATCTGAAAGTGGGTGGGGGGAACATCTTCGTTTTAAAAAAAAAAAAAAAAGCTGTGAACCATTACTTGGAACATACTTTAGAGAGCTTGGGACTGCAGCTTTGGTGTTACGTGTCTTTTCTAAATGTGTGGCCAGGATGATTGCTGAGGGCCTGGCTTTCTTGTGGCCTCTTGGTGTTATCTCTGGAGGTCAGAGAGCTCCTCCTTGGGTGCTGTGCTATGGCAGGCAGTGCATGCTGGGCACGAGAATCCAAAGATGTTCAAGAGGTGATATCCAGTCTCATTTCTGTGGGGGAGGGTGGTGTTTGTTTGTTTTGTTGTTTGTTACCTCTTTATTTGTTAACAAAGTTATGAATAACCATTTATTAGTTTTCTTCAAAACCATTTTCATTTTCTACATGATGTTTTGAAGGTGTGTCACAGGACATGTAATGCTGCTGAGTTTTGGTGAATGTTCTTTTGCTCTTTTCTTCCCTGGGGAGGAGTTAAACTAAAACTTTCCTTGGAATTTTGTAGAATATTATTTCACAAGAGAGTTTTGAAAAGCAGTATTCTTGGTATAAAAGAAAGCTGGTTTGTATGAGCATGGAAAGGTTTGGTTGTTTAAGTGATACTGATATACCCACTGAAATTAAAGCCAGAATATTTTCTGAAAGACCATAAGAAGTGGATTTGGTTCTTAAAAAATTAAATGTATTTGCTAAAGAATTACGTTCCTTCGTTAATTAATATTGAAAATTGAGATTCTCTAGAGAGACTCCAAACACTGATCCTCACAAGTATTTATGTTGTTGAAGCTGGGCAGATAGCAGATACTGTCTCTGGGTTTTGGTTCTGTGGTTATTCTCTCCACTTAAAATGTGTTTGCCTTCTATCTGGACAGTGAGGATGTGGTAGTTCACGATGTTAAGGAGTTAATTTTACCTAAAGTTTCTCAAATACTCTTATTCAGAAGTGCCTCAAGGGCATTAGCCCTTTGCTTAACAGTTCAGCTCTTTGTAGTAAGTATTGGTATTGGTCTGTTCTCACTTGAATAGAAATTATCTCATAGGTCTTGTGCAGACTCTTTGAGAGGGAACACAGTAGAATACATGGGTTTACATGAGAGTTCCTAGCTGGTTTTCAAGCCTGTCCCCTCACATTGCATGTGGCTGTATCACAGATACACAGGTTTATGTAGTGGCATTATATTTATGAAAATTACTATGTTATGTGATACCAAAGAGTACTTAAAAGAACCCTTTTGCTTCTACTGTTTATATTTAAATACTGTTCAAGAGCCTAATTTTCTGATTCTTCAAATACTTTTTAAAATTTCAGTCTGAAATGATGCGTTTGTTTGGCAGCATTGTCGTTAGGCTGAAAGAGCTCTTCTCTTTCTGTGGCATTTGTTCTGTTGGTACTTGTAGAAAAGTCATAGCAGCTAAGGTAAATAATTTGAGATGTTTAGCCTTCCTTTTACAGTAGAGACTCTTCTCTTACCCCTTCAGTTCTCTTCTAAATTTATTTGATTTCTATCTTTACTGAATGCAGGGAAATTGTGTAGAATCTGCTGAGATGGTATTAACATTTCTGCTTTTAGAACAGGTTTTTCTCTGTCTCTTCTACTGCAAGAACTTGGGAGTATGAACTGAAGCTGTGAGGAAGCAGATTCAGAACAAGATGGTTCCCTGCAGTTAGTCTGTGGAACTGCTGGCTGTCCAGTGTTGTTAGTGTGACATGAGTGGACATGGTTTTAGAAAGTGGTGGGGAAAATTAATGGAAGGAAAATCCATCAGGAGCATTTCCCATCTGTGCCCGGGAAGTTTCTGAAATAAAATTGATGTAGTCTGGAAAAATATAAAGGAAAAAAATCCAACACTGTATGCTAACCTTTCTTTTGCTACTTTTTCAACAATGTGAGCTCATGTAAGAGCTGTGCTAATATTTTATTATTGCTATTTTAGTCCATGTGCTGTTCAAGTAAATACAAAGGTAGCTTGCTGCACAGGCCTGACTTATTATCATCTTATTTTAACTTTGCTGGAAGTCAGTCCTCTGTTGAGCTCCAGAATCCTTTCTGCTTTTTTTTCATCTGCCTTATGCTGACAGCATATACTCATCTTGGTTTGTTGATTTATAATCCAGTAATTAATGTACGTGAGATTATTTTTTTTTTCCCTGTGGTTGTAATAAGTGTGTCACAGAGTTCAGGATCTTATGTGGCTGTGTAATGTTTTACTGCTACGTGTCTCTGCCTTTCCAAAGCCGTCTGCTGGGTGTGGTTTGGAGTTGCAATGTCCTTACCTCATTTACAGTTGATAAAACTAAAATAAGGCCGTAAATTCAGTCCAAAGGCCAATATCGTATCATGGCAAATTATGGAGTTAATTATAGGATGATAAGTTACCACCAATAAGTGCAGTGAATATTAGAGCAGTTCTCCTTTTATGTTGAATTTTGTGCTACTTAGACACTATAAAATAAGTGTTAAAATGGATTTTAGGTAGAGATTGACCTGACTTGCAAGAAAAACGAAAGCACGTTGAACTGTTGAATGTGGAACAAGTGCAGGAGACTGACCCAGAGTCTCAAACCTCATGCCATTACTGCACAGGAAGAATAAATTTTGACAAATTTATTTACTCCTGCTGCACAGTGTGCAGTGTAAGGGCACTGTGGGTGGAAGCCCTGTGGCAGAAGAGAGGATGAAGCTGAGGTTGTGCTCCTTTGAGTCTGCCTGCCTGTGAGAGGGGCTGGCAGGACGTGAGCAGCCATGTCCCCACGCCTGGGACCCTGTGGAAATAAAATCAGCATGAGCTTCAGACTCTGTTTTGATGTCCACAAAGACTTAGAGTTTTTCAAGTTATCTCACAGCAAAAGAAGCTTGAAATACATTTTCAGCATACTGGTGTTTATGGAGTGCTTTCCATGCATTGGACAGCAGCTCAGGCCTTGCCAGTCAGAGTTTTTCCCTGTGAGCCACATGCACCTCAGGAGATGCCAGTTCTCCATCTGTGGCCTGAAGATGACATCAGTACTCTTTTGCATGTGCAAGTGTTATTTTTGTTTCCAAGCTGAAGCATAAAGGTTACCCACCTCCTGTTGCTTTCACAGGACAGGCCACAGGTGGTCCAGAATGATGAGACTTGCTTTTTGGATGTAGGAAAACCTGTTACTGCAGAAAGCAATGAAGAAAGAGCCTTTTGTACTACAGTTGACACTTTAAAATAAAGGGCTTAAAAAAATTGACATTTGGGACTGACTTGCGTGCTACCTTTCTCCTTTTATGATTATTTGAAAATGTCTTTAATTTAAATTTGATACGTTTTCAACTCTTCCTAAACTCTCTCACCTTTGTATTTTTTCATTCTCCACAGACATTCCCTGCAGAGGGATAATCACTTGTTCTCTTAGAGGCTGGCATGATTGAAGTGATTATTACATGGAGATGCTTTGTGTTGGGTGGGTGATGGTGGGAGGCTCTCGTGGAGCAGGGGTGAAATGGGAACAGTGGAGAAAGTGCTGTCCTTCAGGGCTTGAGTAAACTGTGATCTGCTTTCCTTCTCTGGCAGTCCCCTGTGACAGAAGTTTCATCTCTTACTTGCTGTTCCCTCTCACTCCTTTATTCTGTCTGAGCTTTTATTTGCCTCTCCTCTGGTTGTGCCCCAGCGTACTCTGTAGAACTTAATTCAGTGTCTGACTCTGCTGTGCTTGATGCAGCGATTTTTGGGTTGTTCTGCTGTTTACCTTGTTTCCTCTGCAGGGGAATTGCTTGTTCATGGTGACACAATTTCTCAGCAGAGATTTTTCAGTGTCTAGTGGAGTGTTTATGTATATTAAAGAAGGCAGATGAAACGTGTGTGAACCTTTCCACATACATTTTCTAATGATGATGAATTCAACTCTTTGGGACCAGTACTTGAAACAATCCAGTCTTCTGTAGAAATTAGCTTTTTTTGCCTTGTGTTCTTGTTAGCTGTGATTGACACATTGGTGTGTTTGGTCAATTCAGAGATCTATGATCAGGCCATTGAGTGCTTTGAGGGTGAATTTATCCTGTGAACAAAGATAGATTACATTAGTGACAGTAACATGGGAGACAAGTGTGTGTCCTGTTCATCCAAAACCTTAAAAAGGAAGTCAGTCAACATTTTAGGGTAAAGGAGCTGTCCTTTTAATGGAAACTAACAAGTGACTTTATGGCTTTGGGTCACAATTTTGGTGCATTTTTTGCAGTATCAAGTTAGTTGCATTTTGGAAACTGTATTACCTGTAAAACTGCTGAAGTTCATTCTAAGGTTTGGCATTAATGTGTAATTGAAATTGATGTCTGTCACTGTAAATAATGTCAGAATTGATCATTCATCTATAGGCACAAGTCATGACAGCTTCAGCTCAGAGAGCTTAGGAAAACACTTCTGTGGAGTGAGTCCTGTGGAGTATGGCATGCTCATCACAAAAAAACCTTCTCAACAAATGTCTGATGTAAAGAATTCAGTTACTTCTAGCAGTATTTCATTTGAAATGCAAACATAACAATAGTGTATTATAAAGGGCTCTTCAGAGGTGTTTGGTGAATGGACCACAATCACATCTTGGTTTATGAATGGTGTCAACAGAACTTCCTGATGTTCAGTGCTAATCTTCACACCTCTTTTGGAGTACTCTGTCCCATATCAAATTTCTGATCATGGATTTCACACCTCAGCGAGTTTATAAAATGCTTTTTACCAGTTTGATTATTTTAAAAGTTTTTGGAGTTTCTCTCTGGTTCTGAGAGAGGAGCAGTGTTAGTGCTTAGATGCTGAATTGGCCGCTCTGAAAGGTGCTGGGAGTGCACCACATGGTAAATGCTGGGTTAAAGATTTGGGTTCCATACAGTGGAATCCACATTGTGCAGTTTTTTAGTCTACAAATAGACATTTCTAAGAACCAAGTGGCCATTAGCTATTTTCTGTTTGGGACTGGTACATGTAATGAACAGTGTAAGGTTTGTGAATTTTGTGTAAACTTTTAATTAAGAGAAGTGCACAAGGTTGACCTTTAGAAACTAGTATGTTCGGGATGTGTATTGTTTTTCCTGAAGTGTAGTGACTCATTTTTAAGGCAGTTTATTAAAAAGCTTGTAAAATTCTGTAGTCAATAACGTAAGATGGAGAAGCTAGTTTTGGAGTTTCATTTATTTCATAATTTTTAACCCTTGCTGTTAAAGTTGAAATACAGTACAACTTTAACCATATATATATATAAAATTAGAGTTACATTTTAAAGAGTTAGGTGTGACTGTTTTGAATTGATGACTTCTGGTCCACAAGTATTGGAGGACTGTGTGTTTAGTCGAGGTATGTGGTGAGTGAAGGGTAGGCCCAGTAGAACAGGGTACTGTACTTTCTCTTGTTGGGCATTGTATAAAAGATTCCTTACAGATCCTTCTGTTGGAAGGAACAACATCATCATGATGATGGAACTGAACTCATAGTTGAGTCTGTTTGCAGTGTTCAGCCAAGACAGATGGTGGTGTGCCCAAACACCTCAGTTAGTACCCACCGCTAATGGATTGCATGTTTCTTGATCCAGCTGTTTGTTCTAAATCACAAAATCCTCCTTTTCTACCCAAGGTCATACTGTAGTTGTGGGTGGGGAAAGGATGGCTGGAACAGAGTTCTCTATGTGTAGGTGGAAGCTTAGTGTCTGTTATTCTGTCTCTGTCCTGCAGAGAATCATCGTGGTCACTTTTGGCTTAAAATTGAGATTGACTCTGGAATCTGGTACCTGTGGCCTTTGTGATGATATGGACAACTCAGATTTAAATCTTAGATTTAAATAAAGTGCAGCATTGAATCTTCATCTTTCTAGATTTAAGTCCTTAGTAGATAATTTTAATGGGCTGGAGTTTCTTGTGAATTTTTTGTGCATTCCATTTCCCTCCTATAATAGAATTGGTTTTTGACCTGCTGTACTTACCAGGAACTTCATCCTTTGAAGCTGTCTCTGGTTCAGTAGTGTCCCTGAAAATGCATACAAGATAGATGGAGAATTGGCATTAAACTTCATACATACATGTTTTCCCACTTGGTATTTTTTAATGTCCATCTGTATGTTGGATGTCAAATTTGATAGGGCTTGGGAAGCATTATTCAAAAAGATCTTACATCCAGCTCCAGGGAAATGTTAATGAAAACAGTCTGTGGTGAGAACGTGCGTGGCTGTTTACCCTGCAGCTCCAGGAGTCTCCAGGATGTTTTGCCTGTGACAATTCACTATCAGGTTTTACTTATCAGAAGACTTTGCTGGCGAGTTCCCAAGCAATGTTTTGAGTGTATTGTCATTTTAGTTGGTGTTTAGTGCACATTATGATGCAAGTGCATGCTAGTAGCTAAAATAATTTGGACTTGGGCTTTGTGGTGCGTAAATATAAAACCTGAAATCTCTGTGAATATACTTCCCCTACCTGTTACTGCCACATAGTAGAAATAAGGCATTTATTCATTCCTGGAATAAGGTTCACCAGCTCTGCTGTTCAGAAGTGGCACTGCTCGTTAGCTGTGGACTGTATCCAGAGGATTGTATTCCTCTTATTTCCTCATTGCAATTTCTTTTCGTTCAGATTGCCACACGAGGGGGGGAAAGGTGAAGGGATAAGGCTGAGAGTTTGCTGCCATTAGCAGACAAGGGTTTACAGCTCTTGATGGGAATTATTGTGGTGCTTTTCAAGGTGTTTTCTGTGCATAAAGTTCTCCTACAAAACGTTTTCCTGTGCAGGCTGATTTTCATGCACGTTGGGTTATGTTCCAGTGTTGCTCATTTTTATATGTGAGCATAATTGTGTAAGCATAATTAAGCAGCCACAGAGGAGAAAATATGAATGGCTGTGGAAAAAGGAACTTGATGTGTGGACTGTACCTGTATGGGAGATTTCGGTGATGTGATGCCCAATCATTGGGGTGGACCCTTCTGCTGCACTGGCTGTGGTAACTTTAAAAGTACCAGCATTGTGAGACTCCTTGAAATAGTGATATTTCAATATTGAAAACCAGGTTCCTCCATTTAGATTTTTTTTTTTTTTATCCTTTGTGTCTTAATGTGCCTTTACCAATCCTGTCTCCTGTGGTGCTGAAAATTCCACACTTCCCACCCTATTAGCATTAGTTTTTACACTTTCTTTATGAAACAGCTCCTGACCCATTTTCACTTCCATTCTTCTAAAATAAATCATCTTCTCCTTGTATTTTCAGACTAAGCTACCAGCAATATTATTTCTGAGTACCAGTTCTCCTCTAGTGCTTTGAACCCTTTTGGGACTGAAGTTTAGACTGGACAGGTTTAGCAGAGCAATTGGTGGTAGCTTTTAAATATTTTTTAATAGTTGCCTTTATTTATTGCCTCGTATTCAAACAACACAGAAAAATCATTCTGTTTAATCTGAAACTAGGTATTTTCACAAATATATATTTGTTGTGTCAGTCTTGGTAGACATTGTCTTGTGTATATGCATGTACATTGTTCTCTATTTAATACCTCTTTTTTTCAGGCTTCTTTATCCTTTGTTTCATTGTCATTCTTATGCTGGGTGCCTGATAGTCAGTGTGTTACATTTCCAAAGACGTGTGTCCAGATCCAGAGTTATTTGCATAAATAAGTTATTCAGATCCTTTTTTCCTTAGGTAAAACAGGCAGCTATTAATGCAGATTCTGGCTTTATTTGTGGATTAGTTTCTGTGTTTGGTTGTATTTTTCTGTGTTGATTTTAATTATATTTCCAAAATAATTTACCCAATGAAAACAAAACAGGTATTTGTTTGTAGTATCATATATTAGTTAAAATCTGTATGAAACTCTGCAGACTCCTAGACAAAACTGGTTTAACATTAAAAAAAAAGAAGTTTTTCTGTCAGTGTTAGCTGTCTAAATGTTCTGAAGTATGGCATGCCACACCTCATTTGTGATGTTCTGTGTTGGTATAGATGAGAATTGCTAGAATAAAATCAGATTTAGTGGTCTTAAATTTTAGTGTGTGGCAAGCATTCATGGGGTTGAACAATTGCTAAATTAAGGTGCTGCAATTCTACTTGAAATAGACTTACTGTGGTAAAAATAGCCAAAAAGATGTTCCTATAGTCTCAGATAAAAATAATGTTCCAATTGCCTGTGAAAAATCTACCGCCACTTGAAAAAAAAAAAAAAGTTGCTTGTGTTTGTTTGTTCAGGTTTTTTGTTAATGATTAACTATAAAGGATTTTGAATGATGAAATTCCATATGAAATTTGCCATAATCTCCTGAGTCACCTGATTATGAAATATTTTCAGGGACAGAATAGAGATGATTCTGTTTGCTAATAATTTAGAATTTCTAGAAATCACGTAGGTGTGTATGTGCGTAGACATTGCTATTTGTAAGTTTATTTGTCTGTATTTAAAAGAAATAAAGAGGATTGCATCCTCCAGATGGACTCAGAATTAATGCAGAGTGATTCACCACAAAAGCTCCAGTCAACAAATTTTTCATAAAATCCAGTTGGTTACGGACACTGTCAGCTGCAAAGGACTGAGCTTCCTGTATTTTATGTATGTAAACTATTTTTAATATGTGAACTATTGAGTTTGCATCTGTCTGACAGAAAACACTTGTCAGGAATGTCTTGCAAGTGTTCTGTATTCAGGGGAGGCAAGTTGGGTTTTTCCTCTCTGCTAAAATGTCACTTTTCTCCATTTAATCATTGATTTGCATGTATTCTGTTCTGCAGTTCTGTGCTTTTTATGAAGCAATATCCCTCAGTTTTTAACGATAGTTGAGTTCATGTTAATTTTCCCCTGTAAGCTTAGCAACCTTGACCTTACTTCTGCTGCTTACTATGTCATCTCTCATCTACCACAGACATCATTTGAACAAAAAATATTTGTTACATCTTCAGTATAATTTGGAAGCACAAAAGTCTTGGACTGCAGTAATGGCTTTTAAAGACAATTCATCTGAATTGTTGCCATCAGCCTGTGCAGGTAGCTCATGTGTGCAGCTGCTTTTCCTTATTGCCTGCACTGTTTATTCTTATATCCTGTTTCATGAAGCATTAGTCATAAGAAAATAAATTATCCAGAATGGACAGATTTCTTGAGAAATGTTTGAGGAAGATCAGTTTCTTTTGTTCTATACTAAATGTCTCTGAAATGATAAGGACTTTGATCCTAAGTGTTACTGGCAGACTAGAGTAAGCTCACAACATTCCAATATGCCACAGAAATTTTGTGAGAACAGTTACTGAAGAGGCCAGTTGATATTTTTCCTTCTTGAGGCCTGAATGTTTTGGGGTCTGAGCATGTCTGTGTCCAGCAGGCTGTACTTTAGCACTCTTGCTGAGGCTTTTGAAACTGTGTAGTCCATACATGAAATACAAGGAGAGGAAATGGGGGAAATTGAGAGAGAAATTTTGTAACAGAATATGAGCATCGAAAAGACAGAGCATATAAAGAAGCTTTGAAAGCTGTAGTGGGAATTGCTGTTGAATAAGAAAGTAAAGGAAGTTTAGGATATTGTGCCAATACATAATATAAGAGCCTTCAGTGGAGGATCTGCTGCATTAATCTGGGTTATCTTCAATCAAATAAGGATGATGTGCTTTTCTCTGCAGAAGTAAATGAGATGTTCTTGTAAATCATCTACAGCTCAGAAGGTGATGTGTATCCAACCAGTCATTGATGGGGGAAAAATAGTTTTAACTTCTGAAGAATTCAGGCTTGTCTTTTTTACTCTGTGCTTAGCTGAAGCCAGCCCTGCTCACACCACCAGGAGGTTCTCAGGGCGGTAGCAAATTGCTGTCGTTGTTAGCAAATCACATGTGCATTTTGGTGAGCTGTGGCAAGGAGACAGGGATGGGAAAAGAGGCCTTTCAGAGCCTTCCTCAGTGGTGCTGAGGGAGGGAGCAGGAGCCCAGCACACACACACACACACTTGTGCCTCGCTGGCCTGTGGGTGTCCCTCGGACTGACCAGCCTGTGATTGTCACCTCAGTGCCAGTACTGACCATAGTTACTTTATGTTCCAGAAGGATGAAATATGAGCTAATTAACATTCTGTTTGTAACCATTACTCTAGCGTGCATTTCGTTTGTCTAGAGTCTGCGGATGTCTCCCTCTCCAATTTTCCTGTGGAATCTCTGCCCTCATTACCTGCTCACAAAGCCCATCCACTTGGGTCACTGGAGGCACAGGAAAAAGAAGCAGCAACTGTTCAGTTTTGTCACCCTCCCCCAGCTTATCTACATATACAGTAGTATTTTATGAACTTCATGAAGCTTTGAATTTGTGATTTTACGCTATATTGTCTGCATTGAAATCCTGTGTTTTTCTTGAGCAGTTAATTTATTATCCAGTAAAATTCAAATAATTTCTTTCACTGTATGTTACTGCCTGGTTGTTGCCATGTTAACAATTCAGGTTGCTGGCTTTTTGGTTCCCTGTAGTTTTCAGGTTTTTTTCCTGTTTTAAGTAAAAATTTGCTGACTCAGTGTACTCCTCTATTTTCATATCATTATTATATTAAAGAATTAGTAGTTAATATTTTGTCATGTTTGGCTGTTTAGCCCTGCTTAGTTTCATTTTGGTCAGTCATGCTTGTCGTGATTCAGGAAGGATAACATCACATTATCTTCTTCAGAAACAATCTGAACAAGTTGTATTGATTTTTTTTTTCCTTCTTTCTTAGTACAGTTGTTTAACAATAGTTTGAATTTGTGCTGTAAAATACAAACAATTGCAACCAATGATAATGGTAAAGTTCTTTTCTTCATATTAATTGAAGTAGAAATAACATTGTCCTTGTTATTTATAAAGCAGAGCTGTAATGTTTCAGTGACTCCTGTATACAATATTCAGAATTCTGGTTTAATCTGTTGGATTTTTCAGTTAGATTTGTTTGGGTTGGGTGTATTTATTTATTTAGTTACGGTATATTCTCGACTCTAGGGTCTTTCCTTCATGGAATGACATCATGTTAATAGTGGCCAAATCTGCCATTCAGTTTATAGGGTTGGTTTTGTTTGTTTGGGGTTTTTTTGAGTGTGGGGAAAGAATGGTTTTAAAACAGGGGAAAAATAATCCAGTTCCTTTTCCATTGGCATGATAAGTAGGGAACACACACGGGTCTGGTAGTACCTTTTGAAGGTGATTCTAGAATTATTTTTTCCTTTTGTGGACAAATTTTGCTATCTTTTTGTGAGTTGGTAAATACACTAAGCCTTTTTATTCACTGAACTGTATTTAAAGGTGTCCTAAGAATTGATAGTTGAATCTGGGCAATCAGGATGCTCCCAGTTGGGAACTGTGAGGTAATGAGAGGGAATTTGTGTGACAGTAGTGTATTACTTCGGTCGAAGGTGGCAAACAACACGGATATTGTTACTTTTTCAGTGTCATATGAGCCAGTTTCTTTTCCTGCAGCCATTCCTGCCTTGGTTTCCTGCTTCTGCTCAGGTTGCCACACTGCGAAGCAGCTGCGGGTGATTATCTTGCCAAGTTCCTAAATTTTTAAGGTTTCCCTTTTATCTTCTTGTAGCCTTGAACAAAGGGAAGGAAGTGCACGATGTTGTGTAGCAATCTTCCTTTTCATTTCAGGGTCTTTCTCTTTCGTTAATTTGTCAATACTGACAATTCTCAAGGCTGACTCCATTGAATGCACTTAGAGATCCATACAGTGTGGAGAAATAACAATGCTTTAAAACCTCAGGGGTTTTTAACTTCCTTAGAATTAGTGTCTCAGGATAATTTAAATGGGTTGCACAAGTGGTGCTGTGGGTGGCCTTTGCTGTTAAAGAACCACTGAAATGAGATCTTTTGATAGTTCCTTCAAAGAAAACATACACAGATACGTCAGTTGTGACCTCCCTTTCACATCCAATCATTCAACAGAGACAAATTCTTACCTGTGCAGAAAAATACCTGTTACTTTCTAAAGATCTTTGTGGATGGGTCTGGTGGGGGAGAAGGTTTCTTGACCAAAACCAAAGCTGGGTGAGTCTTTGCCTGGTGACTCTGCCCTGAGTACTGGGAAGAGCAAGAGCCACACAACCTGCCCTTCCTCCAGAGACCCAGGGGCTGACTTGGTGTTCCTGCCAAGGAAGTAATGCTTGCTTTTAGTTTCTGTTTCATTTGGTCAGAATATGCTGGAAGAATTTAAAACATTTTTTTGAAACAGCCTTCCCAAGTTAAGTTTGCATAAATAGGAGTGTGTTGCTGATTATGTTGCACACCAGTTAGAGGTCAGCAGAGAGGGTTTGCTTCAATGGTGTAACTGAATTGCTCTTACAGGAACAGATAACTTACAGTTAACTGTGGCTGAAAGGGGAAGTTCTGGTGTCTCAGGCCTTGCCTTGTGCTGGCATCACTGATATGGCTTAGCAGAATCTTCAGTTTGTGTTCTGACATAAAGAGAAAATCCACCTTGCTGAGAATTGCTCTGAGCTCTGTGAAAGGCTTGGGCACAGATTTTTGCATCCCTACTAGAGACAGTGCTTCAGATATGTGAGGTATGTCTTTTAATGAGGATTTACTTAAAAAGGGGCTGTGGGAACATTGAGGGTCCCCAAACACTTAAATGTTAAAGTGCGTGTGATTTGTAATTTCCTCGAACATCTGTACAGAAAAATCCTGTTACATTTTTTCATGAAGTCAAGTTCTCTTTAAACACCTGTAGCCTAATTCAGGAAATAAACTACCATAGCTTCCTCTCCAGTATTTTTTGTAGGCTACCTGTTGTGGTGGCAGTTTCTGTATGCACTGAATTGCAAAAGACAAAATAGCAACTTAAGAAAATACCAAGATATGACTATTTTCTTCAGCAGCTGCAGCAGGTATTGCAAATCATCAGAAAAAGGGAAGCTTGTCTACAAATCAGTGTGTAACAGTAATGTTAGGGGCACCATCAAAAATTTTGTTATGATTTGTAGAAATCAAGAGATGAGACCAAAAAGTGGAGAGAGGGAGCACGGTGCCAAAACCAAGGTTCTAACTAAGATATTTGCAGCTGGGTTCAGCTGGTGATGCTGGTGTTGAGAGTCAGTGCAATATGCAATAGTGATCTTAAGAAATGTACTTTAGACTTGTGTGCTTTGTTTCTGATTTTAGGCATGATATTCTTTAGATGGAGAATTGACTGTGACTGCAAGAGGTGTTCATAGTGCTAGGAATAAAATTAAAGGAGTAGTAGCTTGGATCCATTATGAAAAGAATTGCACTCCTTCCACTGCAGTTTGCTAGGGCAAAGCTTGCAGCACATGGAGGAAAAGTTCTGCAGCAGATCTTTGACATCTAAATTTGGTATCTTCAGAACATGGCCAAATAGCTACAGTTTGAAATATGAACTTTAAATTTTTATTAAATAATTTTAAATTGAAAATTCTATTAAATAATATTAATTAAATAATTAATAATTTCTTAATTATTAATTAATTATTAATTAAATAATATTAATGTTCTATTAAATAATATTAATACTGCATGTACACCTGCAGTTCTGTAGCGGTGTAACTTTGTTTTGATTCATCAGAACTTTGCCACTGAAAACAGCCATAAAATAAGGCTTTGCTGGACTTGGAAGTAGGTGAGAGGATGTGATACACCTCAGTCCTGGGATACAAAACAGATTAAATCAGTAATTGGGTTCTCCACAGACGTGTTTTAACTATTTCCTAACATTTCCTCATTTCCTCCTTGGCATTTCTCATTTTGGCGATTAATAAAAGTGTACTCAAAGTAAATGATAAACATGGGCAAGGCTACTGATTTAAATATTCAGCTTGATTTCCCCCCCACCTTTGAATATTTAGTTTTAATAAAATCTGTTAAGAAAGCTCCTCATTTCACAGAATCACAGAATATGCTGAGTTGGAAGGGACCTCTGGTCTTTGATAACTGTCATGTAATAAAATCAAAGAGTTCATATTTGCAACCAAATCTGAAACATCCACCATAAATAGGTGGAAATCATAGATTAATCAGCTGGAATTAGAATTTGTTGGAAGTCTATCTGGCTTTTGAGAATTGTGCTGGTGCAAAGGACCTTTCCTCCCATTTAAGTTTGTTCAACTGCTTCAATTCAATGGCTAATAAGTTCAGAAAGTTGGGAAAGTGGTTTTATTTATCAATTTATTTATTTATTTACTAATAAGGGTCAGGAGGTAAATAGGGTCATGAGCTGAGGATGTAATAGGTTAAAGATGATGGCAATCAGGGTGAATAGAAGGTGTCAGCTCAGTTGTTAAAGGTGTGTGTTCACAGCACAGAACATTCTTTGATTCTCTGTGTGCCACTTCAAAACTTCTGGGGCAACTTTTCTTGAACTGAAATTAATTTCTAATTGGATTTACATTTCTGACTTCAGCTTTTCATAGTCTAGAGTAGAAGGAAGTAAATTACGACATGATAGATGAGAAAAGAATCGGATCTTGGGAAACACATAAGATAAGTAAATTGTGTAAGGAGACATGTTGAGGTAGTGTGTTCTTCGGTTTAGCAAAAATAAGTGAAGTAACTGTTAAATGGAAAATGATTTCTGTAGGGAAAAAAAGCAACACAATGAGAATAAAATCAGAGAGGTTTCTTTCTTGCAGATTGGAAAGAATGAAATCAGTCCTTCTGTATTTCATTGATTTTAAAATTAAAAATAGTCATTTAAGTTAGAGGTTTGTTTTGTGTTTAGAAAATCGAATGTCCAAGATAAACCAGAGAAAATCTCTGTTGTTCATTTGTTGTCAATTTGCATTAGAATCAGTGAGCTTCCAAATCTGTTCTGTCTTAAATATTACATTTTTTGTTTGAAATGTGAGGCAGACTTTGTTATTGAGAGCGTTTGTAGACCTCGTCTTTTAAGCTAATAAAAAACTTTATTACTTCTCAGAAAATGTATTATTTGCTTTGGTAAAATACAGAATTTTGAAAGCCTTGTATTTCTTTTTCCCAGGCTGTTCGCTGCTATGAATCGCTAATTTTGAAAGCTGAAGGAAAGGTCGAGTCTGATTTCTTTTGTCAGTTAGGTCACTTCAACCTCTTATTGGAAGATTATCCAAAAGGTAAGAATTTTTAGTTCTTCTTATAAATGTCTTTGGGGAATTGTTCTTCGGTGTAGGTGATGCAACAGAATGAAAAACATTGGGCTAAGACGCTGTTTTCTTGGTTTATGCTCTATTTCAGAGCCCATAAAAGAATAAAGACTGGTGATGTCTGTTCAAAAGCAACTTCAGGCTTCTTGGGTTTTTTTGGGTGGTTTTTTTGTTTTGGTTTGGTTTTTGTTGGGGTGGTTGGTTTTTTTTGGTGGTTTTTTTTTTGTTGTTGTTGTTGNTGTTTTGTTTTGTTTTTTTTAATGAAAACCAAAAACCCAACCAAAACAGTCCTGGTTCAGGTATGAATATGAAGTTGTCTGGCAGGCCCAGTGTGTGATGACTGCCTGCCTTTCAGTGATTCTGGGGTGTGGGTGAGAGCTGGGTGGAACAGGTCAGAATATTTACTTTTTTTTCCATGGGATGTCTTTTTTCATTGTCGTTGCTTTTTAATTTTAACATGAATGCAGTTCTGTTTGTGTAGGGGAACAAACAACACCCCCATGCTGAGAATGTGTGCTCCCACCCCATGCCTTTTTCCAGACACCCAAAAGATACTGGTTTACAATTTCCTTGGGCTGCAGAAACAGGGAGATGAGTTAGAACTGAGAGTGGTTCAGAAGCTCTGCCTGGTGACTCAGGCTGGCTGTGGGCTGTTTGATTGCAGTGTGTCTGTGGGTCCCCTGGTTCTCTGTCTGACATTAAACACTGAGTCTGGCTTCCTGGGACTGCGAGGAAGTCTGTATATATAAATCTAGATATTTAAAAATTCAGTCTGTAAATTCAGAATGGTTTGGTTTTAGGGGCATCTCTCTTGTACCTCATCCCATCCAGTGAGTGTGATAGAACCAGTGGTGTTGCCAAATCCAGAGGCATGGGAAAACCTGCAGGGATCATGGCAGTATGCTGTCCCTAATATTTAGTGAAGAACAGTCTGATCCAGTGCTTTTGTTTTGTTTTAAGAAAATTCTGCCACCACCTCTGCAAGAAAATTTACACCACTCTTTCTCATTAGCCTAATAAAGCTAGGTGTGAATGCAGTATGACCTTCTGGATATATTTTACTTAGCAAAACCAGCCCAGGATTATGGACTGACCTGTATTAAATCTGCTTTTGAGTTGATAACAGTTAAGAGTGACAGGACCAGGTGTTGCTGTGGATCAGAGGCAGGGTTTACTGATGGGGCATCTGCTTTGTACTCTGTGTGTGTATGCTTGTTTAAAAACAAGCATAAGAAATCCAGCTGATGGCTGAAAATATCAGTTCTCCGGAACTGTAAAAGAGCATTTGAACAACAATGTGAGAAGAAACATTAAGCCATTAAAAATCTGAATTAAAGTACTTAATACTTTCTTAGATGCCTATTTAAAGTCACATCTCAATCGTAAAAAAAGCCTCAAGAAGACAAAAAACCTTGTTAGTTATGGAGTATTAAAAAAATTAAGATGTATCTGTATTTTCAAAGGAGTATAGTAGTAATTGAGAATACCGGAGGAATTTTAATTGATGCAAAAAAGGAAGTTAAAGTGGATTTTTTATTAAGTGAGGGACACATGTTCCTGTTCACTGCAGTTTTTGAACTCTAGTACCAAAGACTGTAAAACTACCCTCAATGCAGAAAGTCATAGGTGTTTTATAACTAATTTGCTACTGCTATTTGAAAGAAGTAGAATGCTTGTGCTCCATTATAAAGTAAAAATAAATTTCATTACATGATACAAATTTTGTTACTTAATTCCCATACGTTCTAACTGTATTATAGTTAATTTTTATATGATTTAGAACAGAAAAGTAAAGAGTGTTTTGATTTCACTGATGTAATTTTACCCAGATTTTAAGTCCTGAAGTTCCAGAAGTGTAAAATGCTGAAGGAGCGTGGTCATCAGAACCTTAAATCTGTGTAGTCTGAATTTAGTCATGGACAAAGTTACGGAGAAGTCAGTGTGTTTAATAAATTGGATGTGATTAATAAAATATCACAAAATGGCAGCATGTATAATGCTCCACAATTTCTTTTTCCCTTAAAAGCCTGTTAATTAATTAAATATCTTCATTAAATGTTTGCACCTTTGTATATAATGTATGAAGTGGTTTTTATGAAGGCAGAAGTGATAATGTCCTTTGTTTAAAAATGCTTGCAGTGAAGTTTGTGCAGAGCAGAACAAATTGTGAGCTGACTGTAGATCAGTGGTCAAGATGAAGCAGTGCTGGGATGACGAGGTCTGGGTTTCATGTTGGTAGCTCCTTCTCTTTAGATCTGTCTAATTTTTTCACAAATACATTGGCAGTGAAGGATCATGCAGCTGGGTGCATTTTGGTGCATGTTTTTACAGTTTTGATGTAGCTAATACCTTCTGCTGAATGTACTGAGACTGTAGGTCTCTTCTTTCTAAGAGGTAGGACTTACACGCCATAAGAGGGATCCTGAGAAAAAGTCCTGATGGGTTATGTCATTGGAACTCACATTATTGGTGCTAATGCTGCCCTTGCTGCATGTACTCAGAGGGTATCAGTGAGGGGCAGGCTGCCTTTGAATGTGCAGTAAGCTGATGTCTGATGCTGAAGTCTGTTTAACTTTATTTTTTTTAATGACACCTGTTAAATATTGTAAGTTCCCTCTAAGTGCTGTGTGGTTTCTGTCGCTTGTAGCCACTGGATTCCTAAATCAATACGCTTTTATTTTTCTCCCTTTAAAAGAAGTACTTGTCTCCAAGAAAAGTTTTGGATTCACATCAGAAATTACTGGATGAGGTTCTTTCTTCTCAGATATATATATGTAATTCTTTCAGTATTATACCTGAGCTTAGACCAGAGTATATTTAAAGCAGTGGGTTTAAAGGCCACTGCTAGCCTTTAAAAGATCTGGAGCTGCTCTGCAAGTTCCAGTTTTCCCAAAATGCAGTAAGTTTGAATTGCTGTTGACAGCTAAAGGGTTTTCTCTGCAGCCATGGGATGGAGTTGTTGTGTTATCAGCATTCTGCTGCTGTTAGGAGAAGGCCCGACCTAAGGGATCAGCCTTTTTGCAGATTTTGAATCCAGTGAGACACGGACTTGTTCAGTCATTTATCACCAAGATTGCAGATGGATTGGTTCCAGCTTTGCCTGTGTGTTCAGGGTGGGTTCTGTGCTCAACTTTCATGGTATTGATCATGACTGATCAGAATACTTTGGCTTTTCCTAAAATGGGAACGTTGACTCCTGGTGAAAACTATTTCATTTCCTCAGTAGAATTTTCTTCGCTCTAATCTAATTCTTCCTCCTTTCTTTTTTGACGAGGCAGCTATTCCCCAGCTGTTGGATTGTTTGGGAGGTTCCCAGACCTCTTGTTGCCTGGGCACGCCCTGAGTGGCACCCCCGTGTCTGCGGGTTGCTTTCTTTGTGCTGGCACAGCTGAGCCTGCAGCTGTGGGGAACTGATCCAGCTGAAAAACAGCCCCGCACAAAAATGCCATGCAGTTGCCCCAGAATGTGAAACCTCAGCCTTGGGGTTTTGCTGGAGGAGGTGGATGGGGTGTCGTGGAGGCCTTTGGATGCTGGGAGCATTCTGAATCCAGTCAGGACGCCTGGTGTGAACCTGTAAGCTGTTTGCTGCTGGATTCCTTGGGACAGACAGGTTTTTTTAACAAATTATTGTGCTCTGGTCTTGAAAGAAACGTGTCACTGATAGCTGGAGTTTATTTTTGATTTCATGGCTGGTTTCCATAAGCAGTAAGGAGAGCAGATAGTGATGTTTTAAGGTTTGGGTTCTAGCTGACTTGAGTTCTAATTGACTGCTGTTTAATGAGCTCATGGATTGACATCATCTGTGTTTTCCTTAGGAATCTTTAATTTGCAGAAGGGTCACGTGCATTCACCGTGTCCAGTCTGTGACTTGGAGGAGAGCTCACAGTGGCACAAATGGAGATATGCTTTAATCATTTGCCTCCTTGAATTGCTGTTCACTAAGCAAAATTTCTGGAAGTAGAAAATGCAGTTAATGAATGAATGATTTGAGAAAAACATGAAATTATTTGTGCCGCAGTTACTAAAACACAATAAATGCTGTACTGAAGTAATGTTTATTGTTGTGCTCAAGTGGTAATCTCATTTTTAAATGTTCTGTGTTAGAACAGTTTTAGCAGTATTTGTTTTGATTATAGATGGTGACTGCTTTGTCAAAAATATGAATATAAAAGCATTTTAAGTCATTCATAAGATAGGGTTTGTTAGTTCAGGGGCATTTTTTTAGTAATCATTAATCTAAAATTTAAAACTGCAATAAAAAAAACCAGAAAGTTAATTGAGCAGCTCTTTGATTTTGCTGCAACCTAAACCTAAAATTCAAACACTTTCTGATTGTTCTTTTGTGAAGTTGTTTGGTTGTGAGAAACTCCCAAATTAAACAATGTATATGTCTTCCTTTGTACTTACAATTCCAGCTCCATAGGGAATTTCTCTGTGGTGGTTAACATCTTTCAGGAATTTGAAAGGAAGCATTGTTATTGGGAAGCATTTTCATGTGCTGTGCTCTGAGGGGCAGGGTAGTAGTGGTAATTTTATAAAATACAAGGGAGAGCTTTGCAGCATGGACAGGATTGTGCTGATTCCTGCTGTGCTGTCTTGTCTTACTGATGAGTCCTGAAGAACTAGAATGAATTAAATAACTTGAATATTCGAGTCAGGGAAGAGATAACTGTTTCAAATAAGTGTGATATTTAGGTTTAAGGTTTTTTATTTTGTTGTTTGTAACTGGTACTGACTGGTAGAATTTGAGCTGCTTCTATTTAGAGCTGTTTGACAGAATCCTGAAGATGAGATAAATTTTGGGTGGTTTAATTGCAGGTGGTTTAAACCATTACGTGAAATTTCTGTAGAAAGAAGAAAGCTTAGAACATTAAAATGTTCTTTATAAATTGTGTGTATGTGGAGCAGAGGTTAGCAGTTGACAGTTTTATTATAAAATGTACCAGGGCCATGTTTTTGATTGGTTGTCTGAAAATTTTTGCTTTGGACAGTGTTCTAAATAAACACTTAACAATTAAAAGTCCTTTTTGTGTTATACATTCTTGGAAGGATTTTTGAGCTTGAGAATCTACTGGGTTTCTTCAATGGTTCTCAGTGTTTTAAGACTTTCACAGAGTTCAAGAGCTAAAGGATTTCTGTAACTGTAAACTTCTTGTCAAGCTCTTGTATTGACAAGAATAATTTCACATTTAATACTTCATGGAGCAGTGGGCTTCACGCTACTTTGCTGCTACATTTGCTGCATTACATTTCCAGATGAGGATGTGGGGTTGTTAATAAAATTTCTTAGAAGGCTATTTGATGATTTTTCTGTCTTAAATCTATACTTGTGTTGCTTTTGTGTGTCAGCCTTCATTCTGTGTTAAAAGGAAGACATGCTTCAGGCTTCTTTGATTGTCTCTTTGGTACTTTCAGTACAAATCTCTGGAGGAAACAGAGAGCAGCATCTGCCTGAGGCCTTAAAACAAAAGACCTGAGTGGCATTTTGCTGCACTCACTTCCACATTTTTTTGGGTTATTACAGAACTGTAGAATCATGGAAGTTGGAAAAGACCTTTCAGATAACCTAGTCCAACCATTATCTCAGCACTGCCAAGGCCACCACTGAACTGTGTCCCCTGCAGCACATCTACATGTCCTTTAAATACCTCCAGGCACGGTGACTCCACCACTTCCCTGGGCAGCCTGTGCCAACATCTGACAACCCTGTCACAAGGAAAATTTTCGAAATACCCAATCTGTATCTTGAGGCTTGAGGCCGTTTTCTTTGTCCTGTCAAGACTTGTTGCTTGGAAGCAGAGACCAGTTGACACCTCACCTCACTACAGCTGCCCTGCAGGTAGTTTGTAGAAGGCAGCGCTCCTGAGTTTCCCTGAGCACCCTTTTTTCCAGGCTAAACACCTCATGCTCCCTCAGCTGCTCCTCACAGATTCGGGCTCCAGACCCTTCCCCAGCTCCATTGTCTGTCTCTGAACATGCTCCAGCACCTCAGTGTCCTGCTTGTCCTGAGGGACCCCAGACTGGACGCAGGATTTGAGGTGTGGCCTCACCAGTGCCCGGTACAGGGGGCCAGTTCTGGGCCCTGCTGGCCGTGCAGTTGCTGGTCCAGGCCAGGTGCCCTGGGCCTCCTTGGCCCTCGGGCTCGTCTGCCTCCAGCTGCTGACCTGCACTGCAGGGCTTCTTCCACCAGTCACTTTCCAGCCCCTCTTCCCCCAGCCTGGGGGGGTTGTTGTGCCCCAAGTGCAGGACCCGGCCCTTGGCCTTGCTGAACCTCAGCCCTGGGTCCCCTTGTCCAGGTGGTGGATGGGCACACGGAGCAGGAGCGACCCCGCACAGCCCTGGGGACGCGCCTGCTGACCGGCCACCAGCTGGCTGTGATTCCATTTCCCACCCCTCTCTGGTCTGGCCATCCAGCCAGTATTTACCCAGCAAAGTCCATTCTATTGGCTCAACTGTGGAATTTTCTCACATTCTGAGATCTTTAATTTTATGGCAGAGCAGTTTTCATCTTGCTGGGTTAAAAGACCATGGTGGGTGAACCTGCACTGTATATAAGCTGTTTCTGTGTCTCTTAGGTGTTTAATGAAGATTTTTTTTTTTTCCTCGAAGCAGTCAGATTTAAATCAAGAGATATGCTCTTTCCAAGCTTCCCTTGTGCAATTCTTCAGCTAATTTTTTATTTTACTATTAATTCTCACATCAGATAAGCGCTATTAGTGCTTGATTAAAAACTAAATTAAAAATAATTACATTTTAGAAAACACATACTGTTTTACACAGACCAATATGGAAATTTAGTTTTTATTAAAGTTTTCTTTTCAGGGTATGTCGTCAAATTAAAGCTGCTGTTTTTAAGTTCAGGAAGACAAAAATTTGTGTTAGTCACATTTAGCCTTGCAAGGTGCCACTAGATGGTGTTAGTATGTAGTTCACTCTCTTCTTACTCAAGCACTAAAATACTCAAATTGCTCCATGTTTGCATCACTTTGAAGGCCTCTTAAGTTTTAAGGTGTCATAAAATAGGTTTGTTAGAGTAGATCATAAAAGCCATCCTCTGTGACTGCATGATTTGTGATGAAATGTGCTAAAGGTGATAAGTGGGTGGTTGTCACTCAGTCTAGACATTTTTCATCCCCACTGCCACCTTCCTTGTTTGTTTAGGTCAATAATTCACATTCTGGGTACAGAGAGAGATTGTCTTACTTTGCTACTGAAAATTTAAGTTTTGCCAATATCCTGTGAAATTAAGTAGATTAAAAAAAACCTGAAACCACATACGTGGTAATTAAGTCAAATTTGTTTTTTATTCTCTACATGATACCAAGGACTCTTAAACAGGAGGGATTCAGGAACAAGTGTTATCCATGTCCTGCTTCTGACATGTCCCTTGGTCCTGTCATGGTAGGAGAGGAAGGCAGACTCTTAGGGGGCACTTAATAAAGTCTGTCGGGGTTGAAGTAACCATACAAATTTCAAAGTGGGTAGTTCTGGGTGACTAAAAACCTGTAGGAGGAAACCAATGACTCCCAGTGTGTGAACTCATGGAGGGTCAGCTCTGCATGAGGTGCCTGAGGTTCACAGACAGATTCTGAAGCCAGCCTGAGCTGAGGAGGATCCTTACTGTTCAGTGGTTGGAATTCTTTTAGAAAGGTGGTGTTCTGCTTTTCAGAGCTATTTCAGGTAAAGATTTTATTTTCATCAAGCCATATAGCTGATGGTGACTGGGTTGAAAAGCTATGTATAGCTTTGGGGTGTACATGTCCCCTCCTCTGGGGAGGATGGTAAATGCTCCATCTGCCACTCACAGGGTTTTCAAGAATGTGATCTCAAGGATTACCTCTTAGGAAAATAATATACATGGCAGGTTTTGGAGAGAGGTGTTCATAGCAAGAGCGTAAACTGACAGAGTAAGAAATTAAATAAAGGACAGGAGGATGGAAATAAGTAACTGAACGCTTCTTTTAGTAATTGTTGAGTATTGTTTTGGGTGTCTGAATGTGGTCTGTCAGTTTTGCACTTTGAAGAGTTTTCTGTGGTTGACTACAAAATGTAGTTGGGAGTGAGGCAAGAGGCATTGTCCTGCTGTTGACACTCAGTCCTGATCTTTGAGTTTTTTTGGATGCTCATGAGTGTTTCACATGCAGGGAAAAAAGAAGTTTTTATGTCCTTTATTGTCTTTATACAATTCCATAAGTGCAAGAATTTCAGTGACAAACTTTTAAATTGAAAAAGCTCGATAGTAAGTTCCTAATCAAAAGCTTGTCTGCAGAATCCTGCTGTGCCTAAGAGTGATTTCAAAGCACTCATTTTATAATGTTTAAGAAAGACATCATAACTGAAATGAAGTAATTCACTTGTATCTGTAAAAATGAGAGTTGACCCTGTGTTGAAAGAGGGGCAGTAGTTGATAGAATCTTTCTGTGACAAAAATTGTCTCACTTTGGAATGGCCAATCTTGGATGAAAAGTAAAGGTGCAAAATGGTATTTCAGCCTTTAGTGTTAAGATTTTTTTTTTTCATTTTTGTTTGTTCTTGGCTTGGGGTTTTTTTAATATTACTGATGTGCTGCATGACCCAAGTAAAAACTGGGTTTTTAATAAACCAGGAAATATCGTTCTACAGTCACAATCATAACACTGATGAAGCACAGCCCTCACACCCTGTGTTACGGATAGGGACTTAGGTAAAATTCTTCTGGCTCTGCAGATTCAGTTGCTCTTTTTTTCTTATTTTAGAATAAAGTTTTTATTTTAAGGGATTTGCACTTATTTCCTGTGAAACAAGTTAATTTAAGGGAGAAGTTGCTTGTAGTTCCACAGTACATGTTTTAGATAAGGTACTAATTTCTACACTGTAAAATTTAGGATAAATATCTGCTTACTGCTGACCCACTCAGGGACTGTGAAATATGATAGGGTTCAAAATTTATGGTTCATGTTTTCCTTTGTATCTAGGTTGGTTCAGTTTTTCAAAAATCTTGCTTTCATAATTTGATTTCCTGGCATCTTATATGCAAGGTTCTTCTTAGGGAGATGCTTGATTAGGAATATTTCACATGGGCTCTGGCAAAAAGAATATTTTCTTGAATCCTTTTTTTTCCTGTTTTTCTGTTCCTTTAATCATTTTCAGCAGAGCTTGAGTTCTCGTGGAGCAGATGTTTAATGTAGGTGATCAATGTAGTTGTAAAAGGGGCAGAAATCAGATTTCACGGGTAACTTATTGTAAGCTGAGCACTGGGTAATACTGAAACTGTGCATAGTAACAGTTCTGGGTTATTTGACTTTCTTGAGGAGGAAAGGGACATTTAGCTCTGGTTTAGGGAACCCTCCATGATTCATCCTTGCGCATGTTTAGCAGAACTCTGAGAATGTTAGCATTTCATCTGCAGGAAGTTAAGTAGAAAGAGAACACTGTTAGCCCAGAACAGGCTGGATCCCTGAGCCCACCAGGAGGATTGGGCACTTCAGACACTGAGGAGGACTGAAGTGTCCTCTTTGTTCCTGTGGAAGAGAGAGGTGGCTCCTGAGAATGGAGACCTTATCTTCTTATCCCATGAACATAAATAGACTTCAGCAGTCCATGCTTCCCCTGTGCTTGTTTTTAATTGTAACTGAGCTTGGCACGTTTAACTCATCACTTCAGCTGTTCCTGTGGGAAGTTGCTGAACTTTATTGAAGAATGGAAGAGTTAGAAAAGAGAATCACAGCCAAACATCCTCTTTCTTTAAGAAAACTGGTAGAATGTCATGGAGCAGAAGATTCCTTTCTGTGATAACTTCCCTAGGTTAAATGGAGGTGTTAGGATTTTTCAGGGCAAGTTTCTTCTTGCTTTCATTTTTCCTATTCTTTCTCTTTAAGGTCTCCTGTTTATTTATGTATTTTTTTAATACTGTTGACATTTTATAAACTTCCTAACAGTGCCCTAGCTGCTATAGGTAAGCGTATTCCACCTCTCCTTTTTAATGGATATGCTTATATGGGTACTTCCTGTATTTTTACAGCTACCATGGTGAAAATGTTTTCCCTTTTATTTTCCCCACTATAAATCCTGAGCATTGTATTTAATGTTCTTTTCATCCATATCTCCTGTATATCCTGACTGCAGTAGTTTCTTTAAAAAAAAAAAAAGTTTACAAGAAGTTCTCAGTTTCTTGAATCTTGCATAATATGATACTGTTGACCTGAGTCTTTGAAATGCACTTTAACCCTTAAAACTTGGATAGGTACTGCTTGAGTAAAAAGAAAAGAACTCTTTTTATTTGTGTTGTGATGCATTACAAAACTGTTTCATAGTGCATATGTGTGTTCCTGTTGAGGAAAACAAAGTCATTACCATGTTCAGAAGATAATTATTCCTTTTTGTTGAAAACTTATTAATGACTCTTGGGAGAAGTTGAATTTAGATGGACTTTTGGGGAGGAGTAGGATGTTTTGTCTTATTGTGAAAATCCTTTAAAGCATAATTACAGAAGGTGACTAAAGCAGGCTTAGTTTTAACATTCTTCCACTTACATTGTTAGACTGAAGTCATATCCTTCAGTTTGTACCAGGTTTTTTGGGAGGGGAGGGGAGCTGGAGGAGGAATTATATTCTTAAACTGTGAAAGATTTAGGTTAGATTTTTAAGTGATTTTGTTTGTCTGAGTTGCATGTAAGCATTTTAAATATATTGCATGCTAATAATGTGTGATCAGTGAGTGTTCTTCTGAGTTCATTTTTCTAATCTGGACATGTAAATAAACCACAGTTTAGAACATCAAAATTAGGAATTGGCTCACAAGCATTTTGGTGGGGAGGGGCACCTCATGGGCATGGATCAGCACGTGTCTGTTTACAGATAAAGGTTGTGAGTTTCCACAGACAGATGAGTGCAGAGGTTCTATGTCTTTATCATTATGTGAATGTTCTTATTTCACTTGAGCACAAGAACAACATGTACTTCAGGTGCAGGCTCATTTCCTGCAAGCACCATGGATAAATCATGTCTCCAAATGTCACCACCCTTCAATGCCTGTCTTGCATATTCATTTCTGTAACTTGACAGAAGTTCTTTTGTCTTAATCTGTTTAGTGCTTATGGTTTTTCAAAGCTGGAGTTGTCTTGTTTTGTTGTTTGGTTTCCACACATTGTGTATTTGCCATTCTTAAATCTTAAGGGGCAAACACTTGAAAAATCAGTATCTTGGTGTTACTGCAGTGAATCTTAGACCTAAGATGCTTCATTTTTGATGGTTCCTAGCACTGTGTTCTTGGAAAAGAGCAGAGCTTGTTTGTGTTCTAGTCCGAGGTAGCCTGTTAGCCCAAGGGAAAGGTGAATCAACCAGAATTTTTAGTGAGGAAGAGGGATGCAGGAATAGTGATTGGAGAAATTGGTTGCTAAGTAGAGCTAATATTCTACTGAACAGAGCTTTTCTTAGTGCTGATTTCCAGGTTAGTCTTGGCCATGGCTGTTGAATAAAATGTAAGCTTTTATTTTTTTCTGCTTGCTTTTGTTTCTCAGAATGAAAGGCCATGCGAAATTGATTTCTCTTTGTATGTCCCTCCTCACCAGTTCTTCAGAAATTACAGGGCATCAGGGAGCGTGGTAAATGGGCTACATGATTAAAATTTTAAATCTTACAACAGCTTTGTCTGGGATGAAAATCCCAAAATTTCAAATTATTTCTTTGTTATATGTTTTCTTTAAAATATTGCTTGATTTACATTTGTAAGATTAATAATAAATATACTTTTGGGTTGACATTTCATAAAACAAAATTATAATCTTAAGGAATGCATTGCCCACAACAGTGTGCTTATCATGGCAGTGTTACTTTTATTAAACCATTTATCATTTTAATGTTGTGTATTCTGACTCAAGGATTTCTATCTTTTTCTTCAAAGAAAATGAAACAAAACAAATTGAACATTCATTTTTCTTTCCTACAGCATTATCTGCATACCAGAGGTACTACAGTTTACAATCTGACTACTGGAAGGTCTGTATATGCGTTTTTTTTAAAATTTTATTTTATGTGTTGCTGTAAATGTTCAAATTTTTAAAGTAGATTCTGTTCAATATAAGTTTGGAGTATCTACCTACAATTACTTTTTGGCATATTAATTGTTAATGTAAATGTTCACCTATATATGCAATTATTATAAATTTCAGTGAAGTAAGTCTTCATGTCATGTATTGAAAAGGCAGCTCAATTAAGCTGACAGGTTTTAAATAATTTTTTTACCATCATTATCCATTACTTCAGGGTTTTTTATGCAGCACAGATATTTGGATTGTGTATATGGAGAGCAGCAGAACCACTTGAAAGCTGCTGCGCAGGCGTTGGACTGGGAATAGGAAAAATGTTCTCAGGTTGCTTTTGTTTCCCCAGGCACCAAATTGTTTAAAGTCCTTTTCAGTATTTTAAATAACATTCTTCCAGCAGATAGGAACAGATCCTGTTAGTGTAGCTGTCTTGTGTGTAAGTAGAGGTATTGTGTCTGTAAGTAGAGGTATCACGACTTTTGATGAATAAAATTGAAAAAATTCTTACAGTGGCATTGTCAGAAATCATCAGCATTGGTATATTGTCACATGAAATAATTGTAAGCTCCTGATTGAGAGAGAGGTGCAGGAAAGCACATAACACATTAGGTATTTGTGTGGTCTTAAGCAGCTGTTCTCCTTAGAAGTGTGGATAAATGCATCTTTCATAGAGGGGAGGGCTCATGAAGAGCTCTTGGTACCACATGGACATGGCATTAGAGAAACAACATGTTGTGTGTTCTTTGCATTTATAGGAACAGTAACAATGCTCTGAAAAACACTGTGGCAGCTTCTCCCATTTGGGCACAATGGGGAAAAAGGCAGGGTAAATTAAGAGTGGCAGAGTGAACTGGAATAAGTGTTTTATAGCAGATAAAGGAGAGTGCCAGTTGGAGGATCCTAGGGAAATTTTTGGTATTGTCTTGTAAAGCCCCTGCTCCACCAGGAGTTGTGCAAGTGCCATCTTTCACTGAGCCATTTTGGAATTGAAGGAGTTGTTCCAGAAGTAACCCCACCAGTTTTAAAATTACAACATTAAAAACATGAATGTATTCTTACATGCTCTTGGAGAGCTGCTTTAAAGATTGCTGTAAATAAGTGTTGAAATCGATCAATTCATTAAGAATCAATTGTAGTGGTTTCTGTTGTTTGTATTCTTTCACATTAAGCATGTCAAAATAGTTTATGACTGGAATTATTTTTTCTGTTTTTTATTCCAATGCCTCGTTATTAAAATAAGTGGTAGGTGATTACTGAGTTATTTCCCCTGCATTTTCAGAGTTTAGGGTGGAATGTAAATGATTATTGTATATTTTTGTAGGTATAGGTTGTTTTCAGTGTGGCTCAGAGTATTATCTGCAGTTAAAATAAATGTGAACTCTGTTTTGCAGTTTCATCTCAAGAGCACTGATGGCAAAAAAAATTCTGTTTGTATACAATGTGTGATATTTAACACACGTTTCTTGTATATATCTCCAGAATTTTACCATGCAGAGATTATTTTGAGCAGTTCCAGTTGCAAACATGAGAGCATTGTTTGCAGTTGACAAAAGAGCTTTTAGAGTTCCACAAATTAAAAAATCAACCCAACAACAAGAAGAAGAAACCAAAAAACCAGTAATTTTTCTCCAGGTTGGCCTCCCCTGGGAGGGATCTCATTGGGAGCTTCCTTAAAAATGTGTAGCCCAAAGTGGTACTTTTCCTGTAATTTTAGAGGATTTTGTTAATTTTAGTATTCATAAAAAAGAGCCTGAAAAAGTCCAACACCATTTTTTAGCTAATAACTTTTTTACTGAAAATGGTAAAAACCACAGGTGGATCATATTTCATCTTATTAATGGATGATGAAGCTATTCTGGAGTTGGCAGTGGGAAGCTGCCTGGATTAGGTCTAGAGAAAGACCTTCCCCTCCTTCCTTTTTTGTTTCTTGTCATCCTTAATGCCTTGTATCTATAAGAAACCATTCACTCAGGAATAGTAAGTTCATGGTGTATTTTAGGTTACACTTTTATACTGTTTTGTTCTACTTTGTGGTTATTTTCTTTTTTCCAAAGAGGGCAAAAAACCCAGTCATATTTCCTTATTTTACTGTTGTAGAATTTTTTGTAAGGGTGTTTTTTTTTATTTGTTTGTTTGTTTTTTACAGGGCTGGCTGTCATCAGTTAAATTGTTGGGATTTGTGATGGTAAAGAAAGGAGGAGAGAAGGGTGTTCTGGAAGGGTGGTATTTGGGAGCTGTGAGGGGAGCTGTGTGAGAGATCTGGGAAACTGGAGAGTGCTGAATCACACGAAGGTTATTATGTAAGGCAGGTCTGAAGTCAGGCAGGAGCAGCCTTATAAACTCGGGCAGTTGATCTGAAATTACAAACTGTTGTACAGTGCAGATTTATGTGGTGGAAATAAGTGTCCTCTGTGTGCTTTGCTTTTTAAAGAGAGAACTTACAGAAGAATTGTGAGACTTTTCAGATTGCTTTGGGTGTAGTTTGGCCTCCTTTTATAAAGTATTTTTGCTCTCTGCTACTTTGGATTTTTAGAGTTGCACGGGATTGGTAACTGAGCATTATTTTCATGCATTGTTCATTTCATGATTTACAGTCTATATTTCCTTTCATGAAAAAAGCATTTTACATTCTTTTTTCCCCATAGATTTTTTTTTTTCTGATGGTCTGAATTTTCATAGATTTTTCTGATGGTCTGGTGTGAAACAAGCGGGTTGCTTTCTGTCAGAATGTGATGCATGGGTTGTTTTGTTGCTATTACAGTAAGCATCGTGTTGATTGTATGGAACAAAAGGAGAAGGAAAAAACACTTTAGAAAAACACATTCTGGATATATACTCTAGTGACAGGAGTGAAGGTTGAGGTTAGGAAGATGCTGTATTTTGCCGTTTACCAGATCAATACTCCCTCTGTGCTGATGAGATATTATTTCCTTTCAAAGAACTACCTGTATGGATAGTTTGGAAGGTGTTGGGTTGCATGTTCCTAAAGAGACCATTTTTTGTTCTAATCTTTGGGTACTCACAGGTCAGTGTAAAATGTCCTGCAAAATAATAGAGTTTCTGCAATTTTTGACTACAAAGGCACTGTGGTACCTTAGCTCTGCATTTAAAAAAAATTATTTGACTTGAAATGTGGTGAAGTAGATATCTCAACTTGGATAAAAGGCGATATGACTTTCATTCTTGCATTCAAGTACTTCTCTCAATGTTTCTTCTTATGTGCCTATGCTAAAATAAATCTCCCTTCTGTGCAAAGTACTCCATTCTGATTTCTTTTTAAAACTCCCCTGTGTCAACATGGTGGGGGAGGTGAGGAGGACTGTGGGGGATGAACGGATACAAAGGGCAGTTCAGGAGAGGGAGACAACAGCTAGAACTGCAGTTTGTAGATGTTGATGCTCCTGGGAAAATTAAGATATCGAGTGTAAATGTCTGCCATGATTATCAGTTTTGACATATTCTGAGGAGGCAGGATTAGAAGCTCAGCAAGGAGTAAGATATTCCTGGTTTTATCCAAACATGATGGCAGATATCTGGCACCTGTAGGAAGTTATTTTAATCATCTCATGGTTGTATTATAATGGACTTGATCATACTGAACTGTTTTATATAATACCTGAGTTTGGGTAGGACTGTCCTACAGAGATCCCAGGGCATGACTGTAATTGAGTGTAAGTGTATAAAACATCTGGATCTGTTGCACTGACATCGTTGTCCAGGGCAAGGGAGACCTAGAAACCCTGTTCCACAGATTTGGGGCTCCAAGAGGCATCAGGGCTCACTAGAGTGATTCCTGGGAGAGGAGCCTGGTTATCCAGCATTCAGATTAGATCTCTGCTTAGGCATGGCACTGCTGCTGCAGCCCTTGTGTGCTCTGATAATCTTGATTAAAGAGTGTTTGTGGCCTTTGCAGGTAGGTGAAGGTTCACTGTTGTCAGTTAGGAATTGTGTGCCTGCAGCTGTAGCAACACAGAGTTTGAATAAGTAAAACCTTTTGGTACAGCTGTGTTAGGGAGCAGCAAATTCCTTCATGCTGATTCTCTGAAGAGTTTGAGCATCTGTGCTTAGGGATGTGTTAGGGACATCTCTGTGCTTGGGGAATGAGCATGGACGTTTCTAGACACTTTTAAATCCAGGGAACTGTGGGCAAGTTATGAGGAATGTGACAACAGCACTGCTGAAGTCCATTATTCGGTGTTAATTCATCAAAGAGTAGTGTCCTGCTGGCTTAAGTTTTTTTACTAAAAATAGAGTTTTATCAGAGTAACAGATGGTATGCAGGTACTTGAACATTTCTGTTCTTACGTGAATCTATTCATACGTGAATAAATCGAAGGATTGACAAGGCACAGCATTTAGAAATGCATCTTAAAAAATGTCGGACATGACTGTGAAAATTACTTATTTCTTTTTCAAGGAAGACTTTACTGTGGAATAGGATGCTAGAACGTGGGTTGAGGATGCCTGAGGAAGAAAAGAGGCCTCAATTTATTCAGCTACACTCAACTGTACTATCTCTTTATCAAACAGTGCTTGGAGTGGATCAGTCAGAAAGTCTGAATGTTCCTTGAAGTGTTTAAGGAACACTTAATTAGTGAGTTATATCCTCCAACATGAATTCCAATATAGAATTCTTGTTAGCTGTTGACTTTTGCTGGAAAGTTGCCTAGAAGGAAAGTAAATCTGTCAGGAACTCGTTATCATTCTATGAAAATGGCCCTAATCACCCTTCTTTTTAATAAAGATTTCATTTATGTGGACAAGGTGAAAACATCAAAGAGGTTTGGGAAACCCCAGCAAGGGTTTTCGAAGACTTAGTTCTGTGTTATAGTGGATTTAAAAAACATCTGAGTGCAAATGGGGTGCAAACTGCATTTACAGTTGCAAGGATATACTGTAGAATACTGAATGATCTAGTTAAGAAAAAATAAGAGGAATTGGAAAATAAATCCCATAATTTTGCAGCAAGGTGAGTTGTTAGTTAGTTCTGGAAAGCACCTGTTTGGTACTCCCCTGCCTATGTTTACTGGACAGTAGAACGAATTACTGTCTAAATTTTTACCTTTTTTCATATTTTATTTCTTAAATTATTCTTGAAAATAAAATTCTGGCCGTATGGATACGAATAGGAAAATTTCCCTTCACTTTTCTCAGGTAATCTTTATAAAACAGGGAAGAATCCAAAGCTGCATAGAGGGAAAAAAAAACCTCCAAAAATCAAACCAGAAAAACAACCAACCAACCAAATCAAAATCCACCAAAATTCCCTGACCTGAAAGTCTCTTCAGAAAGCCAAATGCCAAAGGAAATTCAGTTGTGTATGTGGATGCTAATCATGGGAGAGGGATGTGATCTCAGTCTGTACTGTTGTTGGTTTGTTGCAGAAAGCAATTTTATAACACTCTTTTTTATGTTGATCTAAAGTGTATTTGGGTGTCAGGTAATATTTTAAAATGCTGCTCTATAATTAGAGCTATGTAGAAATTTCTCAAGCTTATGGCTGAAACCCTTGTAGTTAGCAGAAGAGCTTTTTTGTTCCAAAGAGCTGAAGAAACTAAAAACCACGGGTGTTCGTTTTTAAAAGTGACCTGTTGCTTGTTTTAATTGTTTTATGCAGCTTTTTTTCATCCCTCTACTTTTTTTCTGTTCTGTTCGGTAAAATGACATTTTTGGTATGTTTCTGTAATGCTATAAAATAGGAAAATGTTTTAAAAAGCATTATTCTTTAATTTTGTCTTAATTCTTTAATCTGTTTTGCTGTCTCTTTTTCTCCAGACTGTAAGTCTGTTTCTCCCTTCATAAACAGTTGGACAAAAAGCAATTACTAGACATACTGATAACAGCAAATAAGAACATTTTGCACCTTGGAGATCCTTTATAAGACAGCAATTTTCCACTTCATTGACTCACAACTGTTTTATTTTCTGCAATAAACTCAAAAAAAACAAGTAGTTTTTTAAACAGAATTCATACAAATTTCATTATTTTTTTTAATTAGATAGAAATACTTGGTATAATTGAAACAGTGCAGTTGTGTGGGATCAGTAGAAATTGCTGGAGCAGACACTCCTGGAACAAAAGTTAGGGAAGTAGGATGATTTGTGGACACTGCTTTTTATTCAAGCCCTTAGGTTTTTGAAACTTTTTTTTTAAAGAGAATGGATATTCCATATAAAGAGATAAATTTCCCCTTAAGGGTCCTCAGAGAACAACATTTTAAAATTATACAAAAAAGCTTTAATATAAATTATTGCCCCCTAGCAACACAGAGTACCTACAGAAAAAGCAAAAAGAAACAAGCTGTTTAATCAGAGGATGCTTCATTAGAGAAATGTTGAGGAAAACTGATCAGGAAAGCAAGTTTCAAAATTTGTCACTGAAGGTGAAGTTTGCTGAGATGAAGACATTGCAAAAGCACCTGGGAGATCCAGCAGTGACCTACAGATGGGTACCTTAAAAACCTGCAATTCAGGATGTATTTGCAAATCAAAATGATAGGGTAGGAATAGAAAAAACAGAGGAAGTGGAGGATCAGAAAGTGAAAAATAAAATCAGGAATTAAATAAGTATTCAGTGTCTCTGTGAAGCATGGAGATATTAATAATACCTTCTATATGCTCTTTAATTCTGCCTGACAATATAATGGTTGTCAGTGAAGCACATGGGATTCTGTACCACCCCTCACTTCTGACTAAAACAAGTTTTTGGATTTCAGTCCTTTCACTTGATGGATCTTGCTGAAGACATTCTGGTTACGTTCCGGGAAGGTATAAAATACAACTGAAAAATAATACTTACAAGACTTCTGCTGTAGACAAGCATGATGATATTTTTGTGTTATGGAACAGCAAATGAAAAACAGAGATAATTTTATCGTCATTTTTAGATACTGGTGAGAGTGGGCCATCATAATGGAGACAAAAAGCATTTTTATGGGATGTAATGGGGATAAGCATTTTCCAGGAGACTGTTGTGGAAAGCAGTCTGGAAATAGTCTGAGTCTGATACTGTGGGATAATACAGGATGGGAGGTGATCGTGTCCATAAAAAGAAAAGAAGAGAAGAGGAGGGTGAAGGTTGAGGAGAGAAAAATCTTTAAGGCCAAGTGAGATTGAACAAATAATATGAGGAAGAGGAAATTTTGTCTAGAAGTAAGAATGTCAGGATGTGGGGGAAGGAAAATTCTGGCCTTGCTGAGAATTAGAATGAAAAGAAAATGAGAAAAGAAAGCCCACATTTTAGGGCTAAGAGCATATGGAAGGGAGGGAGAAAGGTGTATATATAGAATAATACCAGAGGGGATTGTGGGAGATCTGAACTGAGACTTTTGCCAGCTTTCTCCCTAACAGCAACCTCTGTGTCATAAATTCACCAGGCATGCTGGGAGAGATCACAAAAAAAAAAAAAAAAAAAAA
>VXBQ01002990.1:52792-112792 GCA_013400175.1 Phainopepla nitens
CCCAAACAAACAACTCCAAGGTAAACATTCAGCTCTTCAGGTGAGGAGCCCAGTGTCATTCTCCATCAAAGGGCCTGGATGGCCTCTGTTTTGAGGAAGGAATAGGAAAGCAGAGTGTGAAGCACTGAGGATCACTCAGGGAGCTAGATAAACAGATAATAAAAATCAGGGATGTTTGGAGCAGAGGAAATGACAGTAGCAGGGCTTCAACTGGTAAAACTGAGCTGTGTGCCCTGACCTTGCTGGAGAGCCCCTGGCGAGGGGAGGAGTGAGTTGAGATGACTGAGACTCCACTCTCAGTAATTAAACAGCAAAGATTTTTTTATGTATGTAGCTGTTACTGCAGATGGTGATAACTTAACAATTTACTGCCACAAAATAAAGGGGTTTACAGTAATAAAGGGTCTAGCAAGTGCACAGTCTTTTACTGAAATGCTGATGAAAAAGAAAAGAAAGCATATTTTCCATAATAATTAGGTTTTGGGGGTGCAGTGGCTGAGAGCAGTTCTGGTGAAAACTTCACTTTGATCCTGAGATATACTGGCAAAACAAAGAGTGGGGAAAAGGAAATGCAGCAGATACAGCATCATCATCATAACAGGTTTTTAAAGATTATTAATATGTTTAGATCATGAGCTTGTCCCTTTATTATTGTCACTGTGGATGGAAATTGCATTTAAGAAGATATTGGAAAAGATAGAGAAGTTATTAAAAGAACAAGACCCAGGAGAAATTTGGAGTATGAAGACTGCTAAATGAAGGGCTGAATTTGTGAATTGTGCACCTTATAATCTCTTTTCTCCATTGAGATGCTTGGTAGCTTTGGTAACACTATAAATGGGGTTATGTCAGCAATCCCATAGCTGTGATCAGTTAGTGTGATTAATCTGTCATATGAAGAAATTGGGATTTTTAAATCCAAAATTTTTTTATCAAGACTGCGATTCTGTCTCTTAAGAAGAATTAGGTGCATGCCTCCAAAATACTTCACCAAAATTTATTAATAAATAAAGGGAAATGCTGGAAAGGTAGTGAGATTGTGTTGCCAATAACACTTAGTTGTCTATAAAATGAACAAAAAAATAGAGCAAATTAATAACTGTATTTGGGTTTAAGAAAAAGATGTTTTAGTATTGCATGCTAAAAGTAAATGTAATTTTTTGAAAGTCAGTAAAGCAGACAAGTTGAAAGAAGTATTGGGTTTTTTTTTAAAAAACCATGTTGTTAAATTAATGCCAGCAAGAAGGATTAAGAAGGAAATGTGTTGTTATTTCATGCTGTTTAATTAGAGGAAAGCACAACTGATTTCTGGTTTAGAAAAGAACATACATTTATCCAGCTATTTCTTAAGGAGTAATGAATCTAAGAGACATAGATTAGGGTGTTGTGTGTTCTGGGGGAGGTGTGGGGGGTGTGTGGGTGTGTCTGAAATTTGGTCCCTCTGTCAGCTAAACCAGAATTCTTAGGTAGTCCCATCAAAACATGATATTTGTTAATGCAGACAAATAACACGGCATGTCCAATTTTGTGTACAGGAAAACTACACCGGGATCTAATAATTAACTCTTATTACGTGATTTATGTAATGAAATAATGACAGGAGGGTGTCTTCCCTCTCCTTGCAAGGTACCAAGGCGAGGTGTAAAATCTTAAAAAGAATATGACTGGCAGAGTTAATTAATAAATTTTGACATGTTGTCTTTAACCTCATGATAAATTTGATAAACTAGCTTTTTAAATTGTCTCTTTCTATTAATTGTCATCACACAAAACAAAGGAATCCCCCTCTGCATGTAAACCCCATGCACCTGTTTGGGTCTCAACAAGCTTTAGATGTTTTTAGAGAGCACTTGTGTTGCTCTGTGATGAGAAATATTTTGCAGTTGCCCTAAACTAGAAAAAAAAATATTATTTCATTGTCTGTAGTTCTGATTTTTTTTTTTTAGTGTACATTCGTTCACTAAGCTACTCATCCCTTTTAAGCAATGGATTTATAAGAACTCAGAAGTTTGAAAAATCTAATATACTGAAAATGTTGAAGAGGAAATAATTGCTTTGGGGAGAAATTTGCTGCGGTCAGGAGGAGGAGGCGGCAAGACAGAATCTTAGAGGGAGCCCCCTCACCCTGGAAATTGCATTTGTTTCTAGACAGTGTTCATTACATTTTCTGATGGGGACTTCACCCTGGAAATTCAGCAGGAATGCTCTTGTTGTCCCTCTGTAGGTGTGACCTCTGCCTAGAAGCCCAAACATTCTGGGTGCAAATAACACAAGTATCATCAGGATTGATGGAAAAGTCTCTTCAGAAAAAGCTTTTTATTCACTTTGAATTCTCCTGCTGCAGAAGTTTCCTTTGTACAGAATAAAACCTGTCATCATTCATGTGCTAGTATTTAGATTAATAGCATGCTTTCCTTCTTCAGTCCCTGGGATGAGGATTCAGGATGCTGAGATATTGGATGTGCTGAAGTGTGGCAGTGGAGAATCTCATCAATTCGGAATGCCCGGGGAGAGGCGGTGTTAGTTGAGTAGAACATTCTGACTCAGACAGGGGCTGCAGCTCCAGCAGGCAGCAATAGCCCTGGAATGTTGGTAACGTCCAGTGACCAACTGTCTCTTCTTCTAAATAGAAACAGTTATTTTGGAAATGCTTCTGATGCTTTTTCAAAAGCCTGTTGTTTGCAGAAGCCGCGTTAACGGCGCTTGGTACTCTGTATGATTGCTTGTTCCTTGCATGGAAAAGGTTAAAACAAAACCCATCAGTCTGGTTCTCATATTTCTGGTTTGTAGATTCCTTTTTGATCTATAACATGATACAGTGTCTCATTAACGAATGGCTTTTCTTCAGAAATGGTTCTTTTACATTTTAAGGTCCATTCTTTAAAAAGAGGAAATGTTTGCTGAGTTTTAGAGACAAAGAATTGCTTCATTTTGCAAATTCTGTGTTTTTGAATTTGCTCTCTCTGGAACTGGCATCTCAGTTCTGTTTTGTTAAATAATAAATAAATACCTAATTAAAGTACTGAGCTTGCATCCTTTCCTGCTTCTCTGAAGGATGCAGATTCAGCCTCTCTCCCATGTGGGGGGTGTGGGTGGGAGAGGAGTGGTGCAAGTGTGAGTGGATCTAAATGCAAATAGATGGAGAAGGCAGCAGGTGGGAAGATTGGGAGACAAAAGAGCTCGGGGTCTCCTTAAAGAGTCTGTGAGTAGCCTGTGTGAGGCACATAAGTTCATGCTTTGAAGAAAAGGCAGACAATTCAAAGTGGTTTTAGATTAGTGTTTGAGGATGATTGTGCTCTGAAATAAATGTAGCTATTTTTCCTTTTTTCCTGATTCAGTCTTTAGTTTGAATGAAGTTTTACTTAGTATTTTTCTTATTGAGGCATTTAGACTCTTCAGAATTCTCAGGGTCATCAGAAAAACAGCGCTAAAGCTGTATTAACAGACATCATAACTACACTGATCCTGTTTACAGGTTTTCTAAAAATACTTCAGGTCTTGTTTTTCTCTCCTCCCAAAGAATATTGGGTTCCATTTCATTTATTTACCTATTTAACTCTTGATTATTGGGATCAGGCACAGATATGTTTTCAGGTATCTTAATGATATAATCAGAACTTCATGAACTTTTTCTGAAAACAAGCTGGGAAACCTGGTTCCAATCCTGGTGAGCACTGTGGAAAGGGAGATGGGCTTCAGTCATATCTGCAGTTTAGAAAGGAAAGAAGATGATAAGCTGATTATAATTCTCAAATATTTTTGTTAAAGCTAAAGGATGGAAACCCATAGGGGTAACAGAGAAGGGGGGATGTCTTTACACAAGGCCTGCTGGTATTTTCTGTGTTTTCTGTTCTGTTGTCAGCTGCTGCAGGAAATTCATGCCTACTGCATCTTCCAGAAGGTTTTGTGTCACTAGTTTGTCACTAGTTGCACTGGTTTTGCAGAATGCTGCAGACTCACAGTTTTAATTGTTTCAAAAAGCAGCTGAACAAATTCAGGGAAGAAAAATCCATTAAAAGCAATTAAATACAATGACATTTGTTTGGCTTTAGAAACCTTTGAAAACCTCCACAAATCACTGGAGGTTGGGATGGTGTTCTTGCCATAGGGAGGCTTAAAATAATGATGAAAAAGGGAATGAAGTTACACTTATATTTAACTGCAACAGCAACATTTTAAAAGTTCAGTGTTACTTCTGAATTGTGTAGCCTGTCCCTTCCCTCCAGGATCACCTACCAGTAGTTGTGTTTCCATTTACTGACGTAGTCTTTACCTTTTGCACAGGGAGGATGATTTTCTGCTTAAATGGATGTTGTCTGGAGCAGAATTGCTCTGTGAAGCTGTAAAAGAATCAAGAATTTCAGTAAATGATCTCTCCCCCTGAAATCCATAAAAATACAGTCATATAAATGAAATCATCCATCTAGTTCATAATGGAGCATTGTAATCCTGTCTCAGTTCTGGTTTTGATCTCAAAATCTGGGCAAATGGAGCCCTCTGTCTGTCTGAATCATGTAAGAAAAGCTTGTCTTGAAGACACTTTGTTTCACCCAGGATGAGTGAGATTCAGAGGAATGTAAGCCTTTTTCTTTCCTAAACTTTCTTCCCTGTGCATTGTTGTCAGACAGATTCCTGGGCGTCTCTCCTGGATTACCATGGCTGTAATGCTTTCTTTTATAGAGAGAGAACCTTTAGGTTCTGATTGCTGGTGATTTTTCCTGACCTGGGCTTTCATTAAAGAGCAAACTGAAGCAAACAGGTGATGGACATCACTTGTGAGGTCAAGACACCCAGATGGATGCTGTTGTAGGAAAGCAACTTGTCTCAAACTGAGAATAAGTATTAAGTGCTGATAAAAAACCAGTACAAAATAAATGAAAAAAAACCAAAAAAAAACCAAAAAACCAGTACAAAATAAAAATGGCTCTAAAGGAGACAGCTGATATTTTTGGAGCTTTTTACATGCTTCTCTTGAGTGGTTTTCCCTAATTCTAGTGTTTTACTGGACATGTAGCTCCTAATTCCTGTGGCATCTTTCTGTGTTCCCTGTTAACTAACCTCCTGAACCTTGATTTTCTTTATCTTCTTCTGGAATTCTGGTTGTGTGTTCTTAGTCTTAGAGCCTGTACATACAAACTGGGAGATGTGTGTGTTTTGAGATGTTTTGGTGATTGAAGCTCAGGAGCAAGTGCCATTGCTAGGACTGTATTACATGTCTGGAATCCAGGGAATCACTGAGGTATTGGAGCAGTGTCTTGAAGCCCCGATTTGTTCCATGGTGACTCATTGTTCTGGCTGTGAAAAGAAGGTGGTCAACAGTTTTGTAATCATTGGGAAGAATGTCCCAAATAATCTGCCGTGTGGACAAGGGATTACTCTGTCCTAAGTGGAAAAAAATTTCCTGTCTGTGCTGTGTCAGTCAAGTGTGAGAGGAAAAACAATTCATTGGTCTGAAATCCAAGCTAAGTCCAGAAGCGTTGATTTTCTCCTGAGGCACTTTGGTAGATTTGGCTTCTAGAAACTGAAAATGGAGTGGCTGTGTCTAAGAAAGTCACAGATCTCATAAAGCCAGGTTAAGACAAAATCCTTGATACATGAACTCCCACTTCACTTAAATGCAGGTAAATAAGACAGAACTTAAACAGGTTGTTAGCCTGAGATTTCTCTTTGTTTACCAAAAAGTATCTGAATTTTAGGCCCGAAAAGTGTTTGTTGGAGGCCAGACACATAGTGAACACACTAAACAAGTTTAAAAGTGTTTGAGGGACATGGTGTATTATTAAGAGAAACTGAGAAGTAGAGTATAATAGAACTAGATAAGTAATTACCACCTTAAACAATTAAATATGGCCTAGACTGCCTAAAACACATCCTATAGTGGATGTGTTTGAGTTTAAAAACAGGATCAAATGTAATATTGAATATGTGTTAAAAAGAGAGAAGTAGCACAAAAATTCTTATCCTAAATGCTTCTGCAAGACATCAAGCACAAACTGGACCGTCCAGAAAATGACTTTGTATTTTCTTCATTGCCCTGACCTTTTTAGGCTCCCTGCCTGCCCTGTTCCCTGTATCAGAGCAGACATTCTGTGGCTGTGGTTTCTCCCCCAAGGAGGAAAATTTTTGTAGTTTTATGTTGGGAGTTCTTTCTAGCAGAGCAGTACTTAGGCACCCTTAATTCCCATAATCTTCCTGTGTTAGTACTTGTTTGAGAGACAGATTTCTTCTTTTGTCAAGCAAAACTCTGTAAAGGCATTGATAATTTCCAGATAAGATGATTATACCTTCCTATTTTGAGGTCTGCTAAGCGACCACAATGTGATGATCCCAGGTTTATGAAGCTGCTCACACCATTGTCTTCATGGCCTGGCACTGTCTTTGTGTGACTTACTTCATCTTTGATATCTGCAGTTGAGAAATGGTCCTGAAGTTGCTTGGTAATAGACAACTGGACTTTAGAAGAAAGTGTAAGAAAACTGTAAAGTAATTTTTTTAATGTTGCTCCAAATAAGAAGGTAGATTCAGATTACACTATCGAGTAATCACATACTCAGAAAAGATGGGAAAGAAAAACCCCACATTTCTGATCTGAGAAAATAAATGTAAATTGGTGTATATTAGACAGTGTCATGGAAAAGTTATAAATATTCACCTTCAGTCATTAAAATCATTATACCAGCCCCACATTTACATTGTAAAATAGAAGATAAATTTTGTATGTTGAATGGTACAGATTTAAAGTACAGAAAAAGATTTTGGAGAATTATGATAGACAGTTCAGTTTCGTATGGCATGTTGATATTTTTAAACAGTAGTATTTAAAAGTATTTGTATCTGCCATCTCACAGCTCATGGTCTTGAGGGAACTGGCCTTACTATCAGAAAAAGTAGAGTATGAAGAAAAAGTTAAAAGCCTAAACAGTATTTGGTTTAATAAAGAACAACAGAGCCGCCTGTACTGGAGAGGATGGTCTTACATAAATGATAAGCATAGTTCAGTGTGACATTTTTCTAGAATCCAGTCATCCTCCTCTCTGAAGCAGAACAGAAGAATGAAATTTCAGAGAAGTGATCAGAGCATATCCAAGAACTGTTTGCAGAGGAGACAGACAGGAGGGAGGGTGACTCTACACCTACCATGCAGATGGGTTAAAAAGGGATTCTGCTGACTCTTGCAAGCCTGAGGGGTCTCCAGTCACACCAAGGAGCAGCAATTATAATGGAAAATTAATTTGTGGACCTCAGCAAGATGTCTTTAAGAGCTCTCTGAGATTTGCAAAACGATGTTGAATTAACAGAGGAGGAGAAAATCCCCATTTGATGGTGTTGGTTTGTTTGCCCTCTTCTTGTCCTCTTGTCTCTCCTCCTTCAGGATGAGTTTAGGAATAAACTGCCTCAGAGGAAAAGATTTTAAAGCTACCAATTTTGAGAGGTTTCTTACCTAGTATGGTGAGTTCTTCAGTCAGAACTGAAGAAACAATAGTGGATTTAAAAAATGTTTCAGCTCCCAGTCCAGGACGATCGTGGTGTTTCCATTTGCAGTTTGTCAGAGTTAATTTTTCAGAAATTAAACTGTTGACAGAAGTAATTAAGTAAAGTCAGGTACAGCAGCAATGATGCAATGGTAAGAAGAAGAGGGATTAGTGAGGGAGGAAAGCAACTTGAGCTCTGGATCAGAGGAGGAAAGAGCTGCAGTGCAGAATAAGCAGAGATAGGGAGGGCAAAAGTGTCCTCTCATTTGGCTTGTTTGTATTTTTTCTTGGTTTATTTTGCCTTTAGAAACCGAGGGCTCTTAAACTCACTGGTCTGTATATTCACAGAGTGGGCTGAGAATTTACTGAGGTACAGTTTTCTGTTAAGAAACGAAGATTTGATGGAATTGAAATGCTCTGTGGGAATGGTTGGTGGGCTGCCCAGCTGCTTTGCTCTGCTCTTGGCTGCTGGCCATCCAGTCTGCTCCCCCAGCTGCCTGTCATGTGGGCCTGCTGCCTTGGCTCTTGTATCCCATTTTAAGTATTTGTACATTCTAACAAATAAAACAGCAAATCACCAATTAGAACACCAATTAGCCATCGCTACTTAACCAGCTACAGTCTTAATTGGACAATCATTTTCAGTAATAATTGATTGATCCCTAACTAGCAACCATTAATCAATGATCTTGCATTTCAGCTCTTAAAACAAACCTTGAAAAATTTGACATATTGTTTAAATTTTTGATACATTTGTAAGAATACACAAAATATATACCCCAAAATGTGCTATTGGATAGCACTTTCAATTTTTAGATTTTATTAATTAAGATTAGATTAATGTAAAAATAAAGGCAAGATCAAAACAGCTAGTGAGGTTTTTTTATCCTAAAGCTGATACTCAAAATTTTGTTCCGAATGTGGGATTTTGTTCAGTTTGCAGTTTACAGAACAAACTGTTTTTATGCTGGAGCTAATGAAGCCTGGGCAATGACGAGCTGGTGTCTGTTGTCCTTTCACACCTCCTGTCCTTCCTTCTCTCACTTAAGCACACACAAACTGAAATTCCTCTAGTTTTCCTCGTGAAGCATCCTGAATGACATCATGTTTCCTATGGCATCTCTGAGCAGGAAAAGCACATGCTTGATTGAAAGCTGTGCTACTGGGCTAAATGTCTTTTCCCAAAGAGGAGAGAGTAATTAAGCTCTGTGTGCTTTCTGAAAGTAGGCCTTGGCTTGGGGGTCCTTTTTCCTACCCAACAGGCATTTTCAGTGACATTCCTCCAGTTCTTCATCTTTGAGAAGTCTTGCTTTCTCTGAAACTCATTTGAAGGCAGCTAACAGGTTCAAGAGTTACTCAGCTGGAAAGAACAACATAAAAGCATTCTTAGGGGACTTGGTTAAAAATTAACCTTTGAATTTTTCCATTAAGCAGAGTTCCAGATTCAGCTGGGTTTTTGTTACTGCCCAGCATAATGTGGCTTAAGATTTGAGGGGAACACCCATAAGATTTGAGGGGAACAACCATAGAGAGTTTTGTTGGTTAATTGTTGTGATTATTTTCCTTGATTTTTGCTGGTCTGTTTGTGTGTATTTGAATCTCTTCATAGCCATTCATGCCTTAGAATATTCAGCTTGTCCACTCCCATTTTCTGTGGAGTGCCTGAGGTACAGCAGCTGTGTAATTAATGATAGTAAGGCTTTTTTCCAACACTAGTGATTTTCCAGCAGTGAGAAACTGACAGGGAAATAATGGGGCTACTTGTCAACTCAGTGGGATTCCTATCTTTGCTGGAATGGGTTGGAAAAACGGTGAATCAAGGACAGAAAATTCCGTGCTGGTAGTTCTACTTCATAAAATATTTTGAAGGTGATGGATGTAAATGGTGATGATCACTTGCCATATGAAAGAGAATAAAACATTTCAATAAACTGTCCAGATGTCACAGTCCAAACAAGATGTTTCAGTAATGTTTGTGTGTGCACATGAGCCGGCATTAGTTTCTGTACTTGGAAAAGGTTTGTGATGAGATCTAACAGTTTTTGTGAGATCAGTCCATCTAGATGGGAAAGAGGAAAGCTAAATCCTTTCGTAAGTATGAAATAAGAGCAGTACTCACCAAAGAAAAGCAGAGGTTGAGAAGAGCTGCTCAGTGTTTCATTTACTTGTGCTGATCAATATTTAAGCCCTTCCTCAAGACTATTGGCAAAAAAAGAAGTGCCTACAGGACAGGGGATGGGGGGAGTCTCTCTTCTTTGGTCTACATTTGGTTTTGAAAATAACTTTCTCCAAGCTTAAGAACAGTGTGTCCTGATTAGAGGGATGTTGGGTAAAAAGAAAAGGAATCCTGCATGGATGAACAAGATGCTCCTGACAAAACTCAAGCATAAAAAGGAAGCATACAGGAGGCAGAAGCAAGGATAGATGACTCTGGAGAAATACAGAGAGATCATCCAAGCATCCAGGGATCACATAAGGAAAGCCAAAGCCCACATGGGATTGAATTTGGTGAGAGACATGAGGAGCAGCAAGAGAACTTCTGCAAGTGTATCAGAAGCAAAAGGAAGATGGCAGAATATGCAGGTCTGCTGATAAATAAGGCAGATGACAAAGGATATGGGAAACACTGAGGTACTTCATATTAGCCCCTTGGGCTTAACTGGTGGGACTCAACTTCAATGCCCTTGAGACCACTAAGCAGGTGTGGACCCAGGAAGATTTGGTCTCAGAAGAAGATGAAGTTTGGGAGCATTTAAACCAACAAGTATCTACAAGTCCAAGGGACCTGCTGGGATACGTCAGTGGGTGCTGAGGGAGCTCTTCTCTGTCACTGTGAGACCAATCTCAGTTATCCTGTTAAGGTCATGGTGATGGGGAAGGTTCCTGAGGCCTGGAATAAAGCAAATTTCACTCCTACCCTTAAGACTGACAAGAAAGAAGATGCTGGGAGCTACAGGCCAGTCAGCTTCACCTCCATCCTTGCAAAGGTAATAGAGCAAATTATCCTGGAAACTGTTTCCAGCACATTCAGGGCAGGCAAGTCACTGGAAGTAATCACCGTGAATTTATGAAGGAGAAATAATGCTTGATGAACCTGATAGCTGTTTGCAACACAGTGAGTAACTTGGTGGAGGGGATGAGAGCCACAGATACTGTTTGCCTTTATTTTCTTAAGGCTTTCCACACTGTCTCCTGTAATATACTCACAGACAAACTGATGAAATACAGACTAGGTAAGTGGTCAGTGTGGAAGATTGAAAACTGGCTCACCCAGGCTCAGAGGATTGTGATCAGCATCTGTCGTGGTCAAACCCCCGATGGCAACTTCAGTATCACACAGCCACTTGCTCACTACCCCTTTCCCCCTGGTGGGAAGGGAAGAAGAATTGGGGGAAAAAATGAAGGGTAAAACCATGTGGGCTGAGATAAAAACAGTTGATTTAAAGTGAGATGAATTAAAACACAATAATACTAATGGTAATATTAACAATAATAATGATTTTAACAAAAAAGAGAGAGAAAGGAAAAACCCAAGAAAAACAAGCACTGAACAGTACAGTTGCTGACCATGCACTGAGCAGTCTGAGCAGTGATTGGCCCCTCCTGGCCAACTCCTCTGTGTTTATATCCTGGACATGACTTTGTCTGGGATGGGATATCCCTGTGCCCCATTTGGATCAGCTGTCCCAAGCTTTCTGCCTCCCTGAGACATGGAAAAGTCTTGACTTAGGGCGAGCACCACTCAATACCAATTGAAATGTCTGTATGTTTACATTATCCCCTCCTAAATCCAAAGCCCAGCACTGCACCAGCTGCTAAGAAGAAAATGAACTGTATTCCAGCTAAAACCAGGACATATCACAAAGTCCAGCTGGAGGCCAGCCATTAGTGGTTTACCCCATGGGTTGAGAGTGGGACCAGTGCTCTTTAGCACCTTGGGTTAATGACCTGTGTTACAGGGTAGAGTGCACCTTCAGCAGGGCTGCAGACAGCAGCAAACTGGGAAGAGATGGAACAGTTCTGCTGCTGTTCAGAGGGAGCTGAACAGCCCCCAGGAGCCTCCTGGGGTTTGACAGAGGCCAGGTCCTTTATCCCTGGAGGAACAACCCGGTGCACCTGCGTGGGCTGGAGAGCAGCTTTGCAGGAGAGGCCCTGGGGGTCCTGGTACCTGAGGTGACCCTGAGCCAGCAAAGGCAGCCAGTGGCATTGTGGGCTGCATAAGGGGGAGCACGGCCACCAAGCTGAGGGATGATCTTTCCTCTTTCCTGAGCCTTGGTCAGCTGCATGTGGAGTCCTGGGTCTGGTGCTGGGCTCCCCGGTGGAATAGAGTGGGGAGATTGTGGAGCAAGTCCAGGGAAGGGCCATGAGGCTGTGTAAGGGCATGAAACATCTCTCATGCAGGAGGCTGAGAGAGCTGGGATTGTTCAGCCTGGAGAAGAGAAAGCTCAGGAGGGTCTTATCCACTTCTACGAATAAACTGAGCCAGAATCTTATTGCTGTTGCCTAGTCAAAGAAGGAAAAGAAGCAGGCACAAATAGAAGACAGAAAATTCGTATTAAACACATGATAGTGTATTTATTTGATTAATTGTGAAGGTGATTGAACAGTGGAGAAGATTAGAGGGTTTTTGGAGCCTGTGGCTTTGGAGGCAGTCAAAACCCAATTGGACATCATCCTTGGAATGCTCTAGTTGTCCCTTCCTTGAGAAGAGGGTTGGACTGGGTGATCACCAGAGAGATTGCCTCTTTTTGTGCCAACATTGGATAAATTGGTTTAACTGTAAAACATCAAGTATGACTTTGTTTAGAGTTAAGAGGATGTTTTTTCATAAAGTCATGTATCATACAAAATAAATTAGAAGCTTGGTGATTGTTAACAGCATTCAGGGAATCTGTAGGGAGAGTATTAAATTTGGTTAGATGAATCATCTGTATAAAATGTCTGTCAAGGTGAATTTAATCCTCTGTGTGTTGCACAACACGTTGGCTCACTTGATTCATGTCAGAAAAATTATGTTTCCTGTTAAAATACTTAAATTATTGAGAATATTTGTACCAAGTGAAGAATTAAGATATTTACATCAAGTGAAATATTTGAAGGCACGTAAGTCAGATGCCCGTAGCAATGATCACAGTTTAGACACTTGCTTGACTGTTTCTGTGTGACAAAGCTGGAGGTAGACTGGTTGATCAGAAGCCCCTTTTGCCAACAGACTCTTTATTTATGGATAAAGAAATACGGGGTTTGCAAAACTGCATCTCTCCCATCATCAGTGAAGAGGATTTGAGTTACTGAAAGTTGTTTTGTCAGCTTGTCATTTTCACAGGACAGTACTCCCTACAAAGTAGTTGTAACAGTGTATTATTCAGGAGGGTTTGAATTAATGAAAGTCTGTTGAATTAATTACTGTATTTGGGCTTCAGTACTTTTCCAGTAGTCCTGTCTTGATGTACCTGTCCCTCCCTGTGTGCCAAGAGGCTTTTGTTTACAGATAGTGCTGGAAAGCCACTTGGAGGATAACAAGGCTCCCACTTCAGCTTGTTCACACTGGTCTTGCCATGTGTGTTTTAGCCCATGAGTGAAAACGTGGGGACAGAGGTGTTCCAGTGGGGCAGCTGTGTTCCCAAGGAGTTGAAAGAGTAGTTTTCATTCAGAGAGGAGCTGCAGGGAATGTGGAAATGCAGCACTGCTGGGAAATTGCAAAGGGTGAATGTATTGTCTTGCCTAAAGAGGAGATGAGTAGGATGGCCAAGACAGCATAGTAATTTCAGAGATAGGTACTACTTACAAAGGGAAAAAACTTTACAATTTTTAGATGGTGTGGAATTTTTATTTGATTTCTATTTGTTTTTATTTCTGCTTAATTTCTAGTAAGAATTTTTCTGTCGTATAAAAACAGTTTTTATGAATCAAGAAAGATTTCTTTCTGGAAGTAGTAGGTGTATTTTGGCAATATTTACTCTCAGAAAAGATCTTGTTCAAGAAAATGAGGAATTACTTTGTAGCTATTTACCAAGATATTACATATGACAGTATATATTTGTCGCAGGAATAATTGCTTTTATATTTTAATTGCTTTCATGTGGCTACTGGGATGCAGACACACACCCAGTAACAAATTTTGGAATATTGTGATTATTGTTTAAGAAGCAGAGTCGTGCTGTTAAGAGATAGCTGTATTTAAAAATCCTCTATAAATGTGATGATTTTTCAGGTACTGTAAAACTTTTTGAAGACCTTTAAGAAGACAAAACTAATGATCCTAATTTGTGACACACACACAGGGATCTTAGTATTTTTACAAGTGATTGGAACTCACAGCACATGTAGATAGGTAGCTCTTTTTTTTCATGTTTATACAAATCTAAACAAATTTTATTTGAACCCTCCCCTCTTTCTCCTGAGCATGAATAATGTCTGTGCTAGATAGAGCCTGTCAGCTCCCAAAGGCCTGGAGCTGTTTATGCACAGGGGCCTAAGTGGAATTTTTTATTTGGTGCAAAGTCTCTAGGGAGCTGTTACTATGTATTTGAGTAGTGTCAGGAGGAAGAATTAGGCATCCTGTCAAAACTTCATCTTTCTTTCTTTCTTTTTTTTTTTTGTTTTTTTTATTTCAGTAAAGAAATAAACATTTTCACACGTTTAAGCACAAAAACTGTTCTTTTGCTTTGAACAGGTGGCCAAGAGACCCTGTGACCACAGGAGGCCACATAAACTGTAAAACCTTGTTTTCCTGGTTAGGTCTTCTGAGGAACAGTGGCCGCCTGCCCACGGATGTCTTGTGCAGCCTGGTGTGATGTGGGCTGGGCTCAGGGTTCCACTGGCTCTGGGGCAGCTCAGGAAGGGACATCAGACCCTGCTGGAGGCAATCTAAATATGTCATCAAAGGCTTTTTGATTCCTGTCAGTAGTAAGCAAGTGGAAAGCAGTCGCTGCTCTCTCATAAGAGTGCTGAATATCATCTTCTTCCCATAGTTTTTCTTCGTGCTTCCACTAACCAACTACATGGGAAATATTTTTTCACCTTTTTTGGTTATTATGTGGTATGGTGGGATACACTCTGATTTCTGCCTAAGTATCAACTTACTAATTAAATGAAAGGTTTATTGTACCTACATCTGGCCCTTCTCCATAGAATCACAAAGAATCACAGAATTGTCAGGGTTGGAGGGACCTCTGGAGATCCTCCAGTCCCTCCCCGTGCCCAGGCAGGGTCACCCGGAGCAGTGACACAGGAACACACCCAGCTGGGTCTGCGATGTCTCCAGACAGGGGGACTCCACACCCTCCATGCAAAGAAATTCCTCCTCGTGTTGAGGTGAAACTTCTCATGTTTAGTTTATGCCCATTACTCCTTGCCCTGCTGCTGGGCACCATTGGAAAGAGTCTGGCACCATCCTCTCCTGGGAGATATTTATATGTATGGATAGAAGAGCTGGTGCATTTGCCTGTGTGTGTCACTGGTTAAGGACCTGCAAGAAGAAGGAGGCAGGAGGCTGGGATGTTTTTATCCACCTTGTACTGACCCATAGATGTTGCTTTGTCTCAAGTGAAATATTTACATGTAACTTCAGAGGTTTCAGTGATGTTTGAGAAGTCGTTGTAGTTTTGATAGACATTTTGGTGGGAGCAGTGTAGGCTTAAAGAGCTTTTACTTGTGTACCAAACTTTTACTTGTGCTAATGCTGTTGTTAATGGGGGTGCACAAATGAGCTTGCCTGGGAAACTGATCCAGTTAAAAAATCCTTTTTACCTAGATACTAATAATTCAGATCACTTCTGGCATCCAGTTGGCTGTAATACTCTAAAGATGATTGTGTCAGCACAAATGAGAGAGGCAGAGAATGTTTGTGAATCAGCAGTGCTGGGAACTATGGCAAAAACTGTTCCTTTTCAATTTTAAATTGCAAGGACCTGGCTGGATGCTGCCCTGAGACTGCTTTGAGTTTTTAATGTCTTTTTCTGCTCTCTGACACTCTAGATGTGCCCATTGGACAGATTTTCATTTGCAAGCATAACTTCCAAGTTAATTCCTGACTTTATAAGACACAATTTAAAGTCTGTAACAGGGTCTCAACTGTGTGTGGCAGAAAAGTTTGCTAGTGGTGAGGAACATCTGGACTCAGATGTGACAGCCACACACTGGTAAAAGGAGTCCAAGATGGGCTGTTTGTGATCTGAATGTGGGGGTGGCCCCTTGTTGGCCAGGGCAGGTGCATTTTTGTGCCCCTGTGTTGGTAGATAAGTGCCACTGCTGGGCTGGGCTGATGTATTTATGATGTATTTATGATGTGGGACCTGCTGGCTGCACCCTTGGAAGGGGGAGAAAAAGGCTTTATGTGGACCTGGCCTGAAATACCTCAAGAACAGAACACATGGAACACTGGGATCTGTTTCCATCTTCTGCCTCAGAGAGCCTATAAACCACTTATTTGAGTTTTGATAGAAGGCCTGTGAGATGGGTGGAGTCTTTCTCACTGCTGAGTTTTTTCCCCTGGATCACTTAAAACAAACAAGACCAAAAAGTCTTCAATGTGCTTATTCATACCAGATACAGAAAAAGATGCATACAAATACACTTGTGCCTTCTGAGTTACCTGTTGACAAAACGTGTATACCACACTCTTTTAGAAAATAAAATTGAAGTGTTGCTCACCATTAAACAGTAAGTAGCAGAATGCACAATATCAACTTGACAATTTCCTTAAATTGCATAAGCGTGGAAAATGGAAAGAGATATTTGAGCCATCTAGTGGTTGGTATGAAACATTTTAACATTTTTTGATAGTTCATAGAAAATGTAAATTATGTCAGCTTGGAAATAGCATTTTTGATTTATCTGTGTTTTGTAGCATGGCTGTAGAATGAAAAAAACTCAAGCATTCAGCTTTAGATTTGAGGCGTAGTCTGTGTGGGTTTGTATCTTTCTTTTCCACTCAAGATTCTAGTGAAAAAGGATATCTGATAACATAAAAATTAAATTAGAAGTTAGTAGCTGAAGAATGCATTTTGCTAACATGAGATCTTCATAAATTTTGAGAGTTGTTAGAAAGTTCAAGGAAAAGACTGTAATAAGATAGTTTTGTTTTCTGCTTCTCACTGAAAACTGTTTGGAGAGAAAAAGAGGCCTTAAATTCTACCTCAACAGCTATTTATAGCAGGGACTAAATCACAGGAGTATTCACTGGAACACATGGAATGGTATTCTTTGGGAGAAACTTGTCAAAACTAATAGAGGAAACTGAAAACTGATTTCTTAAGATGGGGTGTGTTCCTGGTAAACAGAATCTTAGGATTTTAAAAAGGACATTTTGTAGATGAAGATTTGGGTAATGATCCCACTTGATCCTGATCTGCATTAAGCTCTGGTGGCATTTCATGTTGGCTGTTGCAGTAGGAACTTGCCTGCATGTTGAACTTGATGGTTTTCTGGAAAAGTAATGAACTTCAATGTGTGTCTCACCTTGAATTCTTTGTGGGAAAGTACAACCATACACTGGGACACTGTGATGTCTTCCAGCCCCTGTCAGGCCTGTCCCTGTTCAAATGCAGTTTAAAAGATACTTTTTAATCTTAGCTTATTAGACGTTAATATTATCAACAAACAGTTGATACATGGTGATACATATGATTAGAGCTATAGTATTTCAGAACAGGCAAATTCATGATCCATACTGACATTTCAGAATTTGCACCTTTACATTTGAAGTGAAGTATTACAGGTACAAATATTAAATCTTGCCCTGTTGTTTATTGAGAAGAGTGCAGCAGCTCAGTGTATTTTTAAGGTCGGTCTCAGAAGACTTAAGGCCAAAGGAGAATGAGAGAAAAATGGGAAAACCAGGCACAGAACAAAAGACAGAACAGTGATGGTTTGTTTGTTTGTAGTGCTGTGAGGACCATCTGAAAGCTTTATGTGAACTTAATACATAAATTACATTTTTACAAATCACTTGCATCTTGATTTTGTTGTGCCTTGAAAGTTGGTTGTTGTTAACCCTTAGCATCAAAATATCAGGGAGATTTTTCTGCATCTCTAATTTTATGGGACTATGAATTCTAATAAGTTTCATAAGAGGAAGTCAAATTCTTTGTGGGTTGAAGAGTTTTTAGTTGTCTGGCACATTTTTGTTTGAATTTTGCAGTGTGGGATGAGGGATTTTTGTGATCACTGTTCTCAATCTCTACGATGATCTGAACTTATATTGAGATTTGGAATATCAGAGGGGACACAGGACAGTCCTCTTGAGTTCTGTCTGAAAAATGAGGTGGCCAGAAGATGGTGAAGGCTTATGGCAGGCTTTATTTTGTAAGCTTCCATGTTGCACACATGAAAATCTACCTTACTTCTTCATTTAAAATGACTTTTCAGTCAGGGCATTAGGTGTGCTCAGCTTTTGAGCCTGCCCTCTTCCTGTTCTTCCTGTTGCCAGAGCTCACTTAGAATGTGGAAAAAGCGTTGAGTATGGAATTGGAGATCTTTTATCTCTATGATGCCCTGTTGTGCTTTTGTTCAGTTAAACAGGAATGTGGGTTTATGGTAGTATGAAAGTATCTTCTATTGTTTATGCACTTGCCTCCCCACTCCTCCTGTTAGCATCTTCCAGGGCTCTGATTGCTGTAGTATCTGCCCACAGCACAGCATTTCCCTGGAAGCTGTCCATTGCTGAAGCTGTGATCCCGCTGCATTCATGAAAGGATCTTTGACATTTCCCCTGGTTTTAATTTGCATTTAGAAGATGCAAATGAGGGATAATGAAATTGTCATATTGGATCCTGCTTCTGATGAATGCCGCTCTTTGAATTGTCTTCTGGTTACCAGTTATTTTGTAGGAAAAAACAATTGATTATAACTTTTATATTTGGATTGGATTGAAGTCATAATTAGTATGCCTTTTGTGCAGCTCCTTAGAAATTTGACTTGTTAAAGAACTGCATGCAGGTGGCAGAGAGTGAAGTGCAGTCTTCAACAATTGAAATTCCAACTCTTGTCCATGTGTCAGAGCTTTGAGATACGTACCTGGTCTCTCAGAATCAGAATTATGTATGAGAGAAGCCTAAAAATGTACAGCATGTTACTTAGGCAGCATGTACAATGTCTCCTTTAAATAATGGATTTGTTCTGCTCAATAAAAAAACAAATGTGCTGTGGCATAACTTTGCAAAAGAAAAAGCAATTTGTTTATTTTTCCTAATTTAGGAAATACGTAATAATTATTTGTGGAACTGGATAGTTAAACATCCATTAAATATTGTCAATAATTTCACTTTAGAAGTAAGTCATAGTTTATATGAAAAGAAAATGAAGGGAGGATGGATTTCCAGAAGGGGAATGATTTTTTTTTTGTTTGGTTTGGTTTTTACCTTTTACAAGTAGGGGGATAAGAAATAGAAACTCGATTAATGATGAAGAAATATGATTGAATAGGTTTGAAGTTGATGGTCTGTATTTTTTGGTATTCAGAAAAGTGAAATCTTCTTAAGCATATTTTCAGATTTGTTTAATTAGTGTTCTACATTAGACACTGAAATTAGAGTGTGTAGCTTTGTTTTCTTTTATGTGAGTATAAATTACTGTGACCATGAAATAGTGCTTTGTCATAAACTGTTTATTTCATTATATTAAATTGCCAGAGATTTCTACTCCAACAGTTCCTTCTCTGCTGTTGTAGAAGTAGAACACAACTCATCAGTTTCTGATATAAAAATACTTGAATGTTGTGGTTACTCTTGTGCCAAAATAGCCTCTCTTTTGTGACCATGGAGAGCCACTGCTTTTTTTTTAGTGTCTGCCTATCTTTTCATTGCTTCTTTTTGGCCCTTCCTGCTCAAGGTGAATTTTAAATATATTTGTCTTATAATGGAAATAAAATATCAAAGGATGGATAAAATATTGGAAACTTGCTCTTATCTGGGTTTTAAACGTTGTTTCTTTCCTTTACAGAATGCTGCCTTTTTATATGGCCTTGGTTTGGTCTACTTCCATTACAATGCCTTTCAGTGGTAAGTTGGAATCAGCTGACACTGTCAGTATTGTGTGGTGTCCCATCAGTGTGTGATTATTTCACCCTCAGTTCAGTGTGAGTGTCAAATAGTTCAGTTTTGATTTGATTACAGATATGATGCTTGCAGGTGTTACTGTCCTGGGTCAGTATCTGCCTTACTGTAACGTGCTTGGGGCAGCCACCACAGTTCCATGCAAAGGAAAGCACTTCAGGAGAAGAATTTGGGTTCTCTTTAACACAATTCAGCAGTGCAGATGGAGCAGAATGACCCAACAGGCTTTTGGGAATTGTTGTTATTTGTAGTCTGTGGCCTGGGTTTGTTGGAAAGCCTATTATAAAAAACCTTCTTGGAAGAGAGGTGGTAAATGGGGCTTGTTTTCATTTTGCTTGGTAGGCAAAATTTTTGACAGAGCTGCATTAGGTGAGGGGTTTGGATGTGAGAAGCCATAGTCTCATATGGAATCAGTGTTTCAGTCTAATGTAAAAGCTCAGGGTTAAAAGAGTTGTAATTCCTATCAGGGCTTTGAGGACTGAGCTGGGCTTTTATTGAGGGTGGGAGGAGAGTTGGGTTTCAGTTGGGGTTTTGGTTTTACTTTATCAGTGATGACAGTGGTGAATGGAATGGACTCTGTCACTGGGGTTCTGTTGAAAGGACTTTTATTGGTGTTTAATCCTGTGAAGATAGACTTAATTCAGGGGGAAAAAGTCAGAAAGGTGCAGTGTTTAGGTCAGTGCTTTTTTACACTCGGTATGGAGACTGTTAGTACAGTAAATGTGACTTCACTGCTTGATTGATTACTGAAAGTTCCCTTGTGTTACTGAGCTAAGCCTGATGGCAGTTTTGGATGCAGTGAGTGACTGCTGACTGATGGTTGGGAACAATGAAGCAGGATTTCTCCCCCCAGCTCTTCCTAAATTATTTCTGTGTATCTCTAAGGCAAAAGATGTATGCTTTCCTCAGGATAATGTACACAAACTTTTATTCTTCAAATTAAAATAAGATGGTTAAATCATAAGCTCAAAACATGGATTATTTTATTTTGCAGCTTTCTTTATTGATAGTGGTGAAATTAATGCCATTCATTTGTTGTATTGTACAGGGCATGCAATTCTGCTGCATTCTAATTAACAAGAGAAGAATGGAAAAGTTTTCAGGAAGCCTGAGAATCCACTGTTCTAAGATTGTGATGAGACTTGGTTGAATTTTATCAAGTTTCAGAACATTCTAGTTGTTATGCAGTCTTGTCTTCATCATTTAGCATTCAGAAGTATTTTCTGCACCATTTCTTACAAGCTGTATCTTGTTAGTTTGCACTGTGAAAATGGTAGATAAACTGTAAGATAAATAAGACAAAGCAGTTAGATTTAGAGTAATTAATTTTTTGAAAAGCCACCTGTTCAACACAGACTTTTGCCATCAGCAGATCATGCTATTTAGTAGTTATAAATTAGAGCTTTGAATTAATTTAGATTTTTCTTCACTTGCTGACAGCACAAGTATAAGCTGATGTCTTAACTTACAGAACTGCACGCAGAGTTTATATTATGGTTGAGTAGAATAATTGTATTTTCCATTTCATTCATACAACAAAGTTATGTATAGTGTGGTGCTAAGGACATTGTGTATCCTTAAAGTATTGAGTAGAATTTTTAAAGGAAAAAAATCCAGTGTGAGTAAAATCTTACACTTCTGTGTTGAGTTTTGATTTTTAATCCCTTTGAGAGCCTTTCTTCCCCCTTCTCTGTGATTTCTTGGAGACAAGAGCAGAGGGTGTGGGGTTGTTGGTGTTCAGGAGTGACAAAATCTCAATAGAGCTGGAGATGATAGCAAGTCATTTACAATAGATGTTCTTCTTTGAAGACCTTAATCCTCCACAGAACCCTCACAGATTGCCAGGAGAGTCCTCTTTCAGAGTGAAATGCTGATCTGTCTTCCTGCTGCATTTATTCCATCTGTTTATGCTCAGAGAGGACACGGATCTCGATATTTCTAGCAGGCAGAGGAAGACTGTTCCAAGTATTCAGGACTGTTTAAGGTGGTTTATTTATTCTGATTCATCCATGAACTGCTTTTTTTTTAACACCACTGCTTCAGATATTCAGGGGTTTTTAACAGGAGGGAAGTTCATAGTCCTCCTAAAAGGAAGGAGTGAGAAGTACTTGAGGATTTTTCATGTCGCATATAAACAGGGATAATAAAAAAAGCAAGAAGGAATAAGATCAACTTTAGAATTATTGTTCATATATTTTATATTATTTTTAAAGTTTTCCAGATTTCATAAAAAGATGTGTTGGATTGGCTCCAAGACACATAATGCAGTTCACTGTAATTCAATATTGTACATATTCTTGTATACTAGAGCAGCATTGCAGCATTAAGTACGAATCTTAGCTGTTACATCATTTTATGTTGATGATTTTGTTTAACTTCATGTAAGAATTAAAAGTCCTCAACATATATGTGAACATTCCAGTAGTGTCATCAGACCAAACCTATTCCACACGATTATTATGATAAGATGTGCCATAAGGTATTGTCTCCATAAATTGAATCAACTACAGTAAAACAGATCTTAAGGGTGTGAAATTTTGATACTCCCTTCTTTGACACCATTTAACATCAAGCAGCAAGTGGTTGGTTCATTTTTACTGTTGTTTCCCTGTTTTTCAGAGTAGAAGACCAGTAGAATGAGATTCACTTAACTTTAATTATTTCATGCCCTCCACAGTTGTCTTTTAGATTGAACATTATTAAAGAATTTCAACATTCTTCATTTCTGTGAAATACCTGCACCCAGCTGTAGTGGCTTGCATACCGAATTTTTTCTCCACTTCAGTGAGGATTCTGGGCCTGAGTGGTTTGTCATCTGCTGGTTCCACTGACTTCTGTCAGGATGAAAAGGTGCAGCTCAGGCTCTGACCTTGTGTCCTGAAATTGAATTTCACACCCTGTGCATCCCAGTGTTCTAACTGTGGTGCTCCAAGGCCAGCCTGCAGTGTTCTCAGTGATGCAAATTGCTGGACAGTGTCTGTGAGGAAGGCTCTGGATTCTTCAGAAACACCTGACAGGAGACTGGCATCAGTCACCCTTTGTGCCCCATCTGGACTCTTTGCCCTGAGGGTCCTCAGTTTAGGGATTCCTTGCCAGCTGTAGAAGCTGAGGGTTATGGAAAACTCAGTCCTTCAGCACTGACCCTGAAAAAAGCCAAAGACCTGCAAGAGATGATCCAGACCCTTTTCTTCACCTCCATCATGACCAAAGACTGCTGTGGAAAACAGTCATTCCTGAGTGGAACTCCCTGACCCCTCCACTCCCTGATCTTCCCCAAGCAGAAGCATTTTCATACCTGTTCAATATCTAGATAAAAAGATATCTTAAACCACCATCTCTGCTTCTGACTGGGTTCCTCCACACAGAAAGTCAGGTGTGTAGTGAGGTGTGTAGGAATGCACACTGCCAAGTGGAGACTTCTGAAAATTTAAACACAGTCTGTAGATACTGCTTTGTCAGATATTTCTCAGGTTTCAGGTGGCTGGGTCTGAATATTTGTATTTTTCAGGTGTGTAAAATGGGAATGTATGTGCAGAGGACAATGCTCGTAGCAATTAACCAGTAACGAAGTGGGCAGTTAACTTTCATTTCATTATCTTACCCTGCTGTGATTTCATAGCAAACTACTCTTGGATTGGTGAAAACTCTGCTAATGCTATGAAAAAAAACTACTCCCAGCTGCTGTTCTAAAGAAATGTTTAAAGACTTCGCTGCTCAAAATATTTTGCCATTCAGCTGCTGCAGTCCTCTGGACAGAAAAGTTTTAGCTAAAGATTGTAAAAGTGTTTCAGAAACTGCTGTGTCCTGACTGCTGCTGTGTATGTACATTTTGTTTGTGTTCAAACTATGATTATGAGTTTCAGATAGAAATTTGTCTACAATAGCCTCACATCACTTTCATTAATAAGACTGTGAAATGACGTGGGACTTAGAATAGGTGGTCAGAAATCTGAACGAGGGTAAGAATAAAAAAAGAAAGTTTCATTCCAACTGCATCGAGTGACATGTTAAAATAATATTAAGTTCTTTTATTTTGTACGCTCACTCTGATTTTTGTGGGTTTTGTTTGAAACATACAAAAGTGATAACTTCTGAATAGTTAAATTGATGTTCTTTTATTATATTCTTTTGCCTAGTACAAAGCTGATTTTATTCACAGTCTATTCAAGCAAAACCATCCAATAAAAGTCTTATGAGAGTTCACTAAATGTTTAATATAATCATCTATTTATTATTCACCTGGTTTCTTCACTTTCATAATGGTAGGCATTGTTGTATAGATTAGTGGGTGGGAAAATAGCTGCAGTATTGATTCTGGCAGTTTTGATTTGTAGATGTCATTTTTATTTTTCCTGAATTGCTGTAGCAGTGCTGTGTAAAATGAAAGTCCAGAGGTGCTTTTTGTTCTCTGTAGTGTCTGCTTTCCAGTCTTGCTTTCCCATTTTGTTAAGTGTTAGAATAACCTTTCCTGCCTGTTAAGAGAAATGCTCTCATTCTTGGAGAAAATCCTTATTATTAATTTCAAGAAACTCTAGTAGACTCAACCAGCTTTGTGTCTCACCACGCAGGTGTCAGTATCGGCAGAGAACAAAAGGAAAGTCATCTCTTGCTGAAGTCAGATGACTGTAATTTATTTCCACAGTTTGAGAGCTCCTGGCCTTTCAATTGATAATTTTTCCTTTGGACTGGTGTGTGTTTAGTCTGCTGAAGGAGCGAGATGAGAAGTTCTGTCTGTGCATGAAGGGCAGTTGATTAGTGGGGGAGACTCCCAGCCAACTCGAGGAGGGCTGTGTGCCATCAGCCCTGCAGGAAGCTCTTGGACTCATCCAGCTCTTGGGTTATATCTGCACCTCTGCTTTTGCTCAAGCCACACAAGAGCTTTGAGGAAAAACATCTGGATAACTTGGATGCCTTGGATCCTCCAGACCCATGTCTTTCTGGGTGTAGGCTTGGACAGAGAACAGAAATAGAGATGTTTGAGAGTAAACAAAGATCTGTACAAGAATCAAGTGATTCTTTGTGTTTGGAAGGCCCAGCTCTGGGGTGGGTGTCAGTGCTGCTGCAGATGTTCTCCTGTTTTGGTAGTAAGGGAATGAGTCTGGAGCTCTGGAGATGGCAGTGGAAAACAGGTGGAGGTTTTTGCTGTAGTCCATGTTCTCGGTGTGTCCTGTAATTGTGAGCACGTTGCTATTTTATTTAAATGTTTCCTGCAGGCAAAATTACATCAGTATTAATTCAGCTGTGATGTAAAATTGCTTGTCTGTCTCTAAGACTTAATAAGTAAATGTCTTTTCAGAGCTTGAGTATTTTATTCTATAAAAATTCTACCGAGCATTTAAATGAAGTTATAGTTATTGAATTAAACATGAGTACCTACCACTGGTAAAAAATGTTGAAAATGCTCTTTCAGATCACTTCATTGGGGAAATTTTGATGATGCCCATTTTCACAGTGGTGGAAGTAGTTTCTATTTTTTGTTATTCATGCTTGTCATCCTGAAAAACTACAAATGGTAAAACTAATATGGAATTAACACTAGATTTAAGTAAAAGGTAAAATTTGATTTTTAGTTAGTTTAGTCTGCACAGAGATAAACTTTACTCAGAGCTTGGAGGGGCTCTCTGTGACCAGCAGTTTTTGAGATAAATGTGACACAGTCTTTCATGTTGTCTACTGATGATAATTCAGGATTTTTTTCAAGTGCTGTGCTCCTCTGAAAGACTGGAGTGGGCAACATTCTTGGTTTTTTAAATGAAGGGCAGTATATATTCAAACTAAATTTGAAAACCATCTTGGAAAGTTTTTTATTGTACTTGTTGCTTTGTTTTACTCCATTGCTCAGCAGTGGCAGTGATGAGTATTTCCTGTTCAGTAAGCAAGAGACTACAGAAATATTTTAGTTGCACTCAGATTCTCTTAAACTTTTTTTTAAAAATCCACTTTTTGATTATCTTTTCAATGGGGACATGACATAGGGGAAATATGGAAATACTATTTTCTGACCAAGCAAGGATGGCTAAATGAGGAACATGAAGTTTACAGAGTGTTAGCACGGATACACTGTGTGATGTGCTATAGAACTGCTATGTCTTTATTCCTGATTTTTGTCTTCTCCTTGATTGGAATCAGACAGTGGTTTTCTTCCTTTTTGGGACTTAGGATATTGTCTTTGAACAAGATACAGGTAATGATTTTAAAATAACATGCCTAGTGCCCATATTAGAGTTAAGACAAGGAATGCAAATACACAGTAATAGAATCTATCTTCTTGCATAGCAAAAGCCTAGCTTAAAATATATGCTGATATTTAGTGATCAACCCAGTCTTTGGCCTTTCAGTTTGATCACTGTTTTTGATGATGATGAAGATGAGTGTACTGTTATGAGACAAGGATCTTTGTTTATTATGAATTCAGTGTAGATATGAGGTGTGTGATTCACCACCACCACGGGATTTCAGAGGAATTTAGATGAGATATGAGAGAACTTAGCTCTGGTGCAGGTTTGTCCCTTCAGCTCTTCACTTGCTCATTTTTTGTGTGCTGGCAGAAAAGCAGGGTACTGAGTAAGGAGAGCCTTCCTGAAGGATTGTAATAGAGGAAGCTTCAGTTCCACAATAAAAATTTAATCCTTTTTTAAGCCTGTCTGCTGCTAAGTTCTGTTTGAAGAAGTCGGATAATTTCAGTAAAGTTCAGATATGTACATTTGCATTGTCTAGAGGAAGTTCTGTGCCTTTGGTTTGCTTTACCATCAATGAGAAAAAAAAACCTGTAAGAATTCTAGAGCAGAAGTGTTTTTGCTGAAGGATTCAAAAATGATAATTTATGTGTGTTGTGAGTAAAAAAAGTCTGTGAAAAATACTTGCTGAATTTTACATTGCGTCTGCTAACCAAACTTTTGTCCTTAAAAAAATTACTGCATTTGGAGAGCAGGAATTAAATCAATGTGCCTAAAGAGAATGATTTTAAGCAGTGTGGTTAATCCCTGTGCCATGTTCCTGTGCTGCTCCACAGCAGGTCCAGTTCTCTGCATAGACTGCCCTGTCACCTGCCCACTTGGCATCAACCTGTGGGGTTTCCTGGAACAGCAGATGGGATTGTGTTCTCTGGCCTGGGGGCTCAAATCTACCCTCAGAGAGGCTGGTTCTGATTTCTCTTGTTGTGTGGCCAGTGGTGTATGGGAAGGGATTTTGTTTCAACCTGTCATTGGATTTCAGGCAGCAGTGAGACTTAGCTTCTTTCTTAATTCCTCTGTGACTTTAATTCTATTATCTTTCAGTTGCATTTCAGCTGTCCTAGTTTTATGCAGTGGTCTGAGAGGCGAGAGTCACTTTTTTCTGCTCCAAGATGGAGTTCTTAGATGGCATTTCTGCTTTATCTGGTATGGTGCCATCATAAAGAGGGACAAGTGAGAGGATTTGAAGGTGAGGAAATAGAATCAGAGCCATCCTCATGTATCATGAGAACATGAAGGAAAGTTGCTGTGTGAGGAGGTGGCAGGTTTTTACATCTGCATTCCGAAGTAATGGAGCAACTGGTATTATTTGAGTCCTTGCACTGAGCACCTGGCAGTGGTGCTGGGAAAGGGAGGAGAAAGTGGAAGAAGCAGCAGGTAGGTGCAGTGGGAGGTGTGTGTGCTCCCTCCAAGGCCACCTGTTCTGCTGCTGCTTGGGGGTCTGTGCTGCTGGAATCAAAAGCAACCTGGCTGTTGTAAGTGAACTTGCACTAATTTTGTAACTACTTTGTGAGTCATCCTCTCTGAAATATCAGCTATGTTAGTTCATGCAGCAAATCAGTTTCTCTAAATTAATAGAAAAGATTAGACTTTAAAATACACTAGTTGATCTAGAGTTCGAAATTACCCAGTCCTTGGAGAGTCAAAAGCCATGCACCAAAAATGTTACATGTAAATCATTATTTTGATACATTCTTCTGCAAAAATACTTTCTGATCCACTGTGTTAGCCATATAAAAAAAACATTGATTATAGAGTTATACTTCAGTAAAACATAATTTTTTTAATCTGTGCTTTTCTTTCAGGGCAATTAAAGCATTTCAGGAGGCGCTTTATGTTGATCCCAGCTTTTGTCGAGCCAAGGAAATTCATTTGCGACTTGGGCTTATGTTCAAAGTGAACACAGACTATGAGTCTAGTTTAAAGGTAGGTTTAAGTTCTTTCAAATTGAAGTAACATTTCTTACAAGTCGTGTGTTGCATCTCAAAGCTGCAAGGAATGCATAAGCACAGAACAGTCACAGACCACCTGCTATAGAAATTGAAGTGCTTTAATGTGAAGTGTCTCAGTCTAAACAGAAGAAGGATAGGTTTGAGGTGTGTGAGGTGCTACACTCCACATGAAAAATTCCAAGATTGTAGGGCTCTTGTTAAAACAGGGAACCTTGAGGGAGACTGAGGTAGTACCAAAAGCTAAGGGAAAAAAAAAAGTAGCAGCTTGGATTATTTAATTTTTTATTTTTATATTTCTTTTTTTTCCCCATATCTTCCCTGTTGTTACCTAGAAGTTTTTGGAATTAGTTCACTAGAAAGTTTTTATGCAAAATGATGTCTTTTTTTATATACTTGTTACTTTTCTAGTAGTTAATTGCTCTTTCATTTCCTGGCTTAAGAGTCAGCTTCTAAGGCAACAGTTTCTGGCTAATCAATTGGAAATGGTTTATGGTAACAGCATTTTGTTTCTTCTGCACTTCTTCAAATTCCTTACTATTTACATTCTTTTCTGGTCTCTGGTTGTAATCTGTCATTTTATCTCCCTCTGTTCAGCACATTTGCCCATGTTTTTCCTCTTTCCATTTTCTACTTTAACCACATGTCCTTTCCTTCCTGGCCTCTAAATTTAGCTGTTATGTGTCTTGGAAGAAGGAAGTGTTCTTTTAACAGAGTTGCATGTGGTGGGAAATACACCTGCAGGGCTGAGAATTCTGTAATTAAGTGTAATTTATAAACACATTTCTGCATATTAATCTTTCCTAAAAATTAGTGAAAGCAGTGTTTTGTTTTCAAGAATCTTATGGCTTCCATTTCTAGGTAGATTTTCTTGGGTTGTCAGAATCACATTGTCCAAAATTTGAAAGAGCAGAGTGTTACTCTTAATATTTTCTTTCTGTTTTTGTAATGGGGAGGAGCAGTTCTCTTCCCCAGGCTTCCCTTTTCATCCAGAGCCTAAGGTTTCACCTACAGAGCAAAAAAAAGTTGGAAATTGTGCAGAGGAGTAGAAAAGATTCCATGCAGTGAATGGTGAAAGAGAGCAAGGAGAGGTTGAGATAGATCACTGTTGAGAAAGGGATTATGTGGGAGCTTGGGTGATCCTATTTCCTTATACTTGGGCATAGGTTTGATATGTCATGATATATGTGGAATAAGAGAAGTGCTGAAGTACATTTTGGTTTTATTTTTCAAGAAGCTGGGAGAAAACAAGATTAAATTTACGGGGAGGTGGTCGTCTTGTAATCAAGCAGTAGAAGAAACTCAACGATCTCAAAAGGTCTTTTCCAGCCTAGCTGATGATATGATTTTAATTTTTGATATAAATTGATCAAGAAATAGATAACCTTTTTCTGCTGTGCAATAAGATTTGCAACTCTGTCAGTGAATCAGATATTTAAATAAATACTATGATAACTCAGTCTAAGTAATTTCTAGTGTTCGATGTTCACAACTTTGCAAAACAAATCAGTCACTTACCATGAGGATTTTGAGTATACCAAACTTCACATTTTCAAAACACCAACTACAAATGGGGAAACCACCGAAGTAGTATTTTGAAAACAGAAAGAAATTAATCTTTTTTAGTGCAAAATTATCATGATTCCATTGCTTTTATGTGGCATGTGGTTACGTCACTTAAGGAAACAAATGGCCACAACAAAAGCAGGTTACCCTGAGGCAGAGGGATGGTCTTCAGAGAATGGTGAAATGAACGTGGTGGGTGTTTGCATTAAACATGGTTTCATGTTATTCTTAAAAGAATATAACTGCAGCTTGTTCCTCAAAGTTTGTCTCATTTTCCACCTTACAGTCCTGATTGCATCGGTCAGCACTCTCAGCCACACTGAATCGAATGATTTTTCATTTTTTTGGTTGTCCCCAATTGCAGACTGAGGTGGATCAGAGGTCTGAGCCAGCTCAGCTTGAGAGGGCCTGGTTGGTACATCCAGTGCAAGGCTGATGGAATGGGGAGGAGGGGACAGAGCTGTCTTATCCCCTTCTGCTTCAAAATGTCATGAGAAACTGCTCTGGAATTACCAACTGAGACACCTGAAGCAGACTTTCTGGTTTGCTTCCTTTTCTGTGGAGGTTGCAGTCCTTAGTAAAGAATAACAGTGAACAAAAGCAAAGACCCAGTGGAACTCGGAACTTTGAGGTGTTTCCAGTTATGCTCAGCTGTGGATTTAAGGTGCTGTCCAAGGACTTACCTACTTTGAAAACAACATGTTACTGATTGAAACTTTCCAGTTTAGACATCACAATGTACCAGTTGAGGAAAAAACTCAGTAGAACAGGACTGTAGCTTCTGAAAAAGCCAGCCTGACTAGGGTTTTTAAAAACACACCTTAAACCAGAACTGTGAGGGATGAGAATATGACACAAGTCAGAAAATGCTTCCTTAGTGAAGAGAAGAAAGTGAAGTGCTGGTGCACTGGTTGTGCTCAAGCATGGGGAGAGTAGAATGGGGAAGGGATGGGAGCAAAGTGTGAAGGGATGTTTTCACACAATGTCTGTCTCATTCTCTGAGACACAGAGTATGTCATCTTCGAACAAAAGAAATATAAGAAGCCCAAAGCAGTGAAGAGACAGAGTTGTCTTGTTGTGCCTGTTTTGGTTTTGTGGACCTTTTTAAAAGGATCCAGGATTTTAGAGGGTAATCAAGGGGGTTGGGATCCAGCCTGCCTATGACTGCCCTTGAGCACAGACCCTTTTCCTGGGGCTCTTTGCCCAGTTTGAACTCCCAGTTCACACGAGGCAGAAAGTGGAAGTAACTTTTCATCTGGTATTCGCTTGTGACTGCTCTGGATCTCACAGATTGTACCAACGTTGCATTAAAGTACTTTGAAATATCATAATGTTTTTGATGGTATTTAAACATTCATGTTAAGTCTGTAATTGCTAAGAATAAACCATTGCCAACAGATGAGTCATTGTCAGTAAGACTTATTGTCAGTAAGAGTCTTCAGGCAAAAGGGGAAGATGGAAGTCTGAAGGTCATATATTCCATGTTTTTCACAATTTTAGTGCATTAACATAAATCATCTCTATTTTATGTAAGCAATTTAAGCACAAAATTAATTTTTACTATTTTAAGATGTTGATGATCAAGATAATTACTAGAGTGCTGTTTAACAAGCATAAAATCAACTCCCAGTGTTTTTTCAAAATCAATTACTGGTTTTGCCTGTTCTGCAGTTAAGACTTGCAAATTACTATGACAATCCTTGACTTTCTCTGTTACCCCATTGCCATCAACTCTTGCAACACCAGTGCTGTTGAAAATTACCTGGCCTTCAGGCTTACATTAAAGAATAAAAGAAGTGTCCCTTGTGGTTGAAAAGAAAACAGTCTTTGTGTAACCTGGCAGATGGGGCAGTGTTACCTTCAGAGGTGAGACATGAAAGCTGAATTTGCCCCATTCATCAGAAAAGTACAATTTATTCCAAAATTAACTGGCAGTGACTTCTGGGATGGATTTCTTTTTATAAATTGATGACTGTAGCAACACCATGCTACTAAGGTTTACCTCATAGTCCAACTTTTTCATTTTACTGTGTCCTGCTGCCCCTTTCCTGTTCAGCATTTCCTACAAATGACACAAGGAATTCTGTGTTCAGTGGTGGTAGCTGTGTTGGCACTGTGATAATCTGAAAGGAGAATAAAGCAAGATCTCTAGGAGTGTAATACATTTTTTTATTCATTGGCTAAATGTAATTGGAAAAAATATTCATATTTCTGGGTATGTGCCACATTATTTCTGACATGTCACTCATTGTCATGGTCATTTTCCTATTTATTGATTTTTTTTTTTTAATTTGGCCTCCTTTTTTCATAGATGCTTGTAATCGTCTTGCATATGTGTCTCAGTTCTTCTCTTAAGTAGTGTTGAATCTTAAACAATTTCTATAAAATATATGGGAATGAAAGATTCCAAAGAGAATTTTGGAGGACCTTCCTGGATGACATACTGCTCCAGTGCTTTTTGAGGTCTGGGAGCTGAGCACCAGCTGACAGCTGTGGGAAACCAATCTCCCTTCTGGCACTCATCCTGCTCGCTGGTGTTGAAGTCTCGTGTTTTTAGTGGGGGTTTATAGCCATGATCTTGAAAGCCATTTGAATGCAGAATTCATACTGAAAGGAAAAAAGAAATCTTTGTTTCTTATATTTATTAGATTGATAAGATTGAGGGAACAGTGGGAGCCAGAAGGCAAATTTTCTGAGGGTTTGGTTTTATGAGGGGAAGCTTTGTTTGGTTTTGTTTGGAGATCTGTGGTTGGGGAATTGTGTGGGTTTTGTTGGATGTTGTTTGGTTTGTGGGGTGGGGTTTTCTAATGGGTGGTCAGTAGGAATGCTGGACACGAGCAAGTTGGTTTATAGCAAACAAAGCAATGGTTTACTTTGGGAATTTTATTTGGTTTTATTACAGGTGCACCATGTACCCAGTAACAAAACCTTTAGAAGAATGAGAACTCAATTTCTCATGTTTTCAATTACCTGCCTTTTAGTAGAAATACTGATTCTGTCTTTCACTTACAGAATTTTTTCTTCCTTCTTTATACACAAAACAGTTATTCCCGTAGTTTGCTTCAGGCTTATGCTTTCATCTTGCCTGTAAATCATCAATTTAAATATAATTTTAATTTTTTAATTATTCTTCTAAAGATTCTCATTTGTTAGTAATGTTAAGATATGCTGCTTATATTAGGATAAGAAAAAGGCTGCAAAAGAATGAAAATGTGCATGAATTGTATGAATATGCATGAAATATAAAGGAATTAAATACTGATGTACCGATGAACAGCTTGAAGTACTTATTTATAGTCAGTCAGACACTTTTCTACCACTTATTCAAATATTTCTCCTGTATATATATATATATATAATATACACTTATGAAAGATATTTTTAGCTAGTGCAGCTATTATATGCCAGCACATAACTGTTATAGACATATAATTCATTTTTTATGTTCTTTCTCTGAGTAATAAGTAAACAAGTATTTAGGAAAGTGAAAATTTGTGATTTTTGAGCCTTCATGTGCTCATTAACCATCCTAGTTATCTTTCTCATATGGGCTTAGATTACTGATTTTTAAGTTTAAACATTTTACATTGAAACCTTATGTATTTTAATCACTAAAAATAACTAGTCAAAATACATGTGGTTATGAGGAGTTTTAGTTTCTTATATCTAGCTTTATGTGATTCTACAAGGAACAGCTGCTTTTTTAGGTAAAAACAAGGTGAAGGGCTTTGGCTCTTGCAAGTTGGATGTCCAAGATTTCAAGCACGTCACACAAAGAAGTGTTTTGTGAAAAACAAAATGAAATGACTCAAAAGATAATTTCAATAAAAATGTAAGTGGATGGAAAGCAACATTTGAGATTAAAATTTCTCTCTTAGTCCTTGTAGTTTGCATGTGTCAATAGTGGAAAGACATGTACAAGAAGTAAATCCATGGAAGTTTTTTAATGCAGCATGGCACTGTAATAAAATTGCAGGAGAGTTATTAATGTGACTGGTTTGGACAGTGGATAATGATACCACAGTGTCTGGCCTACAGTGTTCTCTTTTGTTCTCTCTTACCTAGTTTCACTTGCGTTTTTGACTAATTCCTGTAAAAGAGAAATACAGGTGTATTTTTGAAATGTCACGATTACAAAGTGGAGTAAAACTGAATTACTGTGCTGTTTGCCATCTTTGGACATTTGTGTGGTGGAGAAGAGCACACCATGGGAGGAAGAAGAGGTGATTCAGAAGTTGAGCATTCAGTCTAAGGATATTGGTGCTGGATGTGGCAACCCTGTGTGTATGGGGAATGGTGTGGTGGGGAGGAGTGCTGTGGAAAGAGGCCCGGGCTTCCTAGTTGATGGCAAGTTGAACATGAGCCAGCAGTGCCCTGGCAGCCAGGAGGGACATCCCTGTCCTGGGGACATCAGGCCCAGCATCACCAGCTGGGCAGGGGAGGGCATTGTCCTGCTCTGCTCTGGGCTGGGGCGGCCTCACCTCGAGTGCTGGGGGCAGCTTTGGGCATCACAATGGAAAAAAGGCATGAAGCTATTGGAGAGTGGCCAAAGGCAATAAAGATGGTGAAGGGCCTTGAGGGAAAGCCATATGAAGCTGAGAGCACTTGAACTGTTCAGGCTGGAGAAGACTGAGGGGAGACCTCACTGTAGTCAAAACTTCCTTGTGAGGGGAGCAGGAGGGGCAGGCAGTGATCTCTGCTCTGTGGTGACAGTGACAGGACCCGAGGAAACAGCCTGAAGTCGTGTCAGGAGAGCTTTAGGTTGGATGTTAGGAAAAGGTTCCTCCCCAAAGGGTGGCTGGGCACTTAACAGCCTCCACAGGGCAGAGATCACAGCACCCTGGCAGAGCTCAAGGAGTGTTTGGTCAGTGCTCTTGGGTGCATGCTGTGACTCTCGTGGATGGTTCTGTGCAGGCCCAGGAGTTGAACTCAATGATCCTTGTGAGTCCTTTCCAGCTCAGGGTATTCAGTGATTCTGGTGCGCTTTGTGGACCTGTTCTTTAAGAGGCATCTCGTAGGGGACACAGCCAGTTTTGTCAGGTGTAAGTGTGACTGCAGGGGGTCATTCAGGGCACGCAGGAATGCTCGCAGCGTAGCCCAGCTTGCCCTGTGCAGGCAGGGACTGAGCTGCGCTTCCCGTGCAGCCTGAGCAGCTGTGGGGGCTGGAGGCTGAGTCCTGGAACCGCCCCAGCTCGGCGTGGATCAGCTCCGTGGCCATTGCCGGTGCTGCAGACTCCTGTGGTCCCCTTTCCCTGGGACCTTCTGCTGCTGCTGGCAGCCCTTCAGGCTGGGAGCACAGGAATAGCTGAATTCTGATATTGCAGAAATAATGCATATGAGGTGGAGGCAGATGTGAGTGTTGAGATAGCTTTGTGAAAATCACTGTGTCAGATATTGATCAGTAAATTCAGGTGCAGCCTTTTTTTGGCTTGCAGAAATACAGCTTGTATGATTTTTCTGTTTAAAAATAATTTTTCTCTTAGAGCTTGTCAGAACAAGAGATTTTTCGGAGCGCACTGCTGCTGTTTAGTGGATACGTATATGTGGCCTTTGTTCCTTCTGTCCTCCGGCAGCTTTTTTTTTTTTCTCCTGTCTGTAAATTGGCTTTTTTCTGAATGTTGGACAAAAGTACCTGGTGTTTACACTACACAAACCTTTCTCTTGCGAGCTGAATTTGTTCTGAGCTCAGAAGGCAGTGGAGAGCAGCAGGATGAGCTGCTGTAGCAGCACATGGAGCGTGTCCTCTCCTGACCCTCTCCCCTGGTCCCAGAGATGCCTGGCAAATGGAGGCTTGGCACTCTGCCCTGGCTGGTTACACAAGGCTCTCCGTGTCCTACTTATCTGAACAAAAGCTGCTCTGAGCAGCACGGGCATCACACCTAGGTCACACAGGCAGAAAAAGCCATCTCCTGACAGAATTTTACTGAGTCATGATGGAGCTTTCCTTCATGGTAAGTCGGTGAGGATTGTCAGGTTTCAGATGATGGCTTGCCTTGCTTGCTTGAACAAATGCAGAGCTGAGAGCCTGGTAAACTTGCCGATGTCACCCTGGAGAGGGAGTAGAATCACTACGTTGAGGTCTCAGGTTTGGATGTAAACAGAGACAGTACTGAAAATCTTGCACTGAAAAGAATAGGGTTCGTTTATCTTTTGTCATTTATTGATTAAATAAACAACAAAACCTTGGGTACATGCCTGTTACATTGTAAAGAATCGGTGTTAATTCTATGAGAGAAAGTTACTTAAATGTAAAGTTACCTAAATCAGTGTCAGATTACTGTTACTTTACTACCAGACCTAGTGCTTTCATCAGTTCTCTCTGTAGGGAATCCACTGTACCTCTCATCCTTGGAAAGGTTATCTTCGGAATTGTTTCCACAGTCAGAGGCAAGTCAAGGGCGCCAGAGGAGTTGGAATGGGCTGTAGATAACTCTGCAATTACAGATGGCTACAAATCAAGGTGATTTAGGGCTTGGCTGATCTTAAAGGTCTTTTCTGACCTAAACGATTCTGTGACTGTGCCTTGAGCCGCAGCCCTTGAGGAGAGCCTGTTGGTTTTTAACATTCAGAACACTGCCTTCTAGGTAAATCCTCTTACTGGAGATTTGAATTTCTATAGACTGCTGTCTGCCTTGAGGTATTGTGTGTCGTCTCTGAGCTGCAGCGGCCTCTCCTGCATAACAACTATTCCACACAGCAGTAGCCAGCTCAGTGCTGCAATATTTGAGAGGGGTGCAGATGTTTGCCAGCCGCTGCTGTTGGTTGCAGAAATGGAAGTTGGAAATTATTACTATTTTTTAATTCTTTTTGGTGCTGGTAATTGGGATTAGAGGATCTGCATTTGGCTGACGAGGTTGATGTGTTAGAATGCATGCATGGGGTTTTTTTTTTTGTCTGATTTTGAGTACTTAATGGGAAGCTATGTATTATTTATCTGGCAAGAGGTGTAGGTTTGCTCGTGTGTGTGCATTTCAGAGGTTCTTGGTATGAAAGGTTCTGGGGTTTCTGTGTTCTGTGTATTGCTTTTAGATAAGATAACTGTCTAGTGCAAACGGTATGTTTTTCTGTAGTTACTGGCTTTGGTCGATCAATTTCTTTACTGTTTGCAGATTAGTGAACAGTGCAAGTAGAAATTTACCATACTGAGAAAATTTTCATAATGTGGATTTTTGAATTTCAGAAGTTGGCTACTGTAGCAGTAAATATTTAATTTTTTAGGAGGCATTGCTGAGAATATTTCTGCTTTTATTTGCTGTATAGCACTTGATACTATGGCATATTTATATATTAAAATGGTTAGATATTCTTATATGGTTGTCTGCTTTCTCTCAGTGAGTGTCACTGCAATAACCCTTCAGAAGAGCTGCTGCAGAACAGTTGTCAATCTTTTTTCTTTAGATCTGCTTATTTTTTATAATAGCATTGCTAGGTGAGAGCTAATCTATTCCATTCTGCTTTATTTTTCCATAGTAATTGTAAGTGATGGTGCAAGATGACACATCTGTACAGGAAGGATTTTGTACCTTTTAGATCAGTAACACTCAGTTGTACAGGCCAGAGGCTTTTTCTTTTCTTTTGGCAGGCAAAATGCAATTTAAGATAGAGCATTTTATTTTTATTTAGGGTTTTTTTTTTTTAAAGTTGTCTGCTTAGTAGGATCACTATGGTAACAGACTAAAGGATGTCTCTGAAGCACTCAACCTGCATTGCAATGTAAGTGAGGGGAGACTGTAAGTTGTCTGCCTGCTGAGCAGTAGGGAAAAGAACAGACACAGCAGAGAAATAAACTAATAATTAATATTTGTAAGCTGTTATTTGATGCTTGTGCTAAGGTTAAAAATTCATTTTACAGTCTGAATCTGTTTTTGTGTTCTCTTCTGGGGGGCTATTACTGAAATGTTCATTATAAATCATAATTTGTGTTGTTACTCAGTTTGAGTTTGGTTCATTTTTTAAATGCTGTTATGTGTTACGAATGATGTTGATGAAGTGAGTGAGGAGGAAGCTGCATCAATGTATGTCAGAGCTTATGGAAGTGTCAGCATTCTCCTTATGTCTTGTTATGGATAATACATTAATTTTCAAATTTTTTGTCCCTATTAAAATTAGGGGTTTTTTAAAATGTGATGGTCTGATAAAATCTTACACACCTTAGAGATGTGTGTTGTATAGACATGATGTACTCAAGGAGTTATTGTGACCCTGCGGAAAATTAAGTAGCATCTAATAGTTCTGAGTACAAAATACTGAAAGTCTGTTGTACATATCCATTGATACAGACTTGTTTTCTTCCCAGCTACAGCAGTGGGCTCCCAGTGCCACCTGGTTTGCATCCTGATCAATTTAGTTTGATCAAAATTATCATTTTTATGCCAAGAATATAAAGTGTACTGAAGCATCAGTCATGTTTTGCGTATTAGAAATCACTTGACACTGTGTTTTGTAAATAACTGTGTTTATTAACAGTCGTATTTAATAGGGTAACTCTTAGGCTGCTGTATTCCCAGGCCTTATTTTCTCTGTTGCACTAATAAATATATCAATTGCAAGGTCACACTGCGTGGGGATTTTCTCAAAGGTTTATGGAAAAGCTTAGTCACTGGAGTTTCTGTGCCTGTTCCATTCATTTTTATACACTTTTGTCTCAGACTAAATAGTGATCAGTGAATTTGACATGACACTTGCAGGCAGACTTCATTGCTCTGCTTTTCTGACCTTCTTTATAGATGAGTGAAAATCTTACCTCAGAACCTAGAATGTTTTAAAAGATAGTTGTATTCCTTAAAGAAAAGTGATTAAAATTAAACAGGCTTTAATGTTTAACTGAAGTTTTCTCAACATCTGGGGAAGAGAATGTGAGAACTTATAAACTCCTTATGAACTCATGTTTTAATGTAGAGATATTCATATTAAATGCTTTTTCACAAGAGCTCAATTTTTTAAAACTTAAAATCACTCAGTTTGGTGGGAGAGTGTTCTGTTTTTCTAGGTAGATGAGTGCTTAAGTGTTTATCTCCATGAGGCTGTGAGCTGCTGTGTCTGCAGTCCCAGTTGTGTATATAAAACTTGATCTTCCAATTTTGACCATTTGTTTGATGCCTTCATCCTTTCAGGTGCAACCCCAGTTGTTTTGTGAAGATCTGTTGCCATCTTACATTACTAGAAGCATTGCAGTGTTTGCAATAAAAAAATTTACTTTCCTCTAGCAGTTGAACAGAAATTGAAAATTGTTTTTTTTAAGATACATGGTGAAATGCAGTATTGATTTTCAAGTACAAAATTGATTTACTCTTAATAGTTTGCCCAAGTGCTAGTATTCCTTTGTTTGAAAAGCAAATCCTTCTTTTTTTGTTCCAGCATTTTCAGTTAGCTTTGATTGACTGCAATCCCTGCACTTTGTCTAACGCTGAAAGTAAGTAACCAATAAGTGTTTATTTTGTTGTGGATTTTTTTTTGAAGTCTTATGCTTGCAACTGTATGAATTTTTAATGAACCAGGTCTTCAAAATCAAAAGAGTTGGTACTGAGAGAGGGAGACTACAAAACCTGTGTCACTCTCTCAGTGGAGACAGAGGTTCCAGTGGAATTGTGGATTGTTTTAGTAAATGGAATAAGTAAAAATTGAGACTTAGCTTATTCATTACTCAGAAGGCTTGAATTCTGGAGAAAACTTAACTATTTGACTGCTTTTTATTTGTTTATAAACTTGGTGCTTGTGCTGTGGCACACATTTAATAGCAATTATTTAATACTTTGTGTCATCTTGATAATCTGTAAATTTTCAGTGATTATTTTCATGCCATTTAAATTTATAGATCCAAAATTCAGCATCAATCTTACTGTAGAAATAAGAAAAAAAACCCAAACCTGTGTTTGATTTTTTTGTTTGTTTTTTTGATGTCAGCTATATATTGGTCTGTATTTGAACATGTTACTCTTTAGTGCATTGTCATCTGTCATAGGCAGAATGTACTGTAGGCTGTAAGAGAGTGTCCTGCAGGTATTTATCCACAGTTAGTGGAACTGTATGCAAGAATAAAAGTGTGTTTCTCTGTGTTTTGGAGTCTGTAAGAATCAAAAGTCTGAGAGTTGTGAAGGAAATTATTCCTGCAGTTTTTCAGGTACCTTCATGCTTGAGCTTAAGTTGTTGTTCATGTTGAGCTTAAGTTGCCTCCCAAGTCTCACTTCAGAGGCATTGGATAAAATATTTAAAAGCATTCTTTAAAAACTGGATGGAATTGTGAATATTGTATCAGCAAGGTAGTGAAAGGGAGTTTGTTCACATGGCTGAAACCACTGGCTGTATCAAGAAGCCAGCTGTGCCTCAAGGCTATCTTCAAAGCTTTGCCACTTATCAGGAACAGGCACAGATAATTTTGTAAAAATTTGCAGAATTTTCCCTGAGTCAATAGGCTTTTATTGCTTTTCTACCAGACATGTGATTCTTTATTGTATTTCGTGTTTGTTCATATTCTTTCTCTCTGACTTTATTGGTTGTCACTAAATCTCTGAATTTCTGTAGGGTCTTCCTAACCTTTCCCCTCCAGTCCCCTCTGCCCCCAGATTTGTAGAGGAGTGGCCCCATGTAAAGGCTTTGATGCCTGACAGACCCAAAGGAGGAGAGTGAAGAGGACTGAGAGGTGCTTGGTCAGCACCACTGTGCTCTTCTGGAAGGAGAACTGAACCCCCTGCCCCAGGGCATTGGGTACCCTCACTAAATGTTCCGTTTAATCCTCCCCCTTGTATTTGTAAGGGCTGGGTGAGTAGCAGCATTACACTGAGTGTGTTCCCAGCAGAAATGTTGGAGCACTAAGCATCTCTTCTTCCTATTTAGGCAGTCTCTAATCTGACACCTTTAATTTTCCTTTCCCCTCCAAGGCATCACTTCATTTTGGAGTTTCACACTGAAAGGGTTTTTTCAGGAGGGGAAAAAAATAAGAGAGAGATTTTTTAGATAATGAACTCCTGAAACAAAAACAGGGCTTTTCTTTCATCAGTACAGAGTGAGGTTTGATGATGCAGTGAACATAATGGGTGTGTTATTTGCTCTTTAGCAAGGAACACAAAGTTTATTAAAATTTTAGATGATGCATTTCATTCTGACCTGGTTTCCAAAGTGCACTCGGCTTCCTTCTTTGTTGTGGAGGACAAAGCAGTGCACAAAGGGAGATTTTTTTTCCCTCCCTTATGACCCACAGTGAAACCTTGAACTCTGTATTACCTGTATGTATGGTAATTTGGTGTCACACTATTCTGTAGCTTCAAGGGAGAGAAATCTGTGTAATTGAAATAAATTGACCTTGACTCAAACACAGGTATTTTCTTACTTGTAATCCTTGTGAACATGGAGCAAAAGTCTGTCTCAAAGGAACTTTTCTTTCCTCATCAAAGCAGAATGAGGATTACATTCGTGTCAATTAGCTTTAGCTATCTATCAATCCATGGATAGTCCAAGTTTGCAGTTCTCAAGTCTTTTCTGTGATGATGTGTGCAGTGTGGGGGTAATTTTCCCTTTGCTTTTACTCTTGAACAACTTCCATTTTTCTTTCTCCTTCATGCCTGCACAGGCTGCGGGCACTATTATGGCATTCTGGACAATTTGTATGAGGAATTGAAAATGCTTAACAGTAGCAATCACAGTATCACCTATAATTAACACTTCTGGTTCAGTTTGACAAGGGACAGACAATTCCTAAAAAGGAAGAAAAAACACCTAAATTTAAGATCCCATATAAAACTGGCAGTGTGTAACATAATGTTCTGTAACCCAGCTAGTCTATTTCTTGGCAGCTGAATGAAAATGTTTATTTCTAGCTTTGTTATGTACAGAAAATGCTACCTGTGTTCCCATACCTCAGCTTCAAGAGATTTTATTGCTAAGTTTACTGAAAGGTTAATGGACTCTCTGTTTCAGAATACAAATAAAATCCATGGACTGCTTTTTTCAATATCTGTTTGCAGTTTTTGTGCTTTGTTAGGATATTAATCTTCTGTCAGGTCTGGTATATTAAGGGTAAAATATCAGTGTAAAAATATACTCTTTGGGTATTTTCAAAATGTAATTTGTCTTGGGTTTGCATTGATAAATTTGAAACATTGTTTATCCCTTCACAACACTGTAATTGGTGTTGTTCATTAAGACTAATAATTTTGATTTTTCCACTCTTACAGTTCAGTTTCACATTGCCCACTTATATGAAATCCAGGTAAGCTTTAAGCTCATTTTCATGAAGTGTTGAGTTTCATACTATGTGATGTAATCAGTCTGTGAAATTCAAATTATGGATGCTTTAGTAAAGTTAGACTAAAGTCTTGGATCACTCAAGAAACTTGATTTGTTTTGCCTAAATGAAAAATATTTTGTGTGTGGAGTGTCGTGCTATAAAATGGAATAGCTATCTTAATAAACATATTACTTAATCTCCCAATTTGAGTGCAAAAAAGAAATCCCAAAATACAACTTCCAGGAAAATTCTTTTAGGAGATTCTATTTATATTTTAAAGCTTATGTGTAGATTTAAAAATACAAAGTTTCTCAATTCATGTATGTATATATTCAGATTGTTTCTCATATACACACACACAGAATCAATTCCAACCCGTTGTCCATGTGCCTTTTAAGTATATGTGGTATATTTGACATGAAATTTTTAAATGTAAGTGCAGTTTTAAAAGTTGTTACATTTTCACATTAAATTGATGCATTAGGGGTCTGTGGTCAACAGCAAATAAAGCTGTGTTACTACTTCTGTGTCAAGTCCTACCACAGAGCTTTTCAGGTGAATCTTCTGGGAAATTACAGAACATTTCCTGAGCTTCCAGAATACAAGTAAATTGAAACCAAGTGGCTACTGAGATAGCTATGGTATATTTGAGATTTGACTGACTGGTTACATAATGGAGATGCTGTGCCCTTTTACCACATTTATAGATGTCATATGACTGAGGAAGGGAGGTGACTTGAAAACAAAACCTCCTGTAAATGAAATGGATGACAGACATAAACTATATTTTCAGTCAGTTAGAAAGGAAGGGCTGTCTTTTAACGGCACAGTGAAAAGTGGCCTTAAGTATTTCTATATAAATAAAAGATATAAGTCTGATAAACAGAGTATTTTTCTTTTGAATGCTTTTGGTGCAAAGTCATAGGACAGGACAGAAATCTCCCATCCCAATGCACCATTCAGCAGCTTCCTGGATTGTTGTGGTTCTTACTTGGCTACCATCCAAATTCCATTCAGCACATCAGTTCTGTTTTACTGCAGCAGATCAGAAGGGAGTTAAACTGCCCAGGTCACTGTGCCAGGTGTCCTGTGGAAGTGTGTGACCAGTGTTAGCTGTGCTTAAGCTGTGCTTTCTGGCTGACAATTACAGGCAGCAGCAACTTTGTTTTAATGCAAGTCAGAGCAAAAAAGTTTTGGTGCATTCTGCTCTTAGTTTTGGTTTGCCCCACAGTTCTGATTGGGAGGAGCATCTTGGTTTCTGGGATTTGACAAACTGACAACCAAAAGAGTCCTGGCTTCATTCTGGATATTATCTCTGACACAAATAGAGAGGTTTTGGAGATAGGCTGGTTGCTTGGTTTCTTCTACAGGTCACAATGTAACAGTTTTTTGAATCCCTCCATATACTTGAAAATTATCTACTCCCTTAATATTAATGAAAAAGTGAATTCATTCCTTTGTTAAGTACCACAGTACTGCACTTTAAGTGATGGATTGCCAGGCTCTGGACAAGAGACAAGCCTGGTGCTGATGAGAATTAGCAGTTATTTTTATGGTGTTTAATGCTGGTTTCTAACATTTCACCTCTGGAAGTGAGATGGCTTGTACGGTGTCTAAAGAAAGATGCTGGATTGGGTTCTCCTCCCCTTTTCCATTTAAAACCATTCATGATGCAGCCAAACATCGAGGGCTTTGGAATTAGCACAGAGATATAAAGTTCTTTCCTGTGAGGGTGGTGGGGCCCTGGTGTGGCTGCTCTGTCCCTGGAAGTGTCCAAGGCCAGGTCGGACAGAGCTGAGCCACCTCATCTAGTGAAAGGTGTCCCCTGCCCGTGGCAGGGGGTTGGAATTTGATGGTCTTTTAGGTACCTTCCAACCCAAACCATTCGGATTTGATGAAATAAAACCAAATGCAAACATTGTGACAGGTTTTGTTAGTATTTTAAGGCATATAGGTAATCAGATTTCTAACGGGTAAATGCTTACAACAAATAACAAAAGTAAAAAAATACTCTAGGTCAGGAAAACATGCTGTATTTTAAAAGACCTTTCTGAAACCTCCTGAGCCTGTAAACATTTTTTTCAAAGTGTGAATGTTAGGCACTAATTTTACCTAATTTGACATCTGAATTGCTGCCTCTGCTGTCATGCTCTACAGTGAACTTCCCGTTCATTTCCTTAACATTCATAGTCATAAACTACAAATTTTGTTCCCAGTGCTAAATTTAAAATATTTTCCTGATTGTTTTTCTTTTGCTGGACATGGATCTTTTATTTATTTATATTATTTGTTTTCTTACCAGTTGTCTGCATTTCATGAACACCAATTAAAAATCTTTTCTACCAACTTCCCCTTGTTCCATTTGAAAGTATGTAATTGCTGCTTTAATTTTTCTTCCTGACTAGAATAAGGTTTTTAAATCACCAGAGTTGTCTTTTGTGATTTTGAGATTTCAAGAACTTGATAACATTTTTAAATTCTAGTAGGTATTTAATTGTTTAGAATTTTCTTCCCAGTTGTCCCTTCAAAACACCAATACTGATTACTGTGTACTCCTTGCTTAAAACAAACGTATTTAAGCCACAGTCATTTGCACTTAGGTGGCCCCATTTATTTTAATGCACTCTTCATCTATTTGCCAGAATGAAGTCTAATCTTGAATTATCTAAAAGCATTTTTGTGGAAGAGGAGGCACAGAACAGTTTGACATTTAAAATATATTCACTTTTAAGCAACTATTGTTAGGGAATGCAAAGATAAATGCTGACATTATTACCAAATAATTCATCAAATAATTATTGAGAAGTCTTAACCTTTAATATACACAAAACAGCTCATACAGTTCACAGAAGTCAATAAAGACCCCAGTCCTAACCTGGAAACGTGTTTTTTGTACCAACACCTGTTTGTATAGGGAATTGAAAACGGAGTGTTTCCAGACTGTAGGCACACCTAAACTACACAGCAGATAATAAGATCTTGTACTTTCATTATCTAGGCACAAACCTTTTAATTCTGCATGTGGTGGGACTCTGACCAGGACAACAAATATCTTGAAAGAGGCAGTTCAAATATACCAAAGGAAGGAAAGAGGCAAAATTATACCAGCCACCAATTACTGATGATCTTTGGTTTTGTTACAAATTTCCTGGGAGGAATTTGTGTGGTGTTTTATCAGATGTAGATTCGCATTCAATTGTTCCCCTTAAAACCAGATTATTCATTGTAGTATAAGAAGCACAATGCATGTATGAGGAGTTGACAAAATTTAATAATTTGCAAATTTCCCTCAATTATTTTAAGTAGCCAATTTGTATTAAATACTATATTTATGGAAGCTATTATCTTACCATATAAATACGTCACTCATTAAAGCTTTCATATGCACTGTATGCAAAAAAAAAGAACTTTTTGTCAATGTGTTTGTGTGCTGTCAGTGCTGTGAAATCGTTGCTATTGGTGATCTGTTGTAAGCTCTATGATTAATCCATTTACTTTTTTCCTTTTGCAGAGAAAGTATCACTCTGCAAAGGAAGCTTATGAACAGCTTTTGCAGATCGAAAACCTTCCTGCACAAGTAAAAGCAACTGTCTTACAGCAGTTAGGTATGTAAAATTAACTTTCATTTTCCTCTGTGTTTTGTTTTTGCCATCTTTGCCTTCAGCAGTGTTTTTTAAGGCTCCATTTCCAAAGCGAGTCTTAGACACACTGCACATGGTACGTGAGATTTTCACCCAAATAGAACATGTAGCAGTAGATAATCAAGTAAATAAGAGAGGAGGAGAAGATTTTTATTAAACTTGTAAAATTAAAAAGCTTTTGTGTGTTAGATTTTGGGCAGTGAGAGGGTGGTCTTTCAGAGAAGGAGGGCAGCAGCTGGAATTCTGTGTTCTCTGTTCTGCCTCTGTTAACAACCCTTGAAAATAGCCAGGTGAAACCTAAATACTCTGTATCAGACTAGAAGAACATGGCTACTGAAAAATTTACCTTTTCTTTCTCTATAATTATACTATGTAATGAAAACCAGCTTCTGTAACTAAAAGGTTTATTATCAGGTTTTATAAAAAAAACACATAAAAAGTGAAAAGTAATTACTTTTTTTTTAAAATTGTCATTTTCCATGTTTATAGAAAGCTGATAAATAATTTTTAGACAATTTCTAAAAAGTGGGTAGAATAAAATGCTTTTGTCCTCTATACCATATAAAAGTGTTTCCAGAATATTTTGTTAAAATTGTTCAACCCAGTACAGAACTTCTTCATTCACCTTCTCCATGTTCTTCATCTAATTTATTATTCTAAATATTAATTTAGCCTGCTTATGCCCATTTTTATTTTTTTTTCCCCTCTTCACATAGTGGTCATTTAAGTCAAACTGGCGTTAAGTTATGGCCACAGTGCTTTCTTTTTCTGTGATGCAGGTTGTGTATGGATTTGAAGTGGGATAATTTGTGCTCTGTGACAAAATGGCAAAATCAGTGGGCTAATTTTGAGTCATCTCTGTGAAATCACACGTGAAACTGCTGGAGGAGTTTGCTGCAGGACTCTGGGTGTTGCTCTTTTTGCTGTCACAGGGCTCTGTTGCTTACATCTCAGTAAGCCCATTGAATTTTTTTTTTAGCTTGGTATTATGTCACCTAGCATATATTGTCAGCAGTTTCATCCAGAAAGGCTGTGCTTCTGATCAGTGGAAGACAGGCTTCTCAAAAGAGCTGACCAGCTCTTTTTCATCTCTGTTTGATGTATGTTGCCACAATAGAAGCAAAGGCACATGGTTGTATTCATAAAATCCTACCACAGGTCTCTGTGCTAGCAGTAAGAGCAGTGACTTTGGGAATTGTCTGCTGTCTAAAAACTGGATTAACTCTCTTTATTCAATCAGCATAGGTCACCCAGTTTTGTTGTGTGGGTAGCTTCTATGTGGAGAAAGGGATAGAGTGCTCTTAGCTAGAACACTGAAGGAATAATGCCTTTTCCTTTGCTCCTCTCTGTTAACAGTGGTATTTATCAGTCTGGTGTTTATCACAGATTTAGTCTTTAGCAGCTGGTAATAAAAACACCTCCTCAGGAAGCACAGTCCGGGTGGTGCACTGCTGCTTAGAAAAAATAATAGAAAATACCTGCCATCTGCCAGAATGATACTTGCAAACCCCAGTCAAAACATATTTGTATATTGAACTCTTTTCTTTTTTTTTTTTTTTTCACTTTGACAGAAAAAATCAGTTTGAAAATAGCTTTTGTTTATTTTCCTTTGCTAGTTAATGTTTATTGAGCCAGACTGGAATTTAGGCAAGTTCAGATGTCTTGTGAGAGAATTACTAAAATCTTTGCTCCTTTTTCTGGTTTCCAAAGCTGTGACTGTGGAGGGGAACCCTGTGATTCCCAGATAAACACATTCCCAGTTAGCTGATGAATGCTGACTGGGTCAGGTAGACACCACAGTAAGATCTATACAGGTGGATAAGAGCAGTTTGTTCCTTCCTTCTCTTCGCTGTTCCATTTGCTTTCCAGACAACAACTCTTTCCACCACTTTGCCCACGATGACATTAAATTAATGAGAATGAAGATCAAATCTTTCCCAATATTCTTCCTCCATTTGTACTCAGCTGTTGCATAAGGAAGAGTGTAAGAACAACATAAACATCTACTTAGAGTTCCCAAAGTGCTCTCCCAGTGATTTTTGGCTGGGGCATTCCTAGATGGTGTCTGTGTAATTGGATGAGGCATCTGGGGTGCTGAAATGGGGAAGAAGTTCATGTCTTCAAAACCACTCTCATTTACTAAAGAAAAAGTGATTGCCACAAGCTCAATGTGAGAATAATTGATAAGCATGAAAAAAAGACTCTTGAGCTAGGCTAGCACATCAAAGGGGTTTGTTCCAAATCTGTTCCAAATGAGATTGCAAAGATCTGCAAAAGAGCGTGGAACATTTGTGAAGTATGGGCAGGGTCTGTGGTTTGGTTTATCATATTAAAAATGTCCCAGCAGTGGAACCAGTTACGCTGGTTGAGAATTGGAGGTGGGTCTTGCAAATGGAAAACTACACATCTTAGGGGTTTCCCATCATCTTCCTTCTTAATTTTATGCTCAAGAACAGATCCAGTTTCCTCTGTGTGTGCTATTCTAGTGTAAAACTTTTGTTTGCTCTCCTTTTTTTTGCTTTCTGCCTTTTTCAACTCCTTGTGCAGGAAGATAAAATTGGGAAGCAACCCTTGTTTCAGCAGAGAATCCAGATAGGGATTGCTGGTTCTCATTTCTGTCTTCTAGAAATAGACTAGTTCTTTTTTATCAGTGAACCTCAGTAAAGATCTCACAAAGATACAACATTTTATCTTCAATCCAGCAAGGTTGTGATGAAACAGAAAATAGGCACACAACATTTCTAAAGATAGAGGAAATTGTTTAATGTCTTTCTTTTTTACCTTTGTTCATAATCCCTGAACTATTAGCTTTATCTCAGACTTTGTCTGGAACAGCACCTGGTACATATATCCTTAATGTAGAGTTACTCAGGTGAATTCCAATAACCAACCTCAGAGAAACCTTTTTTCCTTAAAGCATGAGTATTTTCTGTATGCTGAAGAACTTCAGAGGCTTGGGATTTGAATAAAAATCATAGCTTGTTTATTAATTTAATGACACAAAGTTATGTTATGTGACTGCAAAAATCACTGGGGTTTTTTATCTTTTTTTTTTCCTGATTTTTACTTGATCGATTTTCAGTCAAGATAAAGTACTTTTTTCAGCACTGTAACCACTTGACTCCTTACCTGACATTTCTTGCAGTCCATGAAATATTCGAGCTTCTGCTCGTGACCACAATTTTCAAGTGATATTTCTTAGACCACCTCAGGCAAATGTTCAGTAACTGTGATTTTGTTTTCGACTGCCTTTGTTGAAGTTTGGAAGTTTGTATTCCATTTGCAGAAATGTGGTGTCTATTAACAAGTGTGAGCCCATGGAATAAAAAAAATGAAGTGTATAGAACAGATAGAATAAAAATCATAAAGGAAAGTGTAATTACAGAGAGTGAGCCTGGAAATACTCATCAGTTCAGTTCTTAGTCTTGCCTGTCCATATAGTTAGACTTGATCAAAAACCACAGATTTAACCTGCTGAAAGTTTAGCTCTCAGAGCTTTTAAATGCACAAGCAGTGAAGGTATGTGCTCCACTCTGTCATTAACCTTGAGTAGTTTATGAAATCAGTGTCACAATGTTCCACAAGGAGCTGTTTATGGGTGTGACAGGGACTGTCTTTTGTCACATCTTATATTTTACAAATGTTTTCTGAAGAGCAGTGGCTTGTTAAGACAAATACATGGCTATTGAGCAAACAGCAAGACATTGCTGAGCACTGTGGTATGCAGTGATTTCAGCAAGCCAGCAGCTGGCCACAAAAGATTTCCTTGTTTGTACTCATTGAATGAACAGCAGTGAGATGGTTTTGTGGCTGCTTGAAGGAATTCCATCTGAGCATAGAGGCAGATGAGGAGCAGCTGGAGAAGGTGATGAAGGTGCTTTGTTTGAAGTGGTAACCAAGGCTTGCATCAGTGCTAGAACAGAGATGTGTTTTAATAGCATGTAAAATATTATTGGGGAGGATGGGTTGTGGGAGGCCTTTAAAGTGGGGATGAATAATTTGTCTAATGAAATGAAAGAAGAAAATGCATTTGAAAGAATATGACGTGTGGTTAGATTAATTTGTTATGTAGATGAAAGGTGATGGCATTTGTCAAGGTGCATGGAAAGTACATTGTATTAATGAGGAGGAAATGACAATGAAAGATTGAAGTGGAGATGCAAAAATTCTTGGTCCAGATGTAAATAAGGGACAGATTCAAGGATTTCGAAGAAAAAGAGTAAACAGCATAATATGTAGATATTACACATGTTAGATATAGATATATATATATGTATGTATGTATAAAAAACATAATTGCTGTGTGTGACAGGGAGAATGGTGGCATTTTTCACAGTGTCAGGGAAGGTATCTGTGTTCAGAGGAGAAAGAGTTAACATTCACTTTTATAGCAGAAGATTGAGCAGTTCATAATTGTGCTCCTAATCTCTTAAAAAATCATTGAAACCTGAAAAAGTGCTTTAAAACTATGTGAAAGTAATTTTAACTTTGGGTCTTTGTTGTCCTGTAATTTTAGTATAGAACTTCAAAAGTTTTTAAGATTTCATAATATATATAGATATGTAAGTGGTTTTATTGCTTGATGTTCTTGGAGACACCAGTCCTGCTGTCCTGGAGTATTAAATGGTCTTGGAGAATTTCACTTCTGCCATTTGTGGATTGTTTTTGTAGGCTGGATGCATCACACCGTGGATCAGCTTGGAGACAAGGCAACCAAGGAAAGCTATGCTATACAGTATCTCCAGAAATCTCTAGAAGCAGATCCAAATTCTGGTCAATCCTGGTATTTCCTTGGAAGGTGAGAAAAGATTTTGTAGACACTTGTAAATAGATTGGTAAATCTTTTTGATGCTTGTTATTGTGAGTATCTTACACTGTTTTTCTTCTTAATCCTGTCAGAGGAAAAATGAAGGGGAAGTTTGTATATATCTACTGAAGTTTAGAGTTTTCTGGGAGGTGTATGAAAAGACAAGATGCTAACATATTTGGGATAAATAAAGATTAGAAGTTGAAATGAATGTGTTACCCATGTGGCTCTGCTTTTTTGTAGTTATTATTCAGTCTGCACTTTTACAGTAATCTGAATATATTAGGCCTGGTTTTACCTGTTTCTCACCTTCTTTTTTTGTAAATCCTCTCTGAATGTTGTTACTTTTCTTCATACCTTTTTCATAATTCTTTCTCTCTTTTTTTTTTTTCCTCAGAATCTCCCTCCAGATCTCAGTTTTTACACTGAAATACAGATATTTTCCTAGGCAGACATCCATTTCTAGAGGGCATACATAGCAATGTATAGCTAAGACTGATCCATTCTAATGTCTATTTAAGTGTTCTGTTAATTTTGTAGCCTTTGACAGTATTTTTTACTTGAAAAATAACATTCCCAGGTATAAATCATATGAATTTGATGAGTTTTTCTGGTCTCCTTTTTAAGAAAATTGAGTACTTCATGTAAGCCACCAGTAACTATTGAAACACTCTGGTTTTGGAGAAAGCTTTGAGGGCAGTTCAAGTCCATATGTGAACACATCAGTTCTGTTGAGGAATACATTTAAAAAGAACAAGGCAAAACCAAAATTAATATCCTAACCTCAGTGTCTTCCAGCTGACATTCTTGGGGATTCTGGTCACATACAGCTGGAACCTGTTTTTGATTTTGTCATGCTAATGATATTTCTCCAGCTGTGTCTGTGAGACAGGGATCTCCAGCCAGCACGGAGTGTGTGGGGCAGAGGGGCAGGACAAGTGTGGAGGAAAGAGGGGAAATGAGCCAGGGATCATTTTGTGCATCTTCCACTGGGCTGAAATCCTGTTTTTTCTTCAGTAGTCCCATTCCAGGTGCCTTGAGCAAGTTGAGTTCTCAGGCAGGACAGAGCCGGAGTTCTCCCCAGGTGCAGCTGCTGTGCTCTGCTCTCAGGTGCTCAGGGTGAAACCTGGGACCCTGCAGACAAGGGGGAGAGTTCAGGAAATGGGGTGGAAAATTTACTGGGAGCATCTGTTTTTCTTTACTGGGAGGAGTAGAGCAAATATGCTTCTGTGCCCCATGGATGGATTCTCCAATCCATCCTCTGGTGGTGGTTATGGAGTTGTGCAGTCACTCTTTTTACCCTCCTCATGCATTCCCTTGTCCTGTTCCTTCCTCTGCTGGTTGTCCAAACCAGATAACAAGTTGGTTAAAGCTGTCTTTCAAGACACATCACCACCTCCCTTCTCTCTCACTGGAAAAACTCCATCTGCCAAAGTTTTGTGGGTTTTAGTGCTACCCTGATGAGAGGATTTATGTGTGTAACACACAGGCAGAGTGAAACGTGGCTGTTGGCCATTGGGTTAGCTTGTCATTAGAAGAGTCTCCTGAAACATTGTATCCAGACTTAATGGATGACTTTAGGCAAAGTAATGCTGTATTTTATTGTATTCCTTTCCTAGTGTGCCTCAAAAATACTTGAAGAGTGTAGCATGTTTGACAAACCTTTGCCTGTACTGTTATGCTTGGTTTTAATATTTACTAGAATAAATTTTCTGTTGTTATTTATGTGTTTTGAAAGTTGTCAGTTCTTTTTCCAACAGGGAAAGTTTTTACAAACAATACAGAACGCAGTTATTGTTGATTAAACCAGTAAATATATATAGATGGATATTTGATCTTGGCTTTATTTGGAGCTTTTAATTTTAGAACTGTAGGTGTCGTTCCCTGTGGTATAATTGTAGTTTTCTTTAATGCCAGAATACCTTTGAATTTGTACATGAGGAATTAAAGGCATACAAAAAAATACAGAATCACACAACCTTTTAAAAAATTAGGTAGTACAAGTAACTAGTTTGTTCATTACTTAAATATGATTGAGATGCCAGAAATGCACATAAAAAGCCTCCCAGGCAGTCAGGGACCATCCTGGTTGAGTTGGTCAGTATCTCTCAGTAATTCTGTTTTGTAGAACATTAAGTTTTATAACCATTTGCTTGATGAAATAGGTAACTTAATTGTTTCACTGTAATGCTATCTGTAGATAAATACTGTCTTTACTGACTGATAAGGTATCACAAGTGAAAGAAATGCAAGTCTATCAAATGTGGGATGACTGTTTTCCTTACAAATGTAGTAATCCAGGGTTTAAGTAGTTTCAGGGTGCTTAAGTAAATAATTAGTAGTACATGAGATGTTTGAGTCTGCTGTGCTTGGCATTCAGAAACAGCAAATGTTGAGTGTGTATTTGCATGACTTAACATTTATCAGATCAGTCTTGGTAAGCCATGCTCAATGATTACCTTCTATAAATACTACCAAAGTTCTTTTTTTTTTTCTTCTTCTCCCAGGTGCTATTCAAGTATTGGGAAAGTTCAGGATGCCTTTATATCTTATAGGCAATCTATTGATAAATCAGAAGCAAGTGCAGATACATGGTGTTCAATAGGGTAAGAATGATACAGGTTAATACAATGATATGATTCCATGCTAATATATATAAATAAAGAATATCAGCTTTTTAACTATTTTGTGAACTCAAAGGGACTGTAAAGTCTTTTTTATTTATACACCCATATTGTCAGACTTGTCTGATTTGAAGTTTAAGTGATGAATTAATACTTGCTTTCTCAATGTTTTAAAATACTGAATATGTCATGTATGTGAATTTTACACGTTGAAGTTTTATACATTTCTTCTTATAGCTGTGGTTTATATAATGCCAAGATTTATTAAGGGGTTGGGGAGGGATGTGTATATTTGAGTTGCTCATGTCTTGACTTTGTTATTAATTCTCCACTTCACTAATCTTTCTATTCAGTGTGCTGTACCAACAGCAAAATCAGCCTATGGATGCTTTACAGGCCTATATCTGTGCTGTACAATTGGACCATGGCCATGCTGCAGCCTGGATGGACCTAGGCACACTCTATGAGTCCTGCAACCAGCCTCAGGATGCCATTAAATGCTACTTAAATGCAACTAGGAGCAAAAATTGTAGTAATACCTCTGCACTTGCAGCACGGATAAAGTATTTACAGGTAAAACTAATGTTTTAAGCAGGGGAAGTACTGTTCAAACACAGCAGAGGGGAGGGGAGAAGTCACACACAAGTTTAACTTGCAGTTGTTTGTGGTGTGTTTAACCTGTTTTCATGTGTACTGTAAGCATATCATAGCCTGTAATATTTTGTTTCTTCATTTTTAAGTGGAACTTAATTCCTTATAAACCCTATTTTGCACATTTAATCAAAGCATACTGTTTTACATCATTTTGCTTTTTTCTTTGTATTTGTCTACATTTTTAAGTTCTCATAACATATAGTGAGAATACGCAACACACTATCTTTCACTCTTGTTTGCAATTTCAGAAAAAAGGAATTATGAGACCTCTGAATCCAGAGCTCATCTTTGTTCTGATTCTCACAAAGGTTTATATTCTGGTTACCCTCTTTATACCTAGCACCTTTCTAAACCCCAAAATTTTAAATCTATCCTCTCTTTAAGACATAATTAGCTACAGCATTTAGGAAGATTTCATGGACTTGCTCTTACTAAAGTAGGCTTGTGTTAAATTTGCTTTTTACATAATTTTTCCTAGGCTCAGTTGTGTAACCTTCCACAAGGTAGTCTACAGAATAAAACTAAATTACTTCCTAGTATTGAGGAGGCATGGAGCCTACCAATCCCCGCAGAGCTTACCTCCAGGCAGGGTGCCATGAACACAGCACAGCAGGTGAGAAGTTGGGTTATGTTCTGCAGGTGCCCAGCTTTAAGGGTTCTTTACAATCGGTAGTGGTCAAGCTTATTTTATTGAGCACAGGATTGGCTTTTATTAAAAGAAGCCTTTGATTTCTTTGCAGAGGGATATTAGATCAAGGAGCTCCCTATAATGTGGGAGAAATATGGGGGTACCAATTTAGAACCTTTGTGGATTTTCATGATTTTAAAAGGTTTCATCTTAAATAGAAATGCTGCAGTGGTTTAATAATCCCGTGAAAGGTACACATTCCTCCATTGATGACCATATGGAAACTGATTTTTCAGTTATTGAGATCAGCTTCAGAATATCTACTCGGCCCTTTTAATGTATGTGGGCTGTTAAAATTATAAAATTGAAAGGAAAGCATTAAGAATATATAGAACCATATTTTTGTCTTCCTTCTGTGATTCTTAGGCTTGTAAACCTCATCATCCAAATACTGAACCTGTACTAGGCCTCACTCAAACACCAATTTCACAGCAATCCTTGCCACTACACATGATTCCTTCTAGCCAAGTAGATGACCTGACCAGTCCTGCCAAGAGGAAAAGAACATCTAGTCCAACAAAGGTATATATTCTGATGAACTGGAGCCCCCTACCAAAATTATATGGAAATATGCAATGAAATGATGTAACATGCACAGAATTTGTGCTGTAAATTTTAATCCTTTGGCATCAAGGTGGGGAATGTTTTTAGAAATTTTAAAAAAACATTTTTCAGTGGTGTGTTTAATCAGATTCCAGCTCAGACAGGAGGTGCATGAGGGCAGTGCAGATTGATGGCACTATACTGCAGTTGTAGTCTGATGATTGAGAGGGAGACAATCATGTCATCCTGTCTATTGCCTTTGCTTATATTTAGAATTCAAGTGTTTCATCATCATGTAATAGTGTTACAGTAGATAAAGTATTCAAAGTAGCATACATTTAAGTTAATTGCATAATTTGATTTGCTTGCTTCTCCTTATAGTATCATTAACTTTTTCCTCAGACTACTCTGATACTGTTGGGAATGGCAGAATGAGACTTGGTTATTTTAGTACATTCTTACTATTATGTATTTTTATATTATTATTCTTAATTACTAGTTCTTTCATAAATAAGATAAAATCTAGATAGTAAAAGTTGATAGTCACACATTTGATAGTCACGCATTTTAATATAACATTTTCTCTCAGAATACTTCAGATGTTTGGAGCAGTGGCCATACAGTGTCACATCCTCCTGTACAGCAACAAATTCATTCTTGGTGCTTGACACCACAGAAATTACAGGTACGTGTGGGAGATCTAAAGAAGCTCTGTTAAATATTTTGTTTCTTTCCTTCTTCCTTTTAAGAGAATAAACCTGGGACATGTTATAGTTTCACATTCCTGAAATTCAGTGTAAAATACTTCCCAAATAATTCCCAGGGTGTAGTTCAAGTTCTTCTAATATTTGTGGCCTCTCTTTGTGAGATAAGTTCAAGTACTAAACTAAGTGATCTCCAGCAGAAACTGAACACTTACTTTGTATGAATTCTGTAAGTTATAAAGTAAGAACATACAGTAACTCTTTTTTCTCATGATATTTTAAAGACAGATGTGCAAATTGTCACACTGGTGTGCAAAGTGAGTTTTGTGACTTGCTGCAAGGTGGTGGATATTGAAAGAGATGTAGAAGTATTGTTGTAATATCATCCCTTCCTCTGAGGTTGTTTCTTGCATCAGATTGCATAAAAAAATAAGCACATGCTACAAAATGATTACTCGAAATCTGCTGCTGTTTTTCTATATTTTTTGTCACCTAACAATTATATGAAATGCTAGATTTTAGTTTGGAAATCTTATTTCACGTGTTTTTTGTCAGGAAAATTTGTTGTCTCTTCAGTTCATTAAGGCATACAGTGAGCTTCTGCAGGAATTCCATATATTGAAAATCAGACTCTGCTGGAAAATTTTACCCATGCACTGCACATGCTTTGGATGCAAAGAGAAATAGAAGGGAGCACAGTGAAGAGGCAGAAAGCATTCTCATTAACTGAGCAATGTTCCCCTCAATTCTAATATACTTCTTCAGCTGTTTCACTGTCTGAACAATATTATTACACTGTATAATTTTCCCTCTCTCTTTCTCCTGCCTCCTCACCCCTTTGGTTTTTCCTCAGTCATTTTTTCTTTCTCTCCAAGCACTCCCATTATTTCTCTCTGCTTATTTTATATTTTATTACTTCTTCCCCTTTTCAGTCTCACCTTTTTCCAGTTCCAACTTCCTCCTCTAAGCAGAACCTCAGTAGGCCTCTCTTGAGTACAGTAGACTGGATGTGCTGGCAATAGCTTGACAAGGTTCCAGCACATATAAAAAAGAAAGCCAAAAATGTATGATGCAAGAGGAGACTGAATAAAAAAGCCTTTATTGCATCTTCAAAGCTGGCCTTTCAAAATTGGCAATTCAAAGGCTGGCTGGATATGGCATGTTACATATACATGCATATGTGTGTGTGTATATATATTATTTATTGCACTCCCCTCCAGAGGGAATTCAGAATGGAAGGTACTGTTAATCCAGGGATTTTTGGCATGAACCATCTTCATCTGCTTTTTAAATCATACCACTTAGCAGCAGCAGACTTACTGGTAGAATGATGTGGGGTACTGAGTATTATGAGTACAGAGATCAGATTTTTGGTAACAGATATCTAAATTTATCAGTTGCAAACGAGATCAATATCATAACTTAAGATACTGCTCTCACTAATTTACTATTCTTATTAATTAAATCATACAATTTTTTTGTTGGCTTTTTTAATATATACTTTCAGGAGGAGTTTTCATGTGTGCTTATAGGTTTCATTCACTTTGTGATGAACAGTATTAATAAAAGAATAGCACAATACAAAAAGGTGTTAAAATGCACATAATTGTGATAAAAATTCTATGTAATCATACTTGAATGTAGTTTTCTTTTATGATACCAGTGCACTTAATTTTAGTGTGACAGTAATAATTACACACTCAAATAATTTACAGAGTCTCTTTAGTTTTAGTAACTAGTAATAAGGTTTGTTTGCAAGGGAGCGTATGGAAGGATGTTTGAGTCTGCAACAGAAATCTCAGTTATTTTCAGCTTTACAAGTCTTGTCTTCATGGATACTTTTTAGTATTTTATGCAAGAAAGTTATTAAGTAGCCCATGCAGTTTTAATGATCATGAACTACACTACTTTTTTTTTAGCACTTGGAACAGCTGCGTGCAAACCGAAATAATCTAAATCCAGCACAGAAACTTATGCTGGAACAGCTGGAGAGTCAGTTTGTCTTGATGCAGCAACACCAGCAGGTGAGAATAAAAATATTTTTCTTGTCTACAACACTTTTGTCAGCGATGGAGACTGTTGTGTTTGTAGAATTCTAAAGAATTTCTGCTGTACAGAGTTTTCGTGCCCTTTGCTGCGTTACGTTAATTTTTTTTTTGGATAAAGGATAGTTGGGGATTAGTGGTTGAAACATAATGAGTTTAGCTGTGTTTTATTATAGGGCAGCTGGTTAATGTAAAAATTTTTAAAGTAAAGTGAGTGGACATAACTAAAAGCAGTTCTGCTTGAAAATACTTGGCTGTAGTAACAGCTTTTCTTTCATCCTGTCAGTGTTCACTTCTCTCTCCCTCTCTGTCCAACGTCAGCAGTGAAATACTCAGACTGAAGGGCCAAGAAAAAAAGGGTGCTGATAGCTTTACTTAACATTTACTCAGCATTTTTATGAGCCTGACAGTCGTCTTGGTTCTCAGAAGCAACCGTGAAGATCTTAGGAGTATAGAATTTGAAGCGACCAGTGCAGTACACAAACCTTGTATGACCCTTCCTTTCTCAGTTCCGCAGCCAATGTTGTTGTGCTTTTTCCTGTTCCATTAGATGAGACAAACAGGAGTTGCACAGGTACGATCTACTGGAATTCCTAACGGGCCAACAGCTGATTCATCACTGCCTACAAACTCTGTCTCTGGCCAGCAGCCGCAGGTTGCTCTGACCAGAGTGCCTAACGTCGCCCAGCGTGGAATCCGTCCCGCCTGCCCCGGGCAGCCTCTGGCTAATGGACCCTTTCCAGCAGGCCCCGTTCCCTGCAGCACAGCAAGAACGCTGGGTAGTACAGACACTATTTTGATAGGCAATAATCACATAACAGAAAGTGGAAGTAATGGAAACGTGCCTTACCTGCAGCGAAACGCACTCTCTCTACCTCATAACCGCACAAACCTGACCAGCAGCGCAGAGGAGCCGTGGAAAAACCAACTATCCAACTCCACTCAGGTACAGCTTCTGTTTCCTCCTGCAGTGCACTCAGGAGCCTTCCTGGGCACCTGGTGGAAGGCTCTCATTTGTAAAAGCACGTTTTCCCTAGGGCTGATGGCATAGATTGAAATAAAACAGAGGTTAAACCTGCCTTACATTGTTGAAAATCTGTGTGTTAAGTGAACTCCTTTCAGGATAAAGGAAATGATCATAAATCAAAGATTGCAGTTCAATAGTGCTCAGCTGCCTACCTTTGTAGAAAAGTTTTTTAAAAGAGAATACTTGTACATCTTTCTGTTGCTTCTTTAATGTGCAATGTTGTGATTTTGTTTTTCGTGTAGGAGGAGGGTGAATATTTCATGGGAAGTTGAATGTTGTAGTTATTTTTGACATCATTGTCGCCATGATGTAATCATTACCATATTTTGTTTCCATGTGGTCTTTAAAAGTTAATATGTAGCACTCACCACCACAGTTACTTGCAGAAAAATATTATAATACCAGTAAGAATCCATAGGGATTAAAGTGTCTGAATCAGGATGTTTTGTGTATGTGTGTTAGAACTTGAAGATGGAGCATTTTTTTTTTAATTCTAGTCTGAATGTCTTTCTTCCAAGACAAACCTTGTGGATGTAATGAAGAGTTCTATAGAAAAGTACCATAATGGTTTCATTTGTTCTTACCAGATGGATTATTCAGTTGATACAATTTTGTTTTCTTCTTCAAAACTGGCTGCAGTTCTTGTTTAATTAATTTTGCATGTTACTTTAATGCTGAAGAATTGACAGTGGGCTTACGTACATAGATACTTAACTGCACATAAACTGCAACAAAGGCTGAGATAACCCTGGAACACTTTGTGTAAAACATGATTATTCAAAACTAAAACTGTGTTAGGATTTCAAAAGTTTCCTCTAAATAAGCAGTACTGTTTTTAAACATGACACTTTACTCTGCACCTTACTGCCCCTTGCTTAAATTAGAATTCACATTTGTATTTTCTCTGTATAAAAGAAGTTTTTCATTGATGTGCTATTGTCCATAAAGTGGACAAGTAATAAATTGCAGTAAGAGCTGGTTCTTTTCCGTGGAGAAAATATTTTTGGAAAGGCAAGAAAAGCTTGTTTCCTCTGTCCATTGCATCAAGGTCTCAGCAGAATTTCTGAGTCTGTAACATTCTCCACAGGAACCAAATGAACTCTTGATTTAAAGAACTATTTATCAGTAATTAAGCTCCATAGAGGAATTAAGAAATTACATATAGAGGTGTGATGTGCATAATGCAGTTTGTAATTAACAAAAACATTTTGCCTATACTAGGTAGCAACCCTTCCCTTCTAAAAGACAAGTGAAAACCAGACTAGGTGGAAACTTCACCATTGGGATCCTCCAAAGTGGATCCTTTACAAAACAAAATCTCAGTTACAAGTAAATATAAAAATTGGTTATTTTCACCAGTTTTCTTTTGCATTGGCTCATGGCTAAGGAGTCATTTAAACATGCAAAAATGTAATCATAGGTTTGAGAATTTGTAATGAAATGTTTAACTCAGTAGTTGTTACCCTGAAATCAGCTATGTAAGCATCAGCTTTGCAGTCATTGATATATACCATTTATTAGGAAACTGAGCTCTTTGCATGCTAAAATTGATTTGTGCTATTAATGTCAAGACTTAGGTTTTCTGTGAGGTCATGTTTCAGTTGTGTCCAGTTAATGATCAGTGGCAACATTTCTTTAAAATAACTGTGTCAGATGTTAGCAAGAAACTCTGTCTTTTTATTGCTCTATATCTATAGACTTCTAAAGTTGGAAGTTAATGGAATTTACTGACTTCTACTTACTTAGAAAGCAGATGGTTACCAGTGGA
>VXBQ01002990.1:115292-130106 GCA_013400175.1 Phainopepla nitens
TTTCTATGACTCTTTGTCATAGGTTTCTTTCCTTCCTCCTACGTGTCGTGATTTTTCAAGGTCCACTTCTGTGTCGGAAGATTGGTAACACAGATTTCCATAGGAAACATCATTTTAATGTAGGCAAAATAGAGTGGAAAAGTTGTGGAATCTTGTTCTGGATAATTTGAATTTAATGTACAGATTACCAGATGGTCAGAGTCGCTCTCTCTCACTAAATAAAAATGGTTTTGAGTTAAAAGAAGCACAATAAATCAGATTTTTAAAAGCCTAAGTAATAGTTTTAAAATACTTGGAATATTGAAATATTTTATGGCATCAGTTTGTACAATCCTCAGTTTCTTCTCAAAACCTTTAGATATTTTTTCATGAAACTGACTACTATAGAGAATGTAGTTGAAAAGTCTATTTTAAACTGGAAAAAAATTTGTGACGACTGCATCTGATAGTTTTATTTCATCATTTGGTTGACGGTTGGTTTGGTTGGATATCAATATGGTTTCATTTCTAGCATTTATATGACTGTTTTCATAGAGAAGAAAGACTTCTGAAATAGATACATGATATCAGTAAATGTCAGATAAATTTATTGCTTCAAAATGTATATATTTCTCACGGGGTTTATGGCTTAATTTCTAAAAGGAGCTTTGGTACAGCTCCTACAAAAGGAGAATAAGTTGTTTGGACTTTTTTTCTTTTATTCAGTACAAGCTGTCTTTTATAGGCATAGTTTGTAGGTGCTGTACAAGTGTTCCTATTTAGATAACAAACAACAGCAACAATGTAGCTGTTGAAAATGATGAATGTTAAAGAAGTCGTGTTCAGTGCTGCCATGAAGCTCTTCAGAATCTTTTTTTTTCCTGATAGATCAGACAGATTTGGTCTGTCATCACAAATCAGTGTTTCTCATTGGAAAAGTAATAAATAATCACAGAATGTTGAGGTGGGAGGTCCAGGAAGGGGCCTCTGGAGATCATCTCATCCATCTTCCCAACTCCCAGCAGGACCAGCCAGAGCAGGTTGCTCAGGGCCATGTCCAGCTGAGTTTTAAATCCTTCCAAGGATGGAAAGACTCCACAACCTGCCTGGACAAAGCTCTTCATGCTGGGTCACCCCTAGCATAGAAAATGTTTATTTTCTATGTACCAGTGTATGGGGTTGTTCTTCCCCTGCTGCAGGACTTGGCATTTCCCTGTGCTGGATTCTCAGATTCCTGTTGGCCTGTTTCTCCTGCCTGTTGGTGTCCCCCTGAGTGGTCACACAGCCATGTGGTGTATCAGCTTGTCCTTCAGCTCTGTACCAGAGATGGCTTTTTGGTAGTGATGGTTTCAGCATCTTTAGCTCAAGCCCAGGAGCTGTTCAGATGATGGATTGTGTTCAAAATGCAGCAGGTTGTGAGTCTGTTGTGTTGCAGATCAGGTATTTTTGACTCTTCAGGAGTTTAGGTCTTAGTCCATCTTAGGTTCCAGTTGATCAGCAGGTGTGTTACTGTTGGTTTTTACCTTTAGTCAGTAAGCTTGGATCGTTTTAGATCAGAGGCAGACTAGATTAGGGCAAAATGTGAGGCCAGCCACTAGGAAACCTGGCAGTGATTGCAGTGTGGTTGTGCAAATTACGTGGTGGTTTCCCAGGTGTCTTCATTGCTGGAAATGCAGAATGGCACAGAGTGTGGGTTGTAGAAATTCAGATGACGCTTCCTAGCAGTGACTTGTGGCAAAGATGTTTCACTGGAGGCTGCAGTGGTGTTAGAAATGCAGCAAACTCAGCCCCCCCTGCAACAGCCAGTGGCCTGTGGCAGAGGAGGGCGTTTGAACCCAGAGCAATCATAACTTAAACTGCTGCAGCTCGATCTGTCACTGTTCATCTCTGGTGCATGGGCTAGCAGGGAGCCTGTCAGGTAGTCTTTAGCTTTGCAAATTCACATACAGTGCTTGCTGCTCACAGCCTTCTCCATGTAAAATACCTCAGAGTCCTCAGATTTTTTTGGTAGTCTTTGGAGAGATTTACCTGCTTTCTTAAAAAAATGGTTTGAAATCCAAACAAGCTGAGAAATTGAAATGACCATTTAGAGCGCTGTAATTTCTGTAGCCATCCTTTACAGCTGTCACTGTGTTTGAAAATGTTACCTGAGATGCCTTTAAAGTTCACAGAAATCCCTTTAATCATAAGCATATGGTTATTGAATGTTTTGGGCTCTACTCTGCTGTTTTCCATACTGAACTCTGTTTGCAGTTCTTTTAGTTGAAATGTTATCTGTATTTTTCTCTGTTAGAATTCTTCTTGGAATTTTTATCGCCTCCATATATTTTACTCCAAAACATTTTATTTAGAGTGTGTTTGCTATGTTTTATATGGTAGTTTTGAGCATTACTGTTTTTGATATTAAATAATATAAAAGCATATTTATATCACTCTACAAAAAAACCTGCATCTGTTACTGTGATTGAGAGCTCATAGTTCTTAATGTTGTGGGATTTGATGACTAATACTGATCTATGATATAGCAGTCTGTCACTGTCTGTTATCAAGATAAATTTCCTAAAAGAGAGGGAAAAAATCTTTAGGGAGCCTAAATTGTCATCTTTCAAATCCTAAGTCTTAGTGTAATGTACATTTCCAAGTGACATTGCTACACATACTACATTCATAAAAATTAACAGCTTAACAGCTTTTTTTTTTTAATTGAGACCATGTATGTGCTCTTTCTAGTGGAAGCATGAAAATAGCTTCAGTGTATGGTGTTAGGATGAGTACATTCAGATAGGCATAATATAAACTGTTAGAGACTTATATTTTTTCTTGAAGTTTAACTGATCTGCCTCCAAAATTGCAATGTAGCTTTCCTGAGAGAGTAATGGGAAGTGTTTCACTCTAGTGAAATGTTGCATTTTGGTGTGTTTAGTGTGCTGTTGAAGGAGAGATGTGCAGTTAATGTTCAGTAGCAAAACATTTATCATTTTAACTACAAAGTCTGTAAACCTTGTGTTTGTGCTCTTTGAAGGTGGCATAGTATGCTAGTGATGCTTAATTTCCAAGATAAAGGAAAGCACATAAAGATGTTTCACTTGGCTTCTTCTAGTCAGTACCAGGCTCACATAGTTATAATTTTTCAAGGGAGGTGAGCTAATACTTTGTCCTGTGTAGTTTGCAGACAGCTCGAAAGATGTTAGATGTGCCTTTTTTTTTTTTTTCCTTTCTTTCATACGGAGTAGAGATTGAGAGCTCCCTCTTCAGCCTGTCTGCACCTGCATTCAGCAAGGCACAGGACTTAGAAGCTGGGTGATAGGCAAAGGTGGGCAGTGAGAAAAGTGGAGGAGAAACTTGGTTTTTTTAGCAACTCTGAGGTCAGTTAATGCATCAATCTGGGTTACTTTTACAGGTTTAGGGACAGGATTTCTTCTAGGCAAACAATGTTTTTCTGGAAATACTGCATATATTATCTTGCTAATAATAATAAGAGATTCTGAGAAATACAGTAACTCACTAGAATTACTGTGCTAGAGCTGGTTACCTGTTATTTCATACTAATAAAAATTATAACTCTGCATATAAACACTATATAATATATTAATAGTGAGAGTTTTGCCCTGCTATTCTAATATGTCTGACAGTTTATATTCATGAAGTTGGAGACGAGGATTTGCCTGTCTTTTACTGAGTAGCTGATTAGCCCTTGCTTTGTTTTCTGTTTTTTGTTTTATGTTTTAGCATGTGCAGGCATACACATGACACCTCTGCAGCAGAGTTTTGGGCAGAACATCCTTGTTACTGGTTTTCTGTGCATGACTGACATAAAGAAAAATGTCTTTGAGGGAGAATTTTAAAAGATAGTCTTCTCAAAGGCCTGTTGATTGGCAAAAAAAAAATTATGTGTAGTAAAACAGAAGATATTTATATGTTAATATATCAGATACTGTGAACTTCAATACTGCATGTTGACCTTTATTTTAACACACTGTGTGGTAATGCAAAAAGAAAGAATTGAAAGTACTTGCTGTAGTACTGATTACATTTGGGTGCTGTCTCTGTAAGTGGTATCTTCAGGTTCAAATCTGAATTTTTGACCAAAAGTGTTGATTTTTAGAATTACTGTAAAAATTGCAGAAAAGCTTCCCACCATAGAAAACATGAAAATAATTGATCTTTTTATTAAAAAAAAAAAAAATCCAAACCACGCAAACAACAACAAAGAAACTCTAAAACACATCAGGAAAAAGAGACCAGACAAGACCCCAGACACCTGTGCTAGAATAAACTTAATGGTACGGGCAGAGAGGAGTTGTCCTGTAGAATTAGTTTCTATATATTGGAGCTACACGGTGCTGGGCCTTAAATGTATTCATGTTTGTCAGTTGTTACATACATACCCTTATTTTATTTGATATGTTCAGAAAAATGTTCTGGCCTCATCTCTAATGTGAATAATTATATTCTGTTGTCTTCTGGCATATTCTTCTGGTTATCTGACAATAGCCACTTGATACAATCTGTTGCCCTGATGGTATTCTCCAGGTGAAAATAGGCATTTTGACAGGTAGGAACAGGTGGATATAACTCGAATTTTTTATAGCTGGAGTACTAGATAAATTATTTTTATTTTCTTCCTCATTATTCTGCATTTGGCTTTGTTTACTATATGCTTACTTCAAAACGAGGGTGTTTATATTCTTTGTAAGTTGCATTGAAGTCCTCAGATGTCTTGTTAATTTATTTTTTTCTTCAGATGCTTTCAGGTTTAAAAAAAGTCTTGTGTAAAAGAACCGTTTTTTGCAGACCCTACAGGTTTATTTGTGTTTAGAGCACAAAAGACCTGGACTCAGTAGCAGTTTGGGATTAAGTAATGCTCAAGAGTTGATTTACAGGGTAACTACAATTGACCTACTGCGGGAGAGTGAACTGCAGGATAATGAAGTTCTCATCTCTCAGGAGGGATTTTGTCAGGAAGCAGCATGGTAATGCTCACCACCAAAAAGTGACCTGTTAATGTTCCAAGGGTTTTGTGTGTTGCTTATGAACAAAGGAGCATCAGAAGTATGGAAATTTGGTGGGTTTTAAAGTGAAAGCAATTTATTTGAACAGGCATTCAGAAGTCTTGCATCACAATAAACTAAAATCAGAATCAGTTAGACAAAAATAAATGATGGGAGACTGTCATTTTGCATTACATAGACAAGTGTTGTCTTAATAAAAGCTGCTGAAGTGAAGCCATTAGGTGAAAGGAGATGCTTTGTATCATAAAATGCAAAACACATGCCAAAGAGAAAACTCCGTTTGATTCTTCTTTTATTACGTGTGAATAGGTTGTCTGCTCTGCAGAAACAGACTTGGTAAATGCTTTGTGTTGCCAAAGACTAAAGTGTGCACTTAAGTAGGGCAAGATAATTGCGAAGGCTGAAAAGTTTCTTTATATCCATCTTCCTTGGTGCGAATGTTGAGGAAATATTTAACAGAGCCTCATTCTGCTCGTGGGGTGAAATGAGGTTGTTGAGGAGGCTGAGAAGGGGTCACACACAGGCTGCTGGCACAGCAGTTGATACTTGTACAAGGAGCTTCCCTTGAAGGGCCAGACAATGTCACTGAAAAGCCACAAGGAATTGAGAAATGCAAGAGCCTGGCTATTGACTCAGATATGCAAATCTCATTAAGCTGCTGTTCTGGAGAACAGTAGGGTGGCAAATGTGCTCATCTTGTTAAACTGCTGCTGGAGTGTTGGGATGAAAAGGAATTGAGGAGGTGATTCTGGGAAGTGCAAGTGTGATTTGGTTAGTCTTCCCTACCAATAAAACTAGTTGCAACAGTAAGTTTTAAGGCGGTTATAAACCAACTAAATTACGTTTTATAAACTGTTTACATAGTAAAATAAAATTCTTTAAGCCTCTGAGCAATTTGACAGATAAAAGAGTGCACTATTAGATTAATTATCCTTCCTGAGATTCCTAGAGAAAATCTCCTGTTAAGGTCATTAAAATAAAAAAAAAGGCAACAACAAAACAACAAAAAACCAATACAACCCCAAGTAATTTTTGAGCATAAGTGAAAACCGTGTAATTAAAAGAAGAAAATATGCTAAGAATAACTCCTCTGAGTTTGTTATTAAAAAAACCAATTATTAATAGGGGGGGGAAAAAGAAGAGTGTGCTTCTTGGTCTGGTTGTGTTTAAGGTTTCCTTAAAGAGACTGTTATCAAAAGCTCTTAGAAATATAAGTATCTTTTCCCTGTGAGCAATCCTTCTGAAAGGAGAATTAATGAAACATTATCACAAGACTTGAGATTTAACACTCGAGGTGTTTCTTTCTACTGAAGTCAGAACAGCTGATTTCTCACTCAGTGTTTCAACTGGTGCATCTAATTAAACATCCTGGAGTAGGGATAAAAACCCAGTAACCATCTGAGTTAAGAGAGTTTACCAGCTGTCCTTTCTAGAACTGACCTGAGGGCAGGTCCTTAGTTGAAGCAGTGTAGAGAAAATCCTGAGTTGACTTGCATTGTTTCTCATAAAAGAAGTAAGAAACATTCCTCATTATTTATTAAAGTTTGTTCACAGCCTTGACAGAACAGGCAAAGGTCCAAACAAAGCTTAGAGGTAAGAGGTCCTCGGGCAGTTCTGAAGAGCCCAGCTGGGTAACTGGGCAGCTTGGTGTCAGCTGGAAACTGTCCTTGTTGTTTTTATGGTGATACATGGAAAGACTCATTTGACAGCTCTGAAGCATTTCTGAACTTGAAAGCTTTACCAATTTGGCATGATTGGGGAAGGCAAATGAGAGGCGGAGGTTTGACTGTAATGTTTATCAAAAGGGGTTAGTAAGGCGTTTTTATAGTTCTTTTTGGTTGGTGTTTAAAGAGGGAAAGTATAGAGCAATCCGTTGAGAAAAGGGACAGGAGACCAGGAGAGATGGGCTGCCTCTCAAGGGGTCTTGTAAAATGATAAAAATACAGGGCAGCAAACAGGGTTTTTTCTGTGGAAAGGGTGATAAGACATTGGCATGGGCTGCCCAGGGAGGTGGTGGTCACCATCCCTGGAGGTGTTCAAGGAACTACTGAAGGTGGCATGTGGGGCTGGCCATGGTCAAGTTGACAAACTGTGTTTGGTCACAGGTTGCATTCCATGATCCCAGAGCTCTTTTCCAGCCTTAGTGATTTGTTGATTTTGTGAAGGTGGTCTGGGCTAAACAGTCTGGAAAAGGGTCTGATAAATGGGCAGCATTTACCCAAGGGCAGTAAATCCATTTCCTGAGGAGGAGTGGCAGAGGCTGGAGTGGGCAGACTTCTCCTTGCTCAGAGGGCTCTTATGGAGCCTGGGGCATAAGAAATTTGTTCTGTCCTTACTGAAGGTGCTGCTCCTCGAGTCTGGTCTGGGAAGTCAGGGAATCACTAGTTTGAGAGCTCCGTGGTCCACAGGAAAAGAGCCTGAGTCTGTTTGAGGGGAAGTACTTTGTGAAGGAAGGACCTGGATTAAATTACTGTTTTGTTCTTAAAAACAACAAAAGCAATTATTGTTTTATTGGGAATTTTATTTACAAAGAGCTTTTTTGGCTTCAAGACAGAATTGCTCAGTTCCTCTAAAGGCACATTACATCTGGCAAGTGAACTTCACAATAGCAAAAGTTTTAAGAATACAATTTGAAATACTGTGATTTCACAAGCTAAAGACTGCTTAGAATAAGAGATTCTGTTTTCTTCAAAAGGCAAATAACAAACTCCACATATGGGAAGCAGAATTATCTGGGAATTAAAAGAAAGGAAAATTTACAATTCCGAGGAAAAGCAAGTGTATGAAAAAAGTTTGGTGCCACTTGTTATAATGCTTCTCTTACGTAAGTCATTGATGTGATTCTGTTTGTCTTACAGCCTCAGAGCAAGGTGATTAGTAAATGAAATAGAAAGATGTAAAAGTCATTAGGAAAAGAAAAAAAATGAACATTACTTCTTACATAACATGTAATTAACCTATGAAATTCACTGCCAGCCTGTACTATAGAGGTCAAAACCAGAACAGAATTCAAAAAATAATTAGAAATACATTTGCATAATGAGAAAATCCACAGTTCTATTGTAGGACTTTCTGTAGTTTCATGAAAGATCTCTGGGAGTGTTGCCAGCTAGTACCTGGTTGTGAAAGGCTGAGGTAGAGAATTGCATGATAAACAGGTTGTGTAATTATCTGGCATTACTTGCATTTAAGCATAATGTAAGCTTAACTTGACTTCTTTATATTCCCTTGGAGAGCTCCTCTCTCCCCTGGCTACAGAAGGAGCTTGGGGAAGGGAAGCCTGGGGAGCCAGGCTGGGTGTTGTGTGTAACCACCTCCTTCCCAGGCTGGTGGGCACTGACAGGCGTTTTTCTGTGGTTTTGTAATAACTCACAGTAAGAAAGCAACTGATTGTATCTGCTGGCTGTGAAGGGTGGGTGTTTCTGGTTTGCACCAGGACTGCAGTGAGTGAGTGAGTGCTGTGCAGCCCAGGGCTTCAACTGATTCCTTCTGCAGGCACGTTTCCAAAATGTCTTGTTCCTTCCTCTTTGTAGATTAATTAATTCCGATAGAATTGAGATAGAGTATCAAATAAATCCACGGTTCCTTGTGCTCGTTTTAAATGTGATTTTTATTGAGGGAAGAGAGGGTATTAATTTTGTTCTTCTGAATAACTGTAATCTCTTGTTAATTCTCATACAGCTAATCCTCAAATAATAATTTACTTAGACTGACTTCACAACAAAAATAACTGCTTAAGCACGAATGCTTGTAACTTACTCTGTTCTGACCTGTAAATTGTACCTAAAAACCAAATGTATAGATAACTGGAAGTTGTTTTGGAACTTTATCACCAAAAAATCGTAATCTCCCAAGTAAAAACAAAAAGGGCAAATATTTTAAAAAGTATTGAAGCTGAGAATTCTAGAAAACACAGGAATGATGTTTGGAAGAGAAAAACCTTTAGACAAAAACAAAAAAGAAGAATCAAAAAAATAATGGCTGCACAGAAGTATTAGCATGGTAAATAAGGCGAGAGTGTTCAGTAAATATTTTTGTTCTGTGCTTGGGAAAAAGGCAGATAAAGTGTTCACATCATGCAATGTAGTGTCTTTTCAAGGAGAAGGTTAAACAGCAGATATACTTAAACTTGGCATTTTTAAGTCAGATAACGTACATCCGTGAACTCTGAAAGAGCGAGCCAGAGAACTGTTTATAATTCATATAGATATTTTTTTAACAGTTCTTGGAAAACAGGAAAAGTTCCAGAGGACTTGAAGAGCACACTTCCTGAGAAACAGACATAATTCTCTCAGTCTGACATAAGGGTTGTGTGAAATAGTAAAAATATTGAGATGATTAATGTAATAAATGTAAAGAATGACAATTATTGATAATGATTCTTGGTTCTGGGAAAATAAGTTTTATCCTATTAACTTTAATATTTTTTGAGGTAGAGTTTTTATTTTAAAATAGAGTTAAAATTGGTATAGCTATGTAACACATGTAGCTTTAAACCTGCATGATAATTTTTTTTTTTTTTGTCAGGTGGGATGATGCAGTATCAATCCTGTACCTAAAAGGTGTCTGGCAACTGGCTGATCAGTATTCTGTGGGTGACTGTTGAAACTGTGTCACACCTGGGCTTCAGGCACAGCCAGAGGGGAAGTTCTTATCTAAGACTGGAGGCTGTAAAATGTCTCTAAAAAGCTGTGGGAATATATCCTAGAAAACAGTAAAATATCATTTAAAAGGGTGTTCTAATGAATGTGATGATTACTTACTCAAGAGATCTCATTACTGCATGAAATAATCCCGACCAGCCAGTGACAGGACAAGAGGACATGGTCGTAAGCTGTGCCAGGGGAGGTTTAGGTTGGACACCTGGAGGAGTTTCTTAACAGAGGGACATTGGAATGGGCTGATCAAAATTAGACGTTGGAATGGGCTACTCAGGGGGGAGGAGGTGCAGTCACCATCCCTGGAGGTGTTCAGGGAAAGGCTGGACGTGGCACTCAGGGCCATGGTCTGGGTGACACGGCGGTGATTGGTCATGGATTGGACTCGGTGATCCCAGAGGTCTTTTCCAACTTAATTGATGGAGTGATTTTTGTGAAGTTAAGGTACCAGTTTCATCCCTAGTGGTTGATGTTCTCCTGAGCATGGCAGTGTGAGTTTGGTCCTCAGATAAAGCTGTTCTGGTCCTCAGGGTGAAGCACTTCCATGAGTTGTTGCTCCCACCCTGGAGCAATGTGCAGTGGCCCGAGTGCTGTGGCTGTGGCTCAGGACAGGCTGCAGGTCTCTGTGCACCCCTGCCCTTGTCCCTCTGCTCCTGCCTTCTCTCCCCCTCTGTGGGAATGAGGGGTGTTGTCCATGTGCAGTCCAAGACAAGCCAGTTTCCTCTAGAAGTTAGTTTAAATGAAGGAAGCTTGTCCTTCTCTTCATTCCTTCATCACAGATGACTCGGTATCCAGTTTCTTCTGGGGGTGTAAATCAGGCTTGTTTTGTCCTGAGCAGTGCATTTGTTGCCTCTTTCAGCCACTATGAAATCCTCTCACAAAAACTGCATTCTTGAAACTGAGATAGGTGGGATTTTCAGCACAGTTGCTGTGGTCAAAAAGGGTTTTTTAACTTTCCTTGCATTGACGGTAGTTCTGTGTTTCCGGAAGTGGAGAGGCTGGCAGTGGATACTCACACCATGGTAGCAAATATTTTCAATAATTCTGTAGTGTTTTTTATAATTTCTGTTGCTCTGGCACGCTAACAATTACAGAATTTTTCTTTAATGGCTCTCTTGCCTTGTTATTAATAGTAAGATACTCTGATTCATAGTTTAAAAAAAAGATGATAGGAAAAAAAATTATGATAGAGTGAAGCTGCTCTGTTAAAGACAACTTTAAATATTCTGCCCATCTGTTTCCTGTGCCACTTAAATTATGAATGTTTTGCTATCTCAGCTTTGCTTTTCTTTGTCCATTTTCCTCTTCAAATTTCCACATAGAGTTTTAGTAGCTTAATAGGAAATTATAGCGTGCAAATGGTAATACCAGCTTCAAGTGCTGGGTTTATGAGATATCTTTGTTCATCTGATCTTTTCCTTGGTGCTGTTTCTTTCCCTTTCTCCTGTGCCTTTTCAGACCTGTAGTTTCTCTAAGTGTGCAGAAGTTTCTCCTCTCTCCAGTGTCACCCTGCCCTGAAACCCCCATGTGCTCTGGCTTTACTGGGATTACCTTGCTGTGATTGCAGCAGCTCAAGTCCCGTTAGTTCTGAACAATGTCCCCTTTTCTTCAAGTTCACCTTTTCTCATTCTCCTTGACTTAGAAATTTCCTGGGAACTGTTTATCAATGCAAACTGAATTTGTCGGAGTTCTCTCTTGGTTTTAGTACTTCCCATTTGTTTTTCTTGGTTTTATTTCTCTGTTTGGTGATACAGAGGTTATAGTAATGTCTGATACCTGCTGTTTAGATTCAAGTTTCACTTTGCATAGAAAGTCTGAATCTCAGGTTCATGCAGCTGTGGTCAATAAATTTCGGAGTGGTGATGATTTTATATTGCCATGTTATTTTGGGATTCTTTTTCTGTTTGCTTTTGTTGGCTTTTTTTTGTGTGTGTGGGGACAGCGAAGCCTTTGCAATAGTTACATCAGACATGAAGCACTGGCCAGTGATCTTTTTGCCAAGTTGGATGATGAGTAATCAAAGCTTCTGTATCACTTTCACTTTCTTGGAAGTGAAATTCTGGCATTGGACTCACCTAACACAAGGAATGAGCTGTGTGACAAGTGTGCTTTGGGGTGTGTGAGATGTTTACCCATTTGGTTTAAAGTGTTTGTCATGTCAGTCTGCCTGATCCGGTCTCAAGCCCCAAGTCCATCTTATAGGTTCTGCTAGCTTGATTTGAAGCAGTGATCTCATGACCCCAGTATCTGGCTGTACCATGTTTCTCAGTTTTAGAAACAAGTTTTTATCACTGCGAGTTTCATTTCATAAGAAGTTGTGTTTTCTGCTGAAGGCTGTAGTTAAAAAAAAAAATAAATTAGTAACCAGTGGATTTTATGAAGATACATGACTAAATTATGCATTAGAAACATCCTGTTTTGTGGGATGTAACAACAGTGAATCAAAGGAGGTTGGTAGAAGGATTTGAATAGTGTTTAGTGGGAAGAATTTTGAAGTAGTTGAGTAATTTTTAACAAGAATGTAAGAGATGCTTTTGTCAGTCCGTTCCCAGTGATGGTGACTGGGTATTGACTACAGACTAAGCTCGGAATGGAGACTTTTCAGGTCATCCATTATAGGAAAATTTACACATCCAGTGGGTCCTGCACACTTGGAAATCTCCAGGGAGAGGCTGCAAATACACAGAGAAAGGTTCTCCCTGGAGTCACACACAGGGGCACTGATGCAGCAGCTCACTGGGGCTGGGGCCTCTCCCTTGTTGCTCCAAAAAATGGATTATGCATCAGTGGCTCCTTCTGCTTCAGTATGTGTAAGGCAGGGAGAGGTAGGTGCAGTTCAGTCCAGTGTCTGTAGTGTAGCTGTAGTTGAGTTTTGTGACTCAGCAGTTTTTTGGCTGAGACATTGTCATTTTCTGATTCTGCTCTGCTGCCTCAAATCCTGTGGAATGATCATCCACCTGCTAAGGTTCTTCTCCATTTGCAGTTGAAACCTTCTTTTCCTGTTAGATTTTATCAAATGTGTCATGCTTGCTTTTATTCAAAATGGCTGTATTTTTAACTAATAGTGATGTTGCAGATTCAGCAGGCAAAGTGGAAATAAGTTTGTATAATATAAAACTATACCCGGAAAATTCTTGATTAAAACATTCGAGCTTTATTTGCATCTTAAATTATGGTTTCTCCTTATACAACATTATTTTGCATAAGAGATTACGCTGATAACGCATTCATTTTATTTGTCAAGTATTGACAGAGACAGCTCTTGTTTCCTTTTAGGAATCTGGGTAAAAATGGCTTATCTAACAGTAGTATTCTATTGGATAAATGCCCACCTCCACGACCACCGCCTCCACCATACCCTCCCTTGCCAAAGGACAAGCTGAATCCACCTACACCTAGTATTTATGTAAGTAAATCTAGTGGCAAAAGTACATTGCTGCCTGTCTTTTGTAATTGTTTGGATATCTGACTTACATAATGTAATTATTTTAAAGATGCACTGTTCATCACTGAGTTCTAATTGCTCTCTAAACTGGTGTATAAGCAGGAGAAATGCTAACCTTAAAGAAAATTTTGAGACATAGTTTGACTTCTAAAGGGCCTGTAAATTAAGAATTTCAGTAAACAAAAGGAAAAATACTTCAGATTTTTTATTTTTAATACTCAAAATGTTGGCAGAATAAGCAAAACAGTTCATTATATACAATGCACAGTATTTCAAAAATGCGTGTACAGTTTTTTGCAAGTAACAGCTTATGTACAAATGAGCAAGTAACTAAACTAAGCTCCCATAAAATTCTGCTTCAAAACATAGCAAAGAAAAATGAATAAAAGGTGATGTTAGGAACAAAATGTCACCAGGAAAAGGCAGGGTTTAGTTGAGTAGTATTCTCTTACGCAAGCATTGCAACTTTTGTTCTGAAAATAAAGTTTCATAATAGCTTTATTGAGCTGACTTCCTTAGTAATAGAAGAATAAATTACAGGATATCCACTTCCTTAATAGTGGAAAAATAAATGACAGTATGTCTGTGGAGGCAGTGTGAAAACTTTGAGCTGCCTTTGGTCACCTCAGCGTGGGGACCAGAAGCAGCTGGCACTTGGGTCTGAGCGTGCTGAGAGCTGGGTTAGGCTGGATGCAGTAGTCCTTCCAGGTGTTTTCCAGGTGTTGCACCTGAACTCACCTGCCTTAAAAGTCCATCCCAGCTTTGCTGAGTCCTCACAAAGCTGGAAAGTCACCACGCTGCCACGGGCTGTGCAGTTGTGCCACTGGGAACTCTCTGTTGTGTTTTGTTTATTGCTAGAAACGCCTTCAGCATTCTAAAGGATTCATAGCAATTAAAAAAAAATTCAGGAGGGAGGCTATAACATAAAATTGAGGTTAGAGGTGCAGAGAAGCATAAGAAAATCAAATCAACCTTTCTGGTTAACATGAGATATACCATGAGAGTAATCTTTTAATTATACTGTTTCTTGTACACAGTATCTGTAAAATTAGTGCTTTTTTACTTCTGAGAAGAAACTGTATTGCTCTTCAGAGAGTTCTGTAGATTTAGGGAATGTACAAGGCTACTGTCAGATAAAGAAATTAGCTTCAGGAAACCTGAGTTGCAAAGCTGAAGCAACCTGGGAATAATTCATGCCAAGAAACAAATTACAGTAACAAATTAATTTCAGGAGTGAACCCAGCATTTACCATAGAAAGAATTGTATGGTGTAGCTGTTCATTCCCCACAGTGCAGGGAAATGCAGAAAATTCCTGGTTTCTTTCTGTTATTTCTCTTCTGTTTTACTGTTCTTTCTTGTTTTACAAATAAGGAATCTAGATCGATCTGACATCTAATATTCCATTATAATTTTGCAGTTGGAAAATAAAAGAGATGCTTTCTTTCCACCTTTACATCAATTTTGTACAAATCCAAACAACCCTGTTACTGTAATACGTGGCCTTGCTGGAGCGCTTAAATTAGGTAAATTTACTCCTATTTTAAATATTTTTTTGTTGTTTTTACTTTGGGGGAGAAATGAATGTTTTTTTAAAGAGAAGTCTCTCAGTTCTTAGAAGTGGCTATTTTATTTCTATAATACTTTTTTGCCTGTATATTCCAAGTTTTTTGGGTAATTTGTCATTTCTCAGTTTGCTGGTCATGTCAAAAAAAAAAAAAA